>CM070921.1:12892964-13383325 GCA_036417435.1 Inia geoffrensis
CTTGAGCTTTCTTCTCTTGGGGACGCCCAAGGGTGCTGTGACCCTCAGCCTCTCGCCACGTGGGGGCTGGTCTCAGTGTCAGCACTGCTGGGTCCAACCCCCCGGGGGAGCGCCGTGCGGTGGGTGGAGCATTGGCTAGAGGGGACGGATGAAGCGTGGCCCGTCACCCGCCTAAAGGTGTCTGCGTCTTGAAAGCGAGACTCCATCATCTCAAATGAATTTAAAGTTGCTGGGGTTTCAGGTGAGATGGCGAGGGGAGGGGAGAAGCTTTGACTAGTGGGGGAACCGGCCTCCAGGACGGGCCCGATGACTGCCTCCTGTGTTCATGGCCAGGTGCAGCCTCTCCCACACTGAGTCCCTCAGGGCTGCCTGTGCCACCGGCGGGGTGCGCTGGAAGGGACGGCGTGTGACTCGCCAGACTAGGTCATAAGAGACTGCTGCTTCCACCCCGCTCCCGTGGAGCACTTGTTCTAGAGGAAGCTGACTGCCATGTCCCGAGGATGCTCAAGCAGTCCCGTGGAGGCGCAGGGTGCAGTGGAACTGAGTCCTCGCGCCAACAGCCAGTGCTGACTTGCCTCCAGATGCCTGCGGCCCTGGGCAACAACCTCCAGAGACACCTCGAACCAGAAAGACCCAGCCAAGTTGCTCCTGAATCCCCAACCCATAGACACTGTGTAAGATGATATGTGTATTATTTTAAGCTGCTGAGTTCTGAGGTAGTTTGTTACATAGCATTCTAGATAATACACCTGGGGAGGAGAGGAGCTCCATGCACAGTTTAGGTTATTGAGTGTAAGTTAGGGCATATTGATGATGAGCTTCAGTGTACTGATTTTAAGTAAATGGACAGCTGTGTATATTTCAGGAAAATGTCTACTTCCCTGTCGATCTTCATAGCCTGGAGACTTCAGTCTCCACCAGCCCCCTAATGCCAGTGGGGTTTGGATGTCTGCTGTCACTTCAAGCACCCAGCATTGCAAATATGGGATGCCATTTTCTTTGGGAGCATCTCCCTTTTTCTCCCTGCACCAGTGAAACGTGCTGTGGCCTGTAATGCAGCTTGGAGCCCATGTCATGGTGGGTTTGCCAATCCCAGTGCCGTTGCTCCGTCAGAGGGTTTAGACTTAGGACCTGAATTATTTCAATGGGACATCAGTTTTTCTAGGTGGGTATTTTAAAAGAGAAAGAAAGTAGTTCACAGGCGCACTTGCATTGCTACAAAGGATAAAACTGCAGACCATGGTGCATGTGAAAGGTGATGCAGTCAAAGAGATGTGTCCCAACCTCTCATTTTCACGTCTAGTGACTTGAGTATGGTTTTTGTATTCTTCTTGTCCTGTGTATACTCACAGGTAAGCTATCTTTCTTGTATGTATTTTTGAGTGTGCCTGTGCAGCGATGTCCCAAGCATTGAGCTGACTGCTTGATAGAGTTTTCTATCTCTAGATGGATGTAATTTTTTTTTTTTTAAATGTTTATTTAAATGTGGTTGATTTACAATGTTGTGTTTCAGGTGTACAGCAGAGTGATTCAGTTATACGTATATATGTAAATATATGTATTCTTTTTTTTACATTCTCTTCCATTACAGGTTATTACAAGATATTGAGTAGAGTTCCCTGTGCTATACAGTAGGTCCTCGTGGGTTATCTATTTCATATTTTAATCCCAAACTCTTCATTTATCCCTCCCTCCCCCTTTCCCCTTTGGGAGCCGTAAGTTTGTGTTCTGAGTCTGTGGTCTATTTCTGTTTTGTAAGGAAGTTCACGTGTATGATTTTTTAAGATTCCACATATAGGTGATGTCATATGGTATTTGTTTTTGTCTGTCTGACTTACTTCACCGAGTGTGATCATCTCTAGGTCTAGATGGATGTAGTTTTAATAACGCTCCTTGTAGAGGAGAGATCGTGTATGCGGTGGGTGAAGCTTTTTAGGGTTAACGGATATTGTAACTGTACAGCAGGCTCAGCAAACACTGCCTCAAATGTGCAGATGGTAGATGGGGGTGAGTAACACAGGTCTCTACCCTCAGGAGCTCAGAGGCGGCAAGCTTTGAAACAATTATTCCAGTTTATAAGTAAGATTGATAATCAAAATAGTAGTAATTAAGATGCGATGGGAAGGATGCAGGGAAGGAAATGGAGTGGGGAACAGGAAGGGAATGAAGGGTTATAAGGGTCCCTGGTTGTTAAAGCCCGGTCTGCAGGCCAGCAACAGTAGCAGCAGCCTTCCTGGGAGCTTGTAAGAAATGCAGATTCTCGGGCCTTGCCCCAGAGCTGCTGAAGCTGAATGTCTGCGGGCGGGACGGGGACCCAGCCCTCCCGATTTGCCAGGTCACCTGTTGGCGATCAATAAAGTGTGTCAGGGAGTTTTCCTGCGTTCTCACATGGATGGCAGGTTTTAACTTTGCCCATTAGTACAACTTATCCATTTGGTTTCTTTTAAGGGTCGTGCTTTGGTGTCATCCCTAAAAACTCTGCCTAGCCCTAGGTCATGAAGATTTTGCCCATTTGTACCGGGCCGTAAACATCACTCAGGGATTTGCGCAGGCAAAGGCATCCCTGGTTGAAGAAAGAGAAAATGGCCTGCGATGCTGCCTTCATTTGGATTCTCTCAGAAGCAGAACCTGAGACGAGGATTCTGGTGCAGGGCGTTTCTTGGGTGCTGCAGGGACCCTGGGAGGGGCGACTGGGAGAAAAAGGCCCCCGTTAGAGCCTGGGCTGTAAATGCAGCTCACCATGTGGGCAGCCGGAGCTTAACTGCATGCTTTGGAAACTCGAGGAAATGATGTTTGCAGTGTCACGAGCTCCCCAAGTCACCTGTGGGTTCACTAGGAGGACCTAGTGTGGATTCACTAGGGGACTCGGTGTATAGTTGTCTTTGCTGCTGTGACTTCCTCTGATGGAAGGATATAAAGCAAAATCAGCAAAGGGAAAAGGCGATGGGGTAAAGTGTGGAGGAAACCAGGCTCCGGCTCCCAGAGTCCTCTTCCCGTGGAGTCCCACAAGGATGTGCTTCCTTTTCCCACAGTGAGCTGAGGCAACACGGGTGAAGTGCCCTCTACCCAGAAAGCCTGTTCGTCTCAGTGCCCAGATTTCTGTTGGGGGGCTGGTCCTGTAGGCACTCTCTGTCCAGCTTGTATCACAATTCCAGACTCCCAGAAGGAGAGCAGGAGTTCAGTATCAGTCCCGGTATTTGGACAGCCAGTTTAGGTACTGCGAGCCATTCTTACCAGTTCTGGGGATGGTGTCAACCCTCCTGAAATCCACGTTCCCAGGTGCCAGCCGAGGGCCAGCCTTGCCAGCAGGCCTTCCTGAAGAGAGCAGTCTCTGGCCTGCAGTGCTAAGTCTTTTCTGCACAAGTATGAAACACATGCCTTGAAATGACCCCATTCAGGGAGCGAGGGAGTGGGAGTATTTATGCACCAGTTCCTGAGACGTCGGTTAATACCTGCTCCCAGTAATGCTCTTCAGGCGTGTCATGCCAGCAGAGCCACTTTCCACGGGGCCGGAGGCAGTGACCTCAGGCACACACATACAGTCGGGAATCAGCTGGAGCTCACTGGAAGATCTAGAGGGATATGGGTGGGGCACTGGGAGCATCAGGTACAATAGTTATTCTAGAAATTGGGTGGGGATGACAGAACCATTTGTCCAGGGCAGTTCACATGCATGTAGTCATGCGGCAGTATTACAACTATGGGTGAAACGACCAAGGTCAAGGCTTCCCTCTAACTTCCTTGGGGTGTGGCAGGAATGCTGGGTAGGAGGCACAGGGAGAGCCATGGATGGTCACCTCCTCCCTGTGTCTGCCTGTTTCTTTCTCTTCTGAGCCTCCCATATGCATATATTTGTTCACTTGATGGAGTCTCATAAGTCCCTTAGTGTGTGTGTGTGTGTGTGTGTGTGTGTGTGTGTGTGTGTCTGTGAGATCGAGCATTGTGGAGGCAGGAGATACTGGTATGTTTAACAAATGTTTGCTATGGCCTCAAACATGCATGGCAAAAATGTTTTTTTCTTTATCCACTCGAGCATATTGGGAGACCCGTGTCTGCTGTGTAATTTGAAGTTAGCTGTGAATTTGTATTGGATTGCATTTTTGAAGCGTGTCATGGTGTTGTGTGCACAGAGATCCAGGGCATGAATAAAGACAGGCCGGCGTCCCCTCATTCATTTTAAGGTCCTGATTTCCTCCTCCGTCAGAGAACTGAGTGGATGGGGAGCTGGCCTGGCTGCCCTAGGAGGAGGGGCTGGGGGGAAAGGGTTTACACTGGATCACAAGTTCATGATGATGATCGTGGTAATGCAGCCCTCGAGTAGAGGTGTGACACTCTTCAAAGGCAGGAACTCCAAGACAGCCCCCTTTCCCAACGCCCCCTCCAGGATCACAACCTGCATTTTAATACCCCAGGGGATTCATGGGCTCATCCCAGCCTGATTCGGGGTCTCACCTGAGAGGCTGCACTTTGGAAGCACCTGGGGAACTTTAGAAATGCTGATGCCTGGGCCCCCCAGACCCGGATTTAACTACTCCAGGCCGGACCTGGTGTTGGGGGCCTTTGTGAAAGGCCCCAGGTGATTGGGCTGTGCAGCCAGGGCTGGGACCAGCCTGGGACCTGCTCACTGCACCTCCACAGAACTCTCCTTTCTCAGCCACCAAGACACCTGCCCTTCTGCCTGCCTCTGACCATGGCTTCTTTCTTTAATTAATTAATTAATTAATTAATTTGTCTGTGTTGGGTCTTCATTGCTGCACGCCAGCTTTCTCCAGTTGTGGTGATCAGGGACTACTCTTCGTTGTGGGGCACAGGCATCTCATTGCGGTGGCTTCTCTTGTTGTGGAGCACGGGCTCTAGGTGCGCAGGCTTCAGTAGTTGTGGCACGTGGGCTCAGTAGTTGTGGCTTGTGGGCTCTAGAGTGCAGGCTCAGTAGTTGTGGCACACGGGTTTAGTTGCCTCGTGGCATGTGGGTTTTTCCCGGACCAGGGCTTGAACCTGTGTCCCCTGCCTTGGCAGACAGATTCTTAACCACTGAGCCCCCAGGGAAGCCCCTGACTACGGCTTCTTAATCTGCTTGGGCCGTGATTCTGTCTCTGGTCCCCAGTCCCGCCTGGCTCCCCGTGTTTCTTCTTTTGAGATTCTTTTCCCATATAGGCCATTAGAGAGCACTGAGTGAAGTTCCCTGTGCTGTACAGCAGGTTCTTAACTAGCTATCTGATTTATATGTAGTAGTGTGTGTATATGTCAGTGCTGATCTCCCAATTCACCCCTCCCTCCTCCCTAGGTTTCTGACTTCAGCCTGGTCCCTTTTCTATATTCAAAGTGTGGTCTGCAGACCGGCAGCAATAGCTTGTGAGAAATGCAGAGTCTCTGGCCCTACCCTGGCCATGCTGGATCAGAATCTGCATTTTAGCCAGCTGCCCAGTGCTCCAAATGTGCGGGAAGGTGGGAGAGGTGCTGCTCTGGCTGTCAGGGCAGGGAGAGCTGGTGGGAGAGGCACCACTCTGGCTGTCAGGGTGGGGAGAACTGGTGGGAGAGGTGCTGCTCTGGCTGTCAGGGCCGGCAGAACTGGTGGGAGGGGCTCTGCTCAGGCTGTCAGGGCCACCAGAACTGGTGGGAGGGGCGGTGCTCTGCCTGTCAGGGCGGGGAGAACTGGTGGGAGGGGCACTGCTCTTGCTGTGAGGGCGGGGAGAACTGGTGGCCTTGGCAGGAGCCAGGGAACTGGGCCTCAGGAACTGGAAGGTCCTTGCTTATTTCTTCAGTTTATCGGCTGTTACTCTTGACATTGGCGCAGGCCGTTCTTTGCTGTTCGGTCGTCCTGCGCATTTAAGATGTTTATCAGCATCCCTGGCCTGTACCCACTTGATGCCAGGAGCACTCTCTGGCCTCCCTCGGAATTGTGATATTCCGAGAATGTCTCCAGGCACTGCCAAGTGGCTGCTTAGAGACACACTTGGACCTGGAAGGCCACTTTGAGGAGAAACGACCTGTGAATCCACATGGTTCAAAGGTCACCAGTTGACTCTGGTGCCCCCAAATGTAACTCCTGCAGGGACGTGCCCAAAAGGCTGGTTTGGTCCAGTTTTGAATTAAGGCAGAATTTCTCCACCTCAGCGCTGTCGGCACTTGGGGCCGTCCTGGTCACTCTAGGGTGCTGAGCAGTATCCCTGGCCTCCACCCACTAGATGCCAGCAGCACCCCTGTCAGATGTGACAAAATGTGCCCAGTGACCCCTGGGGGCAGAATTGCCTGTTGGGAGCCACTGGCCCATCCATCGTTGGTCTGTGTCACCTGCCGTAGAAGTGTTGGCTCCGAGGGTAGCCACTCCCCTGGAAAGAGGGCCCTCCTTTACTCTGTCGTCTGCAAGTGGCACTGCATGGGTCCCCTGCTCGCCCCACAGCCAGCCGCTGTGCCTGGCGGTTGGAGACTGCCACTGGCCAGCCTGGGTCACATGGCCACGGTGGGGAGGGGAAGCTTTGGTACCAAATGTGGGGGAGGGACAGTTCTGGGGGGGGCGAGAATGGCCTGCCCTTGCACCCCTGTGCGGAATTAAATGCTCGGCTGCACTGCCATCTAGTCAGTAACCAGCTCGTCTAGCGAATGCCAGGTGCCGGCGTTTCTCTGCCCGTTTCCAGGCCACCTCGGAGGGCGCTCAGCCCTTTTACAGGTGAGCAGCCCAGGCTCGGCGGGGCTGGCGAGGCACCCACATTGGCCAGCAGGGCCCAGGTGTCCTAAGCCCCCATGCCCCCTTCAGTTTCTGCCTCCAGGCCTCCCTCCACGGGCCTGTCAGAGGGCTCTTCAGAGCATCCTCTTCTTCTCCAAACACTTCTGCATCTCAAAAGAAAGCGAGCGTCTTTAGACAGCCCCGAAGTCCCTGCCCATCGAACTGGAGCTTTTCTTCCCACCGTAGTCCCCTTCTACCCAAACCTCCAGGACATGGAGAGTGGGGAAGGGCTTGGTGCGCCAAAGAAAAATGACACTACTATCGCCGGAAGAAGGAACAGATGCGCTGGGCAAAAGCCACAAATGAGAATCGTGCCTAAGAAGCTGCATTTCCTGATGGGCAGCCCACATTTTCAAACACCTCTTCAAATTGCAAAGTATAGCAAACGCGCCCCAAAGTGCACATAACACCTGACTGTATGGCTTAATGGATCGAACACGAAGCCTCCATGTCACCACCTAACGTATAATTTATAGGATGCCACGTAGATGGAAGCACGCAGTGTGGATTCTGACGCGACTCAACTCTTCGGTCAGCAGGCTGCGTGAGACACACCCATTGCAAGCACACTTCGGGAAGCACTGGAGTCAGAGCGTGTGTAGAAACCGAGAAGCCACTGCAGGTGACAGAGGAGTGGCCACGGGTCGGAGCGGGAATTGGCCTTGAGTTGCTCAGGGCACAGGGTACAAGCCATGGGCTGTGGAGACAGGAGTTCCTGTGACCTGAGGCAGGAGTTGGGGCTAAAGGAGGCTGAGGGAAGGGTGGCAGGTGAGGCAGGGCAGGGCACTGGTTGGAGCAGATGGAGAGGAGGCAGGCCCCGCCCAGTGGACCCAGCTGCCCCAGGCAGCAGGGCTGCTCACACAGCACCCTCTGGTGGCCCCGTGGTGCAGTGACACCCCCTCTGAGCCCCAGGGAGCCCAGGCTGGTGGCCTTCAGAGGAGCGGCCAGCACCAAGGAGCCGGCGGCCAGCAGACCTCAGCCCTGAGTTCAGTGCCTGCTGTAATCCATGCAGGTTGCAAGAAAAGTGACTTGTGATTGGTTGTTGGAGCTTCCGGATAATCTGTAAGACATGAAGCTTTTTTCGATATATATATATATATTTTTAGTTGTCATCTAAGGACTGGCTCTGAACTCAGTGTTCTGGGATCCTCTCCTCCTGTGTCCTACTCCTTTCACGGTCTCTTGTGAGTATGTGTGACCTCTGGCCCTGATGGTCTTGACCACTTTGTCAAATTGATGCTATGACCATATTTGTATTCACAAGCCAGGGGCATCTGGTGCCTTGAAGCATTAGGATACCTAACTTGTTGGAGAAACTTTTCTGATGGTAGGATATCCTAGAAACCTTGATGTGTATGTGTGTGTGTTAAGAACTACCTTTTATTCCCTTGAAGCTTCCAGGTTGAAAGGTCGCTCGGGAGGTCCTGTGCTTGCA
Organism: Inia geoffrensis; assembly: GCA_036417435.1. NCBI lineage: Eukaryota > Metazoa > Chordata > Mammalia > Artiodactyla > Iniidae > Inia > Inia geoffrensis. The sequence continues at coordinate 12,901,124 of CM070921.1, forward strand.
TTTCCAGGGTCCCATCCTTCCTTTCCAGAATCCTGTGCAGGACAGCCATGCCTCTTCATCTTTTTTTTGTTTTCCTGTATGCTGGCCTCTCACTGTTGCATGCTCTCCCGTTGCGGAGCACAGTCTCCGGACGCACAGGCCCAGCGACCATGGCTCATGGGCCCAGCCGCTCCGCGGCATGTGGGAGCCTCCCAGACTGGTGCACAAACCCATATCCCCTGCATCGGCAGGCAGTCTCTCAACCACTGCGCCACCAAGGAAGCCCACCTCTTCATCTTTGTACATTCCCAGTGATTGGTGATGCTTGCTTTGCTGCTTCTGTTGGTAGGTGAGGCTTGAAGGCCTGCCGGTGGCTCTGGCACTGTGGACAAGGGCCTGGCAGGTGGCAGATGCCCCATGACTGCTTGTGTCAAGTAGTGCCCAGCAACCCCCGAGCACGGCCCTTTTCTGTAGGTCGCACGTCAGGGCACACAGGCACATGTCTTCTTTCTGCTCTGTCTGGGCTGCTCTGTGTTTCAACGACCGAAGGGCTGGGTAGACGAATTGTGACTGAGGCTGCATGGCCCTTGAGCTGAAAATATTTCCCATCTGGCCCTTTGTAGGAAACACTTGCCAAGCCCTGAATGGCAGTTAAGTTACTGCTAGGGCACAGGGTGGAGAAAGACAGCAAGGCCAGCTTGCTGGAAAGGCTCACGGGGCTGGGATGAGGTTTTGGTGGCAGTTTCTCCCATGCCCACACTGCCAGAGGAACCTGCTGGAACTCACCCTTGGGGTGACCAGCCTTCCTTGCTGATTGGAGACTTTCAATTTTTTTTTTTTTTTGGCCACACTGTGCACCTTGCAAGATCTTAGTTCCCCGACCAGGGATCGAGCCTGGGCCCTCGGCAGTGAAAGTGCAGAGTCCTAACCACTGGACTGCCGGGGAATTCCGAGACTTTTAATATTTTAATCTGAGTGATGACTTTTCGTTCCATCTTCCCAAGTCATCTGGGGATCAGCTAGTAGTGTCATGGCTCCAAGTGGGAAACCAGCCAAATGTCCATCCACAGTAGAATGGATAAACTCTTTGGGGTCTGTTTGCACCATTGAATACTATAGAACAGGAAGCGGCAAAGAACGCCACCCCGTGGGCCAAATCCAGCTCACTGCCTGAGCCAAAATGAGCTAAGAATTGTTTTTTAATATTTTTTAATGATGGAAAGAAACTGAAGGAAGAATACTACTTGGTGACAGGTGAAGGTTATATGCAATTCAGACTTCATTGCCGATAAATCGAGTTTCACTGCCACATAGCCCCAGCCATTAGTTTGTGTATTGTCTCTGGCTGCTTTTACGTGACCGTGGCAGAGTTGAGTAGTCCCGACAGAGGCCACGTGGCCCACAAAGCTACAGATGTTTACTCTCTGGCCCTTAATAGAAAAAGTTCACTGTTGTAGAGCATAGGGAATGAATGAACGATAGTTAGATAAACTCAGCACCATGGGTAGATCTTACAACACAATGTAGAACAGAAGAAGCTGGAAACAAAATATCCCATTTATATAAAGTCCAAAAACGGTCAAAATTCACCTGTGGTGTGAGGATAGTGATTACCTTTACGGTGGGGTAGGGGCCTGGAAGGGGGCTTCTGGGCGCTGGTCATGTTCTGTTCTTGATCTGGTTGCTGGTTATGTGCCTTAGCTCATTTTGTGAAAATCTGTGGAGGTGTACACTTAGGACTTTTGCCTTTTTATGGATAGATGTTTATTTCAATAAAAAGCTTACTTAAGAAAAGTGACTTCAGTCTGGCAGCTCCTCAAAAGGTTAAACATAGACTTACCATATGACCCAGTAATTCTGTTCCTCGGTGTCTACCCAGGAGAACTGAAAATACATGTCTACATGAAGACTGGAATGACCATAGCAGCATTAGTCACAATAGCCCCAAAGTGGAAACAGCCCAGATGTCCATCAGCTGATGAGTAGACAAACACATCGTGGTATATCCACACAGCGGAGTATTATTCACCCATAAAAAGGAGTGAAGCACTGATGCTCCAACATGGACAAACCTTGAAAACATTATAATAACAGAAAGAAGCCAGACACAAAAGGCCGCATATGATATGATGCCATTTCTGTGACGTGTCCAGAAGAGTCAAATCTGTACAGAAGGAAAGCAGATGAGTGGTTACGAGGGGCCGGCCCAGGAGAGGGGCTGCTGTGGGCATGGGGTTACTTGTAGCGGATGAATACGTTCTGGAATTAGATAGTGCACCTCTGTAGCCAGAAGGAAAAGGTCCCAAGATGACAGCCACCTCGCCTGCTCTTTCGTGCTGCCCTTCCAAGCACAGGTGACTCGAAGGTTGACAGGGGGAAGGCCTGACTGTTCCACCAGGTAATCCAGACCTGCCCCCAGATCCAGGCCAGATGAGGACTGCAGAGCAGTTTCCAGAACGTAGGTAAAATGAGGACGTTAGATTTGCTACTTCTGGTTACTAAAATAGCAGTTGCACGGAAAACAGGGCAAGTTGGAAGATTGTAGATAACTCACTTCCTGGACTTGCCCTGTGATTATGCCCAGGCCAGCCCCGGCTCCCCCCGTCTCTGTTTCCGTCTGGCTTGATTGGAGAGGAACAAGCATCTTCCTGGCAGCTACTGGTGCACATGCATTTCCATCAAGGACAGGAGCGTGGACTCTTGGCTTCTTGCTGGTTACAAGATCCCCCTGCTTACCTGGGGCTTGCTTTTTCTATGTTTTTAATAAACTTTTCTGGGTTACACTTTTGGGTTCCCATTTCTAACCGTTAAGGGCAATAATGTTCACAGATATCACTATAGCTTTTGAGGATGTGAGATTATTACTCAGATGATCTCAATTTTGCCAACAGTGAAGAGTATGTTCTTTTTTCAAATGATTTTCTGCTCTGTAATGACTGATAGAAACAGCTGGCAGTGAAGACAGCTCTGAAATTTCTGGAAAGTTCCCTAGGCTTAACCAGTATCTGTGCAGAGACAAAAAGTTTTGATGAATAAAGATTCTTTGCTTGTCCCAGAGCGTGTGGAAGGGGCTAGTACTAAGTTTCAGTCTCTGTGACGTCTGCTCTGGGTGGAAAGCACCTGAGAAACAGTCCAGCCCAGGACTGTCGTTTTAGAGAGGAGGATGGTGAGGGTCAGCAGGGGTCAGCGGAGGTCACACAGCCAGATGGGATTCACGCAAATTTCTCGGTTAGTGGTCTTTTCACTTGGAGTAGATGTATTTCATTTGAAAGAAAATAGTCTCTAATAAATGTAAACACTTTGAGGAGTTTTCAGGAGAAGATATTTAAAATGCCAGGCGTAGATTCATGTTTTAATGGCCTCACGAGTTCTTGGTAAACAGAAATTGCAGCAGGTCCCCCAAAAGTTCAGTTTGACTTGCTTAATCTCCCTGAGCAGAACTGGAATACATCAGGTCTCTTCTGTGAGCTACAGATATCAAAGGACTGATTAGATAAACTTTGGGAATGAGGGAACATGCAGGGTGGTAAGGAAAATGTGTTTTCATGAAATACTTAAGGTTTTTTTTTTTTTAAACGTTATTATTTTTTATTGGAGTGTAGTTGCTTTACAATGTTGTGTTAGTTTCTGTTGTACAACAAAGTGAATCAGCTATACGTATACATATATCACCTCCCTCTTGGACCTCCCTCCCTGCCCCCCCTCCCCCCCAATCTTGCCCATCTAGTTCATCACAGAGCACTGAGCTGAGGTCCCTGTGCTGCACAACAGGTTCCCACTAGCTATCTGTTTTACACATGGTAGTGTATATATGTCAATTCTAATCCCCCAATTCATCCCATCCTCCCATTCCACCCCCCCATGTCCACATGTCCATTCTCTATGTCTGCGTCTCTATTCCTGCCCTGCAAATAACTTCATCTGTACCATTTTTCGGGATTCCACATGTATGCATTAACATACGATATTTATTTTTCTCTTTCTGACTTACTTCACTCTATATGACAGGCCCTAGGTCCATCCACATCTCTACAAATGACCCAGTTTCATTCTTTGTTATGGCTGAGTAATATCCCATTGTATATATGTGCCACATCTTTATCCATTCATCTGTTTTTTTTTTAACAGATTTATTGGAGTATAATTGCTTTACGATGGTATGTTAGTTTCTGCTGTATAACAAAGTGAATCAGCTATACGTATACACATATCCCCGTATCTTCTCCCTCTTGTGTCTGCCTCCCACCCTCCCTATCCCACCCCTCTAGGTGGTCACAAACCACCGAGCTGATCTCCTTGTGCTATGCGGCTGCTTCCCACTAGCTATCTGTTTTACATTTGGTAGTGTATATATGTCCATGCCGCTCTCTCACTTTGTCCCAGCTTACCCTTCCCCCTCCCCGTATCCTCAAGTCCATTCTCTAGTAGGTCTGCATCTTTATTACCATCCTGCCCCTAGGTTCTCCTGACTTTTTTTTTTTTTTTAAGATTCCATATATATGTGTTAGCATACGGTATTTGTTTTTCTCTTTCTGACTTACTTCACTCTGTATGAAAGATTCTAGGTCCATCCACCTCACTACAAGTAACTCAATTTCATTTCTTTTTATGGCTGAGTAATATTCCATTATATATATGTGCGACATCTCCTTTATCCATTCATCTGTCAGTGGACACTTAGGTTCCTTCCATGTCCTGGCTATTGTAAATGGTGCTGCAATAAACATTGGGGTACATGTCTCTTTTTGAATTATGGTTTTCTCTGGGTATATGCCCAGTAGTGGGGTTGCTGGGTCATATGGTGGTTCCATTTGTAGCTTTATAAGGAACCTCCATACTGTTCTCCATAGTGGCTGTATCAATTTACATTCCCACCAAAAGTGCAAGAGGGTTCCCTTTTCTCCACACCCTCTCCATCATTTATTGTTTGTAGGTGTTTTGATGATGGCATTCTGACTGATGTGAGGTGATACCTCATTGTAGTTTTGTTCTGCATTTCTCTAATAATTAGTGATGTTGAGCATCTTTTCAAGTACCTCTTGGCCATCTGTATGTCTTCTTTGGTGAAATGTCTATTTAGGTCTTCTGCCCATTTTTTGATTGGGTTGTTTGGTTTTTTTGATATTGAGCTGCATGAGCTGTTTATATATTTTGGAGATTAATCTGTTGTCAGTTGCTTCATCTGCAAATATTTTCTCCCATTGTGAGGGTTGTCTTTTGGTCTTGTTTTTGGTTTCCTTTGCTGTGCAAAAGCTTTGAAGTTTTATTAGGTCCCATTTGTTTATTTGCGTTTTTATTTTCATTACTCTAGGAGGGGGGTCTGAAAAGATCTTGCTGTGATTTATGGCAAAGAGTGTTTTTCCTATGTTTTCCTCTAAGAGTTTTATACTGCCTGGTCTTACATTTAGGTCTTTAATCCATTTTGAGTTTATTTTTGTGTATGGTGTTGGGGAGTGTTCTAATTTCATTCTTTTACATGTAGCTGTCCAGTTTTCCCAGCACCACTTATTGAAGAGACTGCCTTTTTTCCATTGTATATTCTTGCCTCCTTTGCCATAGATTTTTTGAGCAGAGCTGTGTGGCTTTATCTCTGGGCTTTCTATCCTGTACCATTGATCTATATTTCTATGTTTGTGCCAGTACCATACTGTCTTGATTACTGTAGCTTTGTAGTATAGTCTGAAGTCAGGGAGCCTGATTCCTCCAGCTCCATTTTTCTTTCTCAAGATTGCTTTGGCTATTTCGGGTGTTTTGTGTTTCCATACAAATTGTAAAATGATTTGTTCTATTTCTGTGAAAAATGCCATCGGTTATTTGATAGGGATTGCATTGAATCTGTAGATTGCTTTGGGTAGTATAGTCATTTTCACAATGTTGATTCTTCCAAGAACATGGTATATATTTCCATCTGTTTGTATCATCTTTGATTTCTTTCATCAGTGTTTTATAGTTTTCTGAATACAGGTCTTTTCCCTCCTTATTCCTAGGTATTTTATTCTTTTTGTTGTGATGGTAAATGGGATTGTTTCCTTGATTTCTTTTTTTTTTTTTGTCAGTTTCTACTTTATAACAAAGTGAATCAGTTATATATATACAGACATTCACATATTTCTTCCCTATTGCGTCTCCCTCCTTCCTTCTCTCCCTATCCCGCCCCTCCAGGCAGTCACAAAGCACCGAGCTGATATCCCTGTGCCAAGAGGCTGCTTCCCACTAGCTATCTACCTTACGTTTGTTAGTATATATATGTCCATGCCCCTCCCTCGCCCTCCCATAGCTCACCCCTCCCCCTCCCCATATCCTCAAGTCCCTTCTCCAGTAGGTCTGTGTCTTTATTCCTTTCTTACCCCTAGGTTCTTCATAACATTTTTTTTTTCTTAAATTCCATATATATGTGTTAGCATACGGTATTTGTCTTTGTCTTTCTGACTTACTTCACTCTGTATGACAGACTCGAGGTCTATCCACCTCATTACAAATAGCTCAATTTCGTTTCTTTTTAACGCTGAGTAATATTCCATTGTGTATATGTGCCACATCTTCTTTATCCATTCATCTGACGATGGGCACTTAGGTTGTTTCCATCTCCGGGCTATTGTAAATAGAGCTGCGATGAACATTTTGGTACACGCCCCTTTTTCAATTTTGGTTTTCTCAGGGTATATGCCCAGTAGTGGGATTGCTGGGTCATATGGTAGTTCTATTTGTAGTTTTTTAAGGAACCTCCATACTGTTCTCCATAGTGGCTGAACCAATTCACATTCCCACCAGCAGTGCAAGAGGGTTCCCTTTTGTCCACACCCTCTCCAGCATTTATTGTTTCTAGATTTTTTGATGATGGCCATTCTAACTGTTGTGAGATGATATCTCATTGTAGTTTTGATTTGCATTTCTCTAATGATTAATGATGTTGAGCATTCTTTCATGTGTTTGTTGGCAGTCTGCATATCTTCTTTGGAGAAATGTCTATTTAGGTCTTCTGCCCATTTTTGGATTGGGTTGTTTGTTTTTTTGTTATTGAGCTGCATAAGCTGCTTGTAAATTTTGGAGATTAATCCTTTGTCAGTTGCTTCATTTGCAAATATTTTCTCCCATTCTGAGGGTTGTCTTTTGGTCTTGTTTATGGTTTCCTTTGCTGTGCAAAAGCTTTGAAGTTTCATTAGGTCCCATTTGTTTATTTTTGTTTTTATTTCCATTGCTCTAGGAGGTGGGTCAAAAAGGATCTTGCTGTGATTTATGTCATAGAGTGTTCTGCCTATGTTTTCCTCTAAAAGTTTGATAGTTTCTGGTCTTACATTTAGGTCTTTAATCCATTTTGAGCTTATTTTTGTGTATGGTGTTAGGGAGTGATCTAAGCTCATACTTTTACATGTACCTGTCCAGTTTTCCCAGCACCATTTATTGAAGAGGCTGTCCTTTCTCCACTGTATATTCCTGCCACCTTTATCAAAGATAAGGTGTCCATATGTGCGTGGGTTTATCTCTGGGCTTTCTATTCTGTTCCATTGATCTATCGTTCTGTTTTTGTGCCAGTACCATACTGTCTTGATTACTATAGCTTTGTAGTATAGTCTGAAGTCAGGGAGCCTGATTCCTCCAGCTCCGTTTTTCGTTCTCAACATTGCTTTAGCTATTCGGGGTCTTTTGTGTTTCCATACAAATTGTGAAATTTTTTGTTCTAGTTCTGTGAAAAATGCCAGTGGCAGTTTGATAGGGATTGCATTGAATCTATAGATTGCTTTGGGTAGTAGAGTCATTTTCACAATGTTGATTCTTCCAATCCAAGAACATGGTATATCCCTCCATCTATTTGTATTGTCTTTAATTTCTTTCATCAGTGTCTTATAATTTTCTGCAAACAGGTCTTTTGTCTCCCTAGGTAGGTTTATTCCTAGATATTTTATTCTTTTTGTTGCAATGGTAAATGGGAGTGTTTTCTTGATTTCACTTTCAGATTTTTCATCACTAGTATATAGGAATGCCAGAGATTTCTGTGCATTAATTTTGTATCCTGCTACTTTACCAAATTCATTGATTATCTCTAGTAGTTTTCTGGTAGCATCTTTAGGATTCTCTATGTATAGTATCATGTCATCTGCAAACAGTGGCAGCTTTACTTCTTCTTTTCCGATTTGGATTCCTTTTATTTCCTTTTCTTCTCTGATTGCTGTGGCTAAAACTTCCAAAACTATGTTGAGTAAGAGTGGTGAGAGTGGGCAACCTTGTCTTGTTCCTGATCGTAGTGGAAATGCTTTCAGTTTTTCACCATTGAGGATGATGTTGGCTGTGGGTTTGTCATATATGGCCTTTATTATGTTGAGGAAAGGTCCCTCTATGCCTACTTTCTATAGGGTTTTTATCATAAATGGGTGTTGAATTTTGTCAAAAGCTTTCTCTGCATCTATTGAGATGATCATATGGTTTTTCTCCTTCAATTTGTTAATATGGTTTATCACATTGATAGATTTGCGTATATTGAAGAATCCTTGCATTCCTGGAATAAACCCCACTTGATCATGGTGTATGATCCTTTTGATGTGCTGTTGGATTCTGTTTGCTAGTATTTTGTTGAGGATTTTTGCATCTATGTTCATCAGTGATATTGGCCTGTAGTTTTCTTTCTTTGTGACATCCTTGTCTGGTTTTGGTATCAAGGTGATGGTGGCCTCGTAGAAGGAATTGGGGAGTGTTCCTCCCTCTGCTATGTTTTGGAAGAGCTTGAGAAGGATAGGTGTTAGCTCTTCTCTAAATGCTTGATAGAATTCGGCTGTGAAGCCATCTGGTCCTGGGCTTTTGTTTGTTGGAAGATTTTTAATCACAGTTTCAATTTCAGTGTTTGTGATTGGTCTGTTCATATTTTCTATTTCTTCCTGATTCAGTCTTGGTAGTTTGTGCATTTCTAAGAATGTGTCCATTTCTTCCAGATTGTCCATTTTATTGGCATAGAGTTGCTTGTAGTAATCTCTCATGATCATTTTTATTTCTGCAGTGTCAGTTGTTACTTCTCCTTTTTCATTTCTAATTCTATTGATTTGAGTCTTCTCCCTTTTTTTCTTGATGAGTCTGGCTAATGGTTTATCTATTTTGTTTATCTTCTCAAAGAACCAACTTTTAGTTTTATTGATCTTTGCTATTGTTTCCTTCATTTCTTTTTCGTTTATTTCTGATCTGATTTTTATAATTTCTTTCCTTCTACTAGATTTGGGGGTTTTTTGTTCTTCTTTCTCTAATTGCTTTAGGTGTAAGGTTAGGTTGTTTATTCGAGATTTTTCCTGCTTCTTAAGGTGGGCTTGTATTGCTATAAACTTCCCTCTTAGAACTGCTTTTGCAGCATCCCATAGGTTTTGGGTCGTTGTGTCTCCATTGTCATTTGTTTCTAGGTATTTTTTAATTTCCTCTTTGATTTCTTCAGTGATCACTTCATTATTGAGTAATGTATTGTTTAGCCTCCATGTGTTTGTATTTTTTACAGATCTTTTCCTGTAATTGATATCTAGTCTCATGGCGTTGTGGTCGGAAAAGATACTTGATACAATTTCAATTTTCTTAAATTTACCAAGGCTTGATTTGTGACCCAAGATATGATCTATCCTGGAGAATGTTCCATGAGCACTTGAGAAAAATGTGTATTCTGTTGTTTTTGGATGGAGTGTCCTATAGATATCAATTAAGTCCATCTTGTTTAGTGTATCATTTAAAGCTTGTGTTTCCTTATTTATTTTCATTTTGGATGATCTGTCCATTGGTGAAAGTGGGGTGTTGAAGTCCCCTACTATGAGTGTATTACTGTCGATTTCCCCTTTATGGCTGTTAGTTTTTGCCTTATGTATTGAGGTGCTCCTGTGTTGGGTGCATATATATTTACAATTGTTATATCTTCTTCTTGGATCGATCCCTCAATCATTATGTAGTGTCCTTCTTTGTCTCTTGTAATGGTCTTTATTTTAAAGTCTATTTTGTCTGACATGAGAATTGCTACTCCAGCTTTCTTTTGATTTCCATTTGCATGGAATATCTTTTTCCATCCCCTTACTTTCAGTCTGTATGTGTCTCTAGGTCTGAAGTGGGTCTCTTGTAGACAGCATATGTATGGGTCTTGTTTTTGTATCCATTCAGCCAATCTGTGTCTTTTGGTGGGAGCATTTAGTCCATTTACATTTAAGGTAATTATCGATATGCATGTTCCTATTCCCATTTTCTAAATTGTTTTGCGTTCGTTGTTATAGGTCCTTTCCTTCTCTTGTGTTTCTTGTCTAGAGAAGTTCCTTCAGCAGTTGTTGTAAGGCTGGTTTGGTGGTGCTGAACTCTCTCAGCTTTTGCTTGTCTGTAAAGGTTTTAATTTCTCCATCAAATCTGAATGAGATCTTTGCTGGGTAGAGTAATCGTGGTTGCAGGCTTTTCTCCTTCATCACTTTCAGTATGTCCTGCCACTCCCTTCTGGCTTGTAGAGTTTCTGCTGAGAGATCAGCTGTTAGCCTTATGGGGATTCCCTTGTGTGTTGTTTGTTTTTTTTCCCTTGCTGCTTTTAATATGCTTTCTTTGTATTTAATTTTTGAGAGTTTGATTAATATGTGTCTTGGTGTATTTCTCCTTGGGTTTATCCTGTATGGGACTCTCTCTGCTTCCTGGACTTGGTTAACTATTTCCTTTCCCATATTAGGGAAGTTTTCAACTATAATCTCTTCAAATATTTTCTCAGTCCCTTTCTTTTTCTCTTCATCCTCTGGAACCCCTATAATTCGAATGTTGGTGCGTTTAATGTTGTCCCAGAGGTCTCTGAGACTGTCCTCAGTTCTTTTCATTCTTTTTTCTTTATTCTGCTCTGCAGTCGTTATTTCCACTATTTTATCTTCCAGGTCACTTATCCGTTCTTCTGCCTCAGTTATTCTGCTATTGATCCCATCTAGTGTATTTTTCATTTCAGTTATTGTGTTGTTCATCTCTGTTTGTTTGTTCTTTAGTTCTTCTAGATCTTTGTTAAACATTTCTTGCATCTTCTCCATCCCTGCCTCCATTCTATTTCCGAGATTCTGGATCATCTTTACTATCATTATTCTGAATTCCTTTTCAGGTAGACTGCCTATTACTTCTTCATTTGTTAGGTCTGGTGCATTTTTATCTTGCTCCTTCATCTGCTGTGTGTTTTTCTGTCTTCTCATTTTGCTTATCTTACTGTGTTTGGGGTCTCCTTTTTTTTTTTTTTTTTGCAGGCTGCAGGTTCGTAGTTCCCGTTGTTTTTGATGTCTGTCTCCAGTGGCTAATGTTGGTCTAGTGGGTTGTGTATGCTTCCTGGTGGAGGGGACTAGTGCTTGTGTTCTGGTGGATGAGGCTGGATCTTGTCTCTCTGGTGGGCAGGTCCACGTCTGGTGGTGTGTTTTGGGGTGTCTCTGGACTTATTATGATTTTAGGCAGCCTCTCTGTTAATGGGTGGGGTTGTATTTCTGTTTTGCTAGTTGTTTGGCATAGGTTGTCCAGCACTGTAGCTTGCTGGCCATTGAGTGAAGATCAAGCTGATTGTGGAGCTTTAATCCGCGGCTTCTGAGGCTGCTGGGAGAGATTTCCCTTTCACTGCTTTGTTCTCACAGCTCCCAGGGGCTTAGCTTTGGATTTGGCCCTGCCTCTGCGTGTAGGTCGCTGGAGGGCGTCTGTTTTTCACTCAGACAGGACAGGGTTAAAGGAGCCTCTGATTCGGGGGCTTTGGCGCACACAGGCCGAGGGGAGACAGGGGCACGGCGTGCGGGGCGGGCCTGCGGCGGCAGAGGCCGGCGTGATGCTGCACCAGCCTGAGGCCCGCCATGTGTTAAAAGTCTCTTGCCTCTTTGGCAGGTGCAGACTTTTCCCCGGACTCCCTCCCGGCTAGCCGTGGTGCACTACCCCCTTCAGGCTGTGTTCAAGCCGCCAACCCCAGTCCTTTCCCTGCGCTCTGTCTGAAACCGAAACCCGAGCTTTAGCTTGCAGCCCCGCCCGCCCCGGCGGGTGAGCCGACAAGCCTCTCGGGCTGGTGAGTGCCGGCCAGCACCGATCCTCTATGCGGGAGTCTCTCCGCTTTCCCCTCCGCACCCCTGTTGCTGTGCTCTCCTCTGCGGCTCCGAAGCTCCCTCCTCCGCCTCCCGCAGTCTCTGCCCGTGAAGGGGCTTCCTAGTGTGTGGAGACTTTTGCTCCTTCACAGCTCCCTCCCACTGGTGCAGGTCCCGTCCCTATTCTTTTGTCTCTGTTTTTTCTTTTTTTCTTTTGCCCTACCCAGGTACATGGGGAGTTTCTTGCCTTTTAGGAGGTCTGAGGTCTTTTGCCAGCCTTCAGTAGGTGTTCTGTAAGAGTTGTTCCACGTGTAGATGTATTTCTGGTGTATCTGTGGGGAGGAAGGTGATCTCCGCGTCTTACTCTTCCGCCATCTTTCTTAATCTCTCCTCCTTGATTTCTTTTTGTGATCTTTCATTGTTAGTGTATAGGAACGCAAGAAATTTCTGTGGCTGGACTTCCGGGAAGATGGCAGAAGAGTAAGACGCGGAGCTCACCTTCCTCCCCACAGATACACCAGAAATACACCTACACGTGGAACAACTCCTACAGAACACCTACTGAACGCTGGCAGAAGACCTCAGACCTCCCAAAAGGCAAGAAACCCCCCCATGTACCTGAGTAGGGCAAAAGAAAAAAAGAATGAACAGAGACAAAAGGATAGGGACGAGTCCTGCACCAGCGGGAAGGAGCTGTGAAGGAGGAAAAGTGTCCACACACTAGGAAGCCCTTTTTTGGGCGGAGACTGCAGGTGGCAGAGGTGGGGAGCTTCGGAGCCGCGGAGGAGAGCACAGCAACAGGGGTGCAGAGGACAAAGTGGAGAGATTCCAGCACAGAGTATCAGGGCCGACCGGCACTCACCAGCCTGAGAGGCTTATCTGCTCCCCCGCCGGAGCGGGCAGGGCTTCGGTCGGAATGCAGGGAGAGGACTGGGGTTGGCAGGGTGAACACAGCCTGCGGGGGGTTAGTGCACCACGGCTGGTTGGGAGGGTGTCTGGGGAAAAGTCTGGACCTGCTGAAGTGGCAAGAGACTTTTACTTCCCTTTATATTTTCTGTGCGCGAGGAGAGGGGATTAAGAGCGCTGCTTAAAGGAGCTCCAGAGATGGGCGCGAGCCGCAGCTAACAGCGCGGACCCCAGAGACGGGCATGAGACGCTAAGGCTGCTGCTGCCGCCACCGAGAAGCCTGTGTGCGAACACAGGTCACTATCCACAACCCCCTCCTGGGGAGCCTGTGCAGCCTGCCACTGCCAGGGTCCCAGGATCCAGGGACAACTCCCCTGGGAGAACGCACGGCGCGCCTTAGGCTGGTGCAATGTCACGCCAGCCTCTGCCGCCGCAGGTTCGCCCTGCACTCCGTGACCCTCCCTACCCCCGGCCTGAGTGAGCCAGAGCCTCAGAATCAGCGGCTCCTTTAACCCCGTCCTGTCTAAGCAAAGAACAGACGCCCTCTGGCGACCTACATGGACAGGCGCGGCCAAATCCAAAGCTGAGCCTCTGGGAGCTGTGAGAACAAAGAAGAGAAAGAGAAATCTCTCCCAGCAGCCACAGAAGCAGCGGATAAAAGCTCCGCAATCAACTTGATGTACACTGTATCTGTGAAATACATGAACAGACAACGAATCATCCCAAATTAAGGAGCCGTGTGGATGAAAGGCTCTTGGTGCTGCAGCCAGGAGTTAGTGCTGTGCCTCTGAGGTGGGAGAGCCAACTTCAGGACACTAGTCCACAAGAGACCTCCCAGCTCCACATAATATCAAACGGTGAAAATCTCCCAGAGATCTCCATCTCAACGCCAGCACCCAGCGTCACTCAACGAGCAGCTCCAGGGCTGGACGCCCCATGTCAAACAACTAACGAGACAGGAACACAAACCCACCCATTAGCACAGAGGCTGCCCCAAATCATTATAAGTCTACAGACACCCCAAAACACGCCACCAGACGTGGACTTGCCCACCAGAAAGACAAGATCCAGCCTCATCAACCAGAACACAGGCACTAATCCCCTCCACCAGGAAGCCTACACAACCCACTGAACCAACCGTAGCCACTGGGGACAGACACCAAAAACAACAGGAACTACGAACCTGCAGCCTGCAACAAGGAGACCACAAACACAGTAAGATAAGCAAAATGAGAAGACAGAAAATCACACAGCAGATGAAGGAGCAAGATAAAACCCCACCAGACCTAACAAATGAAGAGGAAATAGGCAGTCTACCTGAAAAAGAATTCAGAATAACGATAATAAAGATGATCCAGAATCTCGGAAATAGAATGGAGGCAAGGATGGAGAAGATGCAAGAAATGTTTAACAAAGATTTAGAAGAACTAAAGAACAAACAAACAGAGATGAACAACACAATAACTGAAATGAAAAATACACTAGATGGGATCAATAGTAGAATAACTGAGGCAGAAGAACGGATAAGTGACCTGGAAGATAAAATATTGGAAATAACTACTGCAGAGCAGAATAAAGCAAAAAGAATGAAAAGAACTGAGGACAGTCTCAGAGACCTCTGGGACAACATTAAACGCACCAACATTCGAATTATAGGGGTTCCAGAGGATGAAGAGAAAAAGAAAGGGACTGAGAAAATATTTGAATAGATTATAGTTCAAAACTTCCCTGATATGGGAAAGGAAATAATCAACACCAGGGAGCACAGAGAGACCCATACAGGATAAATCCAAGGAGAAATACGCCGACACATATTAATCAAAATGTCAAAAATTAAATACAAAGAAAACATATTAAAAGCAGCAAGGGAAAAACAACAAATAACACAGGGAATCCCCATAAGGTTAACAGCTGATCATTCAGCAGAAACTCTGCAAGCCAGAAGGGAGTGGCAGGACATACTGAAAGTGATGAAGGAGAAAAACCTACAACCAAGATTACTCTACCCAGCAAGGATCTCATTCAGATTTGATGGAGAAATTAAAACCTTTACAGACAAGCAAAAGCTGAGAGAGTTCAGCACCACCAAACCAGCTCTGCAACTGTTAAAGGAACTTCTCTAGGCAAGAAACACAAGAGAAGGAAAAGACCTACAATAACGAACCCAACACAATTAAGAAAATGGGAATAGGAACATACATATCGATAATTACCTTAAATGTAAATGGACTAAATGCTCCCACCAAAAGACACAGATTGGCTGAATGGATACAAAAACAAGACCCATATATTTGCTGTCTACAAGACACCCACTTCAGACCTAGAGACACATACAGACTGAAAGTAAGGGGATGGAAAAAGGTATTTCATGCAAATGGAAACCAAAAGAAAGCTGGAGTAGCAATTCTCATGTCAGACAAAATAGACTTTAAAATAAAGAGTATTAGAAGAGACACAGAAGGACACTACATAATGATCAAGGGATCGATCCAAGAAGAAGATATAACAATTGTAAATATTTATGCACCCAACATAGGAGCATCTCAATACATAAGGCAAAAACTAACAGCCATAAAAGGGGAAATCGACAGTAACACATTCATAGTAGGGGACTTTAACACCTCACTTTCACCAATGGACAAATCATCCAAAATGAAAATAAACAAGGAAACCCAAGCTTTAAATGATACATTAAACAAGATGGACTTAATTGATATTTATAGGACCTTCCATCCCAAAACAACAGAATACACCTTTCTCTCATGTGCTCGTGGAACATTCTCCAGGATAGATCATATTCTGGGTCACAAATCAAGCCTTAGTAAATTTAAGAAAATTGAAATTGTATCAAGTATCTTTTCCGACCACAACGCCATGAGGCTAGATATCAATTACAGGAAAAGATCTGTAAAAAATACAAACACATGGAGGCTAAACAATTCACTACTTAATAACGAAGTGATCACTGAAAAAATCAAAGAGGAAATTAAAAAATACCTAAAAACAAATGACAATGGAGACACAACGACCCAAAACCTATGGGATGCAGCAAAAGCAGTTTTAAGAGAGAAGTTTTTAGCAATACAAGCCCACCTTATGAGGCAGGAAACATCTCGAATAAACAACCTAACCTTACACCTAAAGCAATTAGAGAAAGTAGAACAAAAAAACCCCAAAGCTAGCAGAAGGAAAGAAATGATAAAAATCAGATCAGAAATACACAAAAAAGAAATGAAGGAAACAATAGCAAAGATCAATAGAACTAAAATCTGGTTCTTTGAGAAGATAAACAAAATAGGTAAACCATTAGCCAGACTCATCAAGAAAAAAAAGGAGAGGAGTCAAATCAATAGAATTAGAAATGAAAAAGAAGTAACAACTGACACTGCAGAAATAAAAAGGATCATGAGGGATTACTAAAAGCAGCTATATGCCAATAAAATGGACAATCTGGAAGAAATGGACACATTCTTAGAAATGCACAAACTACCAAGACTGAATCAGGAAGAAACAGAAAATATGAACAGACCAATCACAAACACTGAAATTGAAACTGTGATTAAAAATTGTCCAAAAAACAAAAGCCCAGGACCAGATGGCTTCACAGGCAAATTCTATCAAGCATTTAGAGAAGAGCTAACACCTATCCTTCTCAAACTCTTCCAAAATATAGCAGAGGGAGGTACACTGCCCAATTCCTTCTACGAGGCCACCATCACCTTGATACCAAAACCAGACAAGGATATCACAAAGAAAGAAAACTACAGGCCAGTATCACTGATGAACATAGAGGCAAAAATCCTCAACAAAATACTAGCAAACAGAATCCAACAGCACATTAAAAGCATCATACACCATGATCAAGTGGGGTTTATTCCAGGAATGCAAGGATTCTTCAATATATGCAAATCTATCAATGTGATAAACCATATTAACAAATTGAAGGAGAAAAAACATATGATCATCTCAATGGACGCAGAGAAAGATTTTGACAAAATTCAACACCCATTTATGATAAAAACCCTACAGAAAGTAGGCATAGAGGGACTTTTCCTCAACATAATAAAGGCCATATATGACAAGCCCACAGGCAACATCATCCTCAATGGTAAAAAAACAGAAAGCATTTCCACTAAGATCAGGAAGAAGACAAGGTTGCCCACTCTCACCACTCTTATTCAACATAGTTTTGGAAGTTTTAGCCACAGCAATCAGAGAAGAAAAGGAAATAAAAGGAATCCAAATCGGAAAAGAAGAAGTAAAGCTGTCACTGTTTGCAGATGACATGATACTATACATAGAGAATCCTAAGGATGCTACCAGAAAACTAGTAGAACTAATCAATGAATTTGGTAAAGTAGCAGGATACAAAATTAATGCACAGAAATCTCTGGCATTCCTATATACTAGCGATGAAAAATCTGAAAGTGAAATCAAGGAAACACTCCCATTTACCACTGCAACAAAAAGAATAAAATATCTAGGAATAAACCTACCTAAGGAGACAAAAGACCTGTATGCAGAAAATTATGATACTGATGAAAGAAATTAAAGATGATACAAATAGATGGAGAGATATACCATGTTCTTGGATTGGAAGAATCAACACTGTGAAAATGACTCTACTACCCAAAGCAATCTATAGATTCAATGCAATCCCTATCAAACTACCATTGGCATTTTTCACAGCACTAAAACAAAAAATTTCACAATTTGTATGGAAACAGAAAAGACCCTGAATAGCCAAAGCAATCTTGAGAGCGAAAAACGGAGCTGGAGGAATCAGGCTCCCTGACTTCAGACCATACTACAAAGCTACAGTAATCAAGACAGTATGGTACTGGCACAAAAACAGAAAGATAGATCAATGGAACAGGATAGAAAGCCCAGAGATAAACCCACACACATATGGACACCTTATCTTTGCTAAAGGTGGCAGGCATGTACAGTGGAGAAAGGACAGCCTCTTCAATAAGTGGTGCTGGGAAAACTGGACAGCTACATGTAAAAGTTTGAGCTTAGATCACTCCCTAACAGCATACACAAAAATATGCTCAAAATGGATTAAAGACCTAATATCGAACTCTTATAGGAAAACATAAGCACAACAGTCTATGACATAAATCACAGCAAGATCCTTTTTGACCCACCTCCTAGAGAAATGGAAATAAAAACAAAAATAAACAAACAAAGATATTTCTGTGCATTAATTTTGTATCCTGCAACTTTACCAAATTCATTGATTAGCTCTAGTATTTTTCTGGTAGCATCTTTAGGATTTTCTTTTTATAGTATCATGTCATCTGCAAACAGTGACAGTTTTACTTCTTCTTTTCCAATTTGAATTATTTTTATTTCTTTTTCTTCTCTGATTGCTGTGGCTAGGAACTTCCAAAACTATAGTGAATAATAGTGGTAAGAGTGGACCTCCTTGTCTCGTTCCTGATCTTAGAGGAAATGCTTTCAGTTTTTCACCATTGAGAATGTTGTTTGGTGTGAGCTTTTCATATATGGCCTTTATTAAGTTGAGGTAGGTTCCCTGTATGCCCACTTTCTGGAGAGTTTTATCATAAATGGGTGTTGAATATTGTCAAAATCTTTTTCTGCATCTATTGAGATGATGACATGTTTTTAATTCTTCAGTTTGTTAATATGGTGTATCACATTGATTTGCATATGTTGAAGAATCCTTGCATCCCTGGCATAACTCCCACTTGATCATGGTGTATGATCCTTTAATTCAGTTTGCTAGAATTTTGTTGAGTTTTTTGGCATCTACGGTCATCAATGATATTCGTCTGTAATTTTCTTTTTTTGTGATATCTTTGGTGTTGGTATCAGGGTGATGGTGGCCTCATAGAACAAGTTTGGGAGCGTTGTTCCCTATGCATATGTTTTGGGGGAGTTTGAGAAGGATAGGTGTTGGCTATTCCCTAAATGTTTGATAGAATTTGCCTGTGAAGCCATCTGGTCCTGGACTTTTATTTGCTGGAAGATTTTTAATTACCGTTTCAATTTCATTACTTGTGATTGGTCTGTTTATATTTTCTAATTCTTCCTAGTTCAGTGTTGGACAGTTGTATCTTTCTAAGAATTTGTCCATTCTTCCAGGTTGTCCATTTTATTGTCATATAGCTGCTTGTAGTAGTCTCTTATGATCCTTTGTATTTCTGTGGTGTCAGTTGTTATTTCTCTTTGTCATTTATAATTTTATTGACTTAAGTCCTCTCCCTTTTTTTTCTTAGAGTGTGGCTAAAGGTTTATCAATTTTGTTTATCTTCTCAAAGAACCAACTTTTAGTTTTATTGATCTTTGCTGCGTGTTCTTCTTTTCTTTTTCATTTATTTCTTCTCTGACCTTTATGATTTCTTTCCTTCTACTAACTTTGGAGTTTTTTGTTGTTCTTCTCCTTCTTTCTCTACTTGCTTTAGGTTTAAGGTTAGATTGTTTGAGATTTTTCTTGTTTCTTAAGGTGACATTAAATTGCTATAAACTTCCCTTTTAGAACTGCCTTTGCTGTGTCCCATAGGTTTTGAGTTGTTGTGTTTTCGTTGTCATTTGTTTTTGTGTATTTTTTAATTTCTTCTTTGATTTCTTCAGTGATCTCTTGGTTATTTAGCAGCATAATGTTTAGCCTCCACGTATTTGTGTTTTTTACAGTTTTTTTTTTTCCTGTGATTGATTTCTAATCTCATAGCATTGTGGTCGGAAAAGATGCCTGATGAGCCCAGGAGGGATATGAACTATTACTGTACCCATTTTACAGATAAGGAAATTGAGGCACAGAGAGTTTAAGGCTTGAGTAGAACCCCATGGCAGACATAAGTTGAGACCATTACTCCTGCACATGGCCTGGACCTTAGCACAGAAGTCTGGTTTTTCCTGGGAAGCAGAATCAATCAGATTTAAGAGGATGGACAAACCAAAAACTGTTCAAAGAAACTTTGTTGTTAACTTGAATGCTGATTTAGTAACTCAGAATGAGGTGTGGACTAGAATTTTCAGGAAAGGTGCTCTTTGTTCTCTGTACCTGAAGTGCTCCTGGAAGCCATGGCACATGCTTGGGGGTGTTCTTCGTGGCTCCTACCATCCTTTTCTGAGGGTCAGATGTCCCCCAAATCATCCTTAGGATGTTAATGCAGAGGAGACTGGTCTGGACTCATGAGACTGTGCAGGAGTCAAACTGACAAAGCTAATTCTCTTTGTACTTCTTTTTTTTCTAGCCTGTCTCATCTGCTCACATATTTATTTTTGAGTCTATTTATCCTATGTATGATAAAATTGGGACTTAGACATTTTTGATAGGCGCGTAGATAGAACCTAAAAAAATTCTGTAATGGGGCCTTACCTTTGTTACCCCAGTGGTTCAGAGATAACCACACACTTAAAGGAACTCAAAACACTTTAGTGAACATTGAGCACATGCCAGAGACAGTGATGGGAGTGCAAATATAAGTAAGTCATTTTTCGTCACTGCAGAGGGTCACGGTAGAGTGGGAAGATGTTCCAGCCACAATGTAATTAGGAGTTCTGATAATGCTTTGGGGCAGAGTGACATCAACAAAATGGTAAGATAGAAAGCCACGGCTATTGTTCCCTCACAGAAACACCTATAACAATGATATAGAGACCTTTATGAGAATTCCAGATTTCAGTCAGGAAGTTGCAGGACCCCAGAAGAGCACAAAGCCAAAAACAGTTGCTTTGAAACAGATAAGAGGAGTGATTTCACTTCACCTGTGTTGGCCCCTCCTCCAAGATGGCACAGCTGAGCACTGAGAGAGACTGCCTGCAATTTCTCCTCCTGGGGAAAGAGAGAGTAGAATGTGTCTCCAACATCTCACCCTTTCAGAGCCCTACATCAGGGCTCGCCTTCTTCCCCACTTACAGCACTGATCGAACCAGCATAGGTTGGAGGCCTGAGGGTAGCTGAGAACAGTGAAGGTGGTGGGTGGCTTGTGGCAGCTGGTATGGATTTGCATGATGGGGAGAAGACCCTCAACTTGAGACTCTCACTCATGAGGGAGAGGAGTAAAGAGTGCCTCCAATGTCCTGACTTTTCTGAGGACAGCCTGAGGGGACTGGTTTCTGTTTAACTCCATTCCTCATTTGGAGCAAGAGACAGGAAGAGAGGTGGAGTTTGCATCCAGCTCTCTGGATTTTTGCAGGGCTGCCTGAGGAATTGATTTCTCTTTGGTCTGATTAGAGGTACTGACAAGGAGCTGCCTGGTTGCCACTGAGAACCCAGGAGAGTGAGGTGGCTTGCTGCTATAGAACCAGAGAACTTGCAGAGCCAAGGACAGATACCAGAGGGAGCAAGAGGTTATGATCTCGTGAACAAATAAACTGGCAAGTTCCTTTAATTAGTACTTTACACACACAAGTCCAGAGAAAATGCATCAGCAGAAAAGGTTTGAGAGGCCTCCAGATTCTCTAGTTGGGCTGTTTGGTGAAGGTCCTTCCCGGTACAAAACTAGTTTGTAAAGTCTGGGAGAGGTGGCTGCCTTTTCACATGTGTAGATACCAATATAAAAGTTGAAAGAACATGATGAATAGGCAAGTACGACTCAAGCAAAAAAACAGAATAAATATCCAGAAACCAATCCCAAAGAAACACAGATATATGATTTACCTGATAAAGAATTCAAAGTAAACTGTCATAAAGATGCTCAACAAGCTCAGGAAAACAATCCATGAATAAAACGAGCATTTTAACAAAGAGATAGAAAATATAAAAAAGAAACAAATTTTGGAGTTGAATATAATAGAACACAAAACCTCATGAGGTGTTCAACAACAGACTTGATTGAACAGAAGAAAGAATCAGTGACCTCAAAAGCAGGTAATTGGAAATTATCCAGTCAGAGAACAAAAAAAAAAAAAAAAGAAAAAGAAAAAGAGTGAAGAAAGCCTAAGGGACTTATGGGACTCCATCAGGTGAAAAAGTACATGCATATGGGAGTCTCAGAAGAAGAAAAAGAGAAAGAAAAGGGCAGAAAGCTTATTTAAAGAAATAATGACAGAAAACTTACCAAATCTGCGAACGAAAATGGACATCCAGATTCAAGAAACGAAAAGAATTCTATAAAAGGTGAACGAAAGAAGTCTACACTGAGTCACGTTGTAAGCAAACTGTCAAGAGTCAAAGATAGAACTGTGAAAGCAACAAGAGAAATCCACTCATCTCATACAAAACCTCCTCCATAAGACTGTCAGTGGACTTCTCAGCAGAACCTTTGCAGGCCATAAGGGAGTGGGATGATATACTCAAAGTGCTGGAAAAAAAAAAAGAAACCCCAGCTAACCAGGAATTCTATATCTGGCAAAACTGTCCTTAAAAAAATCGAGGATTGACTCACAGATAAACAAAAGCTGAGGGAGTTCATCACCACTAGACCTGCCTTACAGGAAATGCAAAAGGGAGTCCTTTGAGGTGGAATGAGAGGATGCTAAACAGCAACATAAAAACATTTGAAAGTCTAAAGCTCGCTGGTAATCATATGGACAAATACAGAATACCTATAATGCTGCAGTGGAGGTGTGTAAATCAGTGAATTCTGGTATAGAAGTTAAAAAAATAAAGTATAAAAAAGAATATGTTAACAGATGCACAATATAAAATATGTTAACAGATAAACAATATAAAAATATGTAACTTATGACATCAATAATATAAAATGTGTATGGGGGGAGAGGTAAAAGTGTAGAGTTTCTGTATGTGATTGAAGTAAGTTGTTACCAACTTAAACTTTTTTTTTTTTTTTTTTTTTGCGATACGCGGCCTCTCACTGTTGTGGCCTCTCCCGTTGTGGAGCACAGGCTCTGGACGCGCAGGATTAGCGGCCACGGCTCACGGGCCCAGCCACTCCGCGTAATGTGGGATCTTCCCGGACCGGGGCACGAACCCGTGTCCCCTGCATCGGCAGGCGGACTCTCAACCACTGTGCCACCAGGGAAGCCATAAAGTAAATTTTTATCACTGTGTTTTATGTAAGCCCCATGGTAACCACCAGAAAATACTTAGAGAAGATACACAAAAGAAAATGAAAAGGCATCAAAGCATGTTCCTACCAAAGAAAAAAATCAAATGAAACACAAAGGAAGAGGGGTGCTGGGAAGATGACAGAAGAGTAAGACACAGAGATCACCTTCCTCCCCACAGATACACCAGAAGTACATCTACACGTGGAACAATTCCTACAGAACACCTACTGAATGCTGGCAAAAGACCTCATACCTCCCAAAAGGCAAACTCCCCACGTACCTGGGTAGGGCAAAAGAAAAAAAAAACAAAAGAATAGGGACGGCACCTGCACTAGTGGGAGGGAGCTGTGAAGGAGGAAAAGTCTGCACACACTAGGAAGCCCCTTTGCGGGCGGAGACTTTGGGAGGTGGAGGGGGGAGCTATGGCGCCGCGGAGTAGAGCACAGCAACGGGTGCGGAGGGCAAAGCGGAGAGATTCCCGCATAGAGGATCGGTGCCGACCGGCACTCACCAGCTCGAGAGGCTTGTCGGCTCACACGCCGGGGTGGGCAGGGCTGCGAGCTGAGGCTCGGGTTTCAGTCGGAGCGCAGGGAGAGGACTGGGGTTGGCGGCTTGAACATAGCCTGAAGGGGTTAGTGCACCACGGCTAGCTGAAAGGGAGTCCGGGGAAAAGTCTGCACCTGCCGAAGTGGCAAGAGACTTTTTCTTCTCTGTTTCCTGGTGCGCGAGGAGAGGAGTTTAAGAGTGCTGCTTAAAGGAACTCCAGAGACCGGCGTGAACCGTGGCTAAAAGCACGGACCTCAGAGACGGGCAGAAGACGCTATGCCTGCTGCTGTTGCCACCAAGGGGCCTGTGTGTGAGCACAGGTCACTATCCACACCCCTCTTCTGGGAAGCCTGTGCAGCCCACCACTGCCAGGGTCCTGTAACCCAGGGACATCTTCTGAGGGAGAACGCACTGTGGGCCTCAGACTGGTGCAATGTCATGCCGGCCTCTGCAGCCTCAGGCCCGCCCTGCACGCCGTGCCCCCACCCTGCCCGGCCTGAGTGCTCCAGAGACCCCGAGTCAGCGGCTCCTTTAACCCCCTCCTGTCTGATCAAAAAACAGACGCCCTCCAGCAACCTACATGCAGAGGCAGGGCCAAATCCAAAGCTGAGCCCCTGTGAGCTGTGAGAACAAAGAAGAGAAAGGGAAATCTCTCCCAGCAGCCTCAGAAACAGCGGATTAAAGCTCCACAATCAACTTGATGTACCATGCATCTGTGGAATACATGAATAGACAGTGAATCATCCCAAATTGAGGTGGTGGACTTCGAATGCAAAATCTATGATTTTTTCCCCTTTTTCCTCTTTTTAAAATATGTATGTGTATGCTTCTGTTTGAGATCTTGTCTGTATAGCTTTGCTTCCACCATCTGTCCTAGGGTTCCATCCGTCCATTGTTTTTTCTTTTTAAATTTTTTTCTTAATAATTAATTTTAATTTTAATAATTCTGTTATACTTTACCTTCTTTCTTTCTTTTTTTCCTTCCTTCTCTCCTTTAGACAAAAAATCATCCCAAATTGAGGAGCTGGTCTTTGAGAGCAAGATTTATGATTTTTTCCCCTTTACCTCTTTTTGTGAGGGTGTATGTGTATGCTTCTATGTAAGATTTTGTGTGTATAGCTTGGCTTCCACCATTTGTCCTAAGGTTCTATCCGTCCCCCCTTTTTTTCCCCCCTAAATAATTCAGTAACTTTATTATACTTTACTTCATTTTATTTTCCTGTATCTTCTTTGTTTCTTTTCTTCTTCCTTCCCTCCTTCCTTCCTTCCTCCCTCCCTCCCTCGCTCCTTTCTTTCATTCTTGCCTTCTTTCCTCCTTTTCTTCTCTTTCTTTCTTGCTTCCTACTTTTACTAATTCTCTCTACTTTCTCTCCCTTTTATTCTGAGCAGTGTCGATGAAAGGCTCTTGCTGCTCCAGCCAGGAGTCAGGACTCTGCCTCTGAGGTGGGAGATCCAACTTCAGGACACTGGTCCACAAGAGACCTCCCAGCTCCACATAATATCAAACGGCGAAAATCTCCCAGGGACCTCCATCTTAACACCAGCACCCAGCTTCACTCAACCACCAGCAAGCTACAGTGCTGGACAACCTATGTCAAACAACTAGCAAAACAGGAACACAACCCCACCCATTAGCAGAGAGGCTGCCTAAAATCATAATAAGTCCACAGACACCCCAAAACACCACCAGACGTGGACCTGCCCACTAGAGAGACATGATCTAGCCTCATCCACCACAACACAGGCACTAGTCCCGTCAACCAGGAAGCCTACACAATCCACTGAACCAACCTGAGCCCTTGGAGACAGATATCAGAAACAACGGGATCTACGAACCTGCAGCCTGCAAAAAGGAGACCCCAAACACAGTAAGATAAGAAAAATGACAAAACAGAAAAAAACACAGCAGATGAAGGAGCAAGATAAAAATGCACCAGACCTAACAAATGAAGAGGAAGTAGGCAGTCTACCTGAAGAAGAATTCAGAATAATGGTAGTAAAGATAATCCAAAATCTTGGAAATAGTATGGACAAAATGCAAGAAACAGTTAACAAGGACCTAGAAGAAATAAAGATGAAACCATCAATGATAAACAACACAATAAGTGATATTAAAAGTACTCTATATGGGATCAATAGCAGAATAACTGAGGCAGAAGAATGGATAAGTGACCTGGAAGATAAAATATTGGAAATAACTACTGCAGAGCAGAATAAAGCAAAAAGAATGAAAAGAACTGAGGACAGTCTCAGAGACCTCTGGGACAACATTAAACGCACCAACATCCGAATTATAGGGGTTCCAGAAAGAGGAGGAGAAAAAGAAAGGGACTGAGAAAATATTTGAAGAGATTATAGTTGAAAACTACCCTAATATGGGAAAGGAAATAGGTAATCAAGTCCAGGAAGCACAGAGAGTCCCATACAAGATAAATCCAAGGAGAAATACGCCAAGACACACATCAGTCAAACTGTCAAATACAAAGAAAGCATATTAAAAGCAGCAAGGGAAAAAAAATAACAGACAAGGGAATCCCCATAAGGTTAACAGCTGACCTCTCAGCAGAAACTCTGCAAGCCAGAAGGGAGTGGCAGGACATACTGAAAGTGATGAAGGAGAAAAACCTGCAACCAAGATTACTCTACCCAGCAAGGACCTCATTCAGATTTGATGGAGAAATCCAAACCTTTACAGACAAACAAAAGCTGAGAGAGTTCAGCACCACCAAACCAGCTTTGCAACAAATGCTAAAGGAACTTGTCTAGACAAGAAACTCAAGAGAAGGAAAAGACCTATAACAACGAACCCAAACCAATTTAGAAAATGGGAATAGGAACATACATATTGATAATTACCTTAAATGTAAATGGACTAAATGCTCCCACCAAAAGACATAGATTGGCTGAATGGATACAAAAACAAGACCCATATATTTGCTGTCTACAAGACACCCACTTCAGACCTAGAGACACATACAGACTGAAAGTAAAGGGATGGAAAAAGATATTCCATGCAAATGGAAACCAAAAGAAAGCTGCAGTAGCAATTCTCATGTCAAACAAAATAGACTTTAAAATACCTGGAGGGGTGGGATAGGGAGAGAAGGAAGGAGGGAGACGCAAGAGGGAAGAAATATGTGAACGTCTGTATATATATAACTGATTCACTTTGTTATAAAGTAGAAACTGACACACTATTGTAGAGCAATTTTAACCCAATAAAGATGTTAAAAAAAAAAAAAAAAAATAAAAAATAAAAAAAAAGAAACTGTTAAAAAAAAAAAAAAAAAAAAAAATAAAGACTGTTAGAAGAGACAGAGAAGGACACTACATAATGATCAAGGGATCGATCCAAGAAGAAGATATAACAATTGTAAATATTTATGCACCCAACATAGAAGCATTCCAATACATAAGGCAAAAACTAACAGGCATAAAAGGGGAAATCGACAGTAACAAATTCATAGTAGGGGACTTCAACACCCCACTTTCACCAATGGACAGATCATCCAAAATGAAAATAAATAAGGAAACCCAAGCTTTAAATGATACATTAAACAAGATGGAGTTAATTGATATTTATAGGACACTCTATCCAAAAACAACAGAATACTGTGCTCATGGAACATTCTCCAGGATATGTCATATCTTGGGTCACAAATCGAGCCTTGTAAATTTAAGAAAATTGAAATTGTATCAAGTATCTTTTCCGACCACAATGCCATGCGACTAGATATCAATTACAGGAAAAGATCTGTAAAAAATACAAACACATGGAAGCTAAACAATACACTACTTAATAATTAAGTGATCACTGAAGAAATCAAAGAGCAAATTAAGAAATACCAAGAAACAAATGACAATGGAGACACAATGACCCAAAACCTATGGGATGCAGGAAAAGCAGTTCTAAGAGGGAAGTTTATAGTAATACAAGCCCACGTTAAGCAGGAAACATCTCGAATAAACAACCTAACCTTACACCTAAAGCAATTGGAGAAAGAAGAACAAAAAACCCCCAAAGTTAGCAGAAGGAAAGAAAGAAAAACCAGATCAGAACTAAGTGAAAAAGAAATGAAGGAAACAATAGCAAAGATCAATAAAACTAAAAGCTAGTTCTTTGAGAAGATAAACAAAATAGATAAACCATTAGCCAGACTCATCAAGAAAAAAAGGGAGAAGCCTCAAATCAATAGAATTAGAAATGAAAAAGAAGTAACAACTGACACTACAGAAATAAAAAAGATCATGAGAGATTACTACAAGCAACTCTATGCCAATAAAATGGACAATCTGGAAGAAATGGACACATTCTTAGAAATGCACAAACTACCAAGACTGAATCAGGAAGAAACAGAAAATATGAACCGACCAATCACAAACACTGAAATTGAAACTGTGATTAAAAATTGTCCAAAAAACAAAAGCCCAGGACCAGATGGCTTCACAGGCAAATTCTATCAAGCATTTAGAGAAGAGCTAACACCTATGCTTCTCAAACTCTTCCAAAATATAGCAGAGGGAGGAACACTCCCCAATTCCTTCTACGAGGCCACCATCACCTTGATACCAAAACCAGACAAGGATGTCACAAAGAAAGAAAACTACAGGCCAATATCACTGATGAACATAGATGCAAAAATCCTCAACAAAATACTAGCAAACAGAATCCAACAGCACATCTAAAGGATCATACACCATGATCAAGTGGGGTTTATTCCAGGAATGCAAGGATTCTTCAATATACGCAAATCTATCAATGTGATAAACCATATTAATAAATTGAAGGAGAAAAACCATATCATCTCAATAGATGCAGAGAAAGCTTTTGACAAAATTCAACACCATTTATGATAAAAACCCTACAGAAAGTAGGCCTAGAGGGACCTTTCCTCAACATAATAAAGGCCATATATGACAAGCCCACAGCCAACATCATCCTCAATGGTGAAAAACTGAAAGCATTTCCACTAAGATTAGGAACAAGACAAGGTTGCCCACTCTCACCACTCTTATTCAACATCGTTTTGGAAGTTTTAGCCCCAGCAATCAGAGAAGAAAAGGAAATAAGAGGAATCCAAATCGGAAAAGAAGAAATAAAGCTGTCAGTGTTTGCAGATGACATGATACTATACATAGAGAATCCTAAAGGTGCTACCAGAAAACTAGTAGAACTAATCAATGAATTTGGTAAAATAGCAGGATACAAAATTAATGCACAGAAATCTCTGGCATTCCTATATACTAGTGATGAAAAATCTGAAAGTGAAATCAAGGAAACACTCCCATTTACCACTGCAACAAAAAGAATAAAATATCTAGGAATAAACCTACCTAAGGAGACAAAAGACCTGTATGCAGAAAATTATAAGACACTGATGAAAGAAGTCAAAGGTGATACGAATAGATGGAGAGATATACCATGTTCTTGGATTGGAAGAATCAACATTGTGAAAATGACTCTACTACACAAAGTAATCTATAGATTCAATGCAATCCCTATCAAACTACCACTGGCATTTTTCACAGAACTAGAACAAAAAATTTCACAATTTGTATGGAAGCACAAAAGACCCCGAATAGCCAAAGCAATCTTGAGAACGAAAAACGGAGCTGGAGGAATCAGGCTCCCTGACTTCAGACCATACTACAAAGCTACAGCAATCAAGACAGTATGGTACTGGCACAAAAACAGATCAATGGAACAGGATAGAAAGCCCAGAGATAAACCCACACACATATGGACACCTTATCTTTGATAAAGGTGGCAGGAATATACAGTGGAGAAAGGACAGCCTCTTCAATAAGTGGTGCTGGGAAAACTGGACAGCTACATGTAAAAGTATGAGCTTAGATCACTCACTAACAGCATACACAAAAATATGCTCAAAATGGATTAAAGACCTAAATGTAAGGCCAGAAAATATCAAACTCTTATAGGAAAACATAAGCACAACAGTCTATGACATAAATCACAGCAAGATCCTTTTTGACCCACCTCCTACAGAAATGGAAATAAAAATAAACAAATGGGACGTAAAGAAAATTCAGAGCTTCTGCACAGTAAAGGAGACCATAAACAAGACCAAAAGAGAACTGTCAGAATGGGAGAAAATATTAGCAAACGAATCAACTGCGAAAGGATTAATCTCCAAAATTTACAAGCAGCTCATGCAGCTCAATAACAAAAAAACAACCCAATCCAAAAATGGGCAGAAGCCCTAAATAGACATTTCTCCAAAGAAGATATGCAGACTGCCAACAAACACATGAAAGAATGCTCAATATCATTAATTATTAGAGAAATGCCAATCAAAACTACAATGAGATATCATCTCACAACCACCAGAATGGCTATCATCAAAAAATCTAGAAACAATAAATGCTGGAGAGAGTGTGGAGAAAAGGGAACCCTCTTGCACTGCTGGTGGGAATGTGAATTGGTTCAGCCACTGTGGAGAACAGTATGGAGGTTCCTTAAAAAACTAAAAATAGAACTACCATATGACCCAGCAATCCCACTACTGGGCATATACGCTGAGAAAACAAAAATTCAAAAAGAGTCATATACCAAGATGTTCATTGCAGCTCTATTTACAGTACCCCAGAGATGGAAACAACCTAAGTGCCCATCGTCGGATGGATGGATAAAGATGTGGCACATATATACAATGGAATATTACTCAGCGATAGAAAGAAACGAAATTGAGATAGTTGTAATGAGTCTGTCATACAGAGTGAAGTAAATCAGAAAAAGACAAATACCGTATGCTAACACATATATATGGAATTTAAGAAAAAAAATGTAATGAAGAACCTAGGGGTAAGACAGGAATAAAGACACAGACCTACTGGAGAAAGGACTTGAGGATATGGGGAGGGGGAGGGGTGAGCTGTGATAGGGCGAGGCAGGGGCATGGACATATACTAACAAACGTAAGGTAGATAGCTAGTGGGAAGCAGCCGCTTGGCACAGGGATATCGGCTTGGTGCTTTGTGACCGCCTGGAGGGGTGGGATAGGGAGGGTGGGAGGGAGGCAGACGCAAGAGGGACGAGATATTCGAATGTGTGTATATGTACAACTGATTCACTTTGTTATAAAGTAGAAACTGACACACCATTGTAAAGCAATTATACCCCAACAAAGATGTTAAGAAAAAAAAAAAAAAAAGGAAAACAGCAAGAAAGGAAAAGAGGACAAAAGAGCTACAAGACAGGCAGAAAACAATGATCAAAATGGCTGTAATAAGATCTTCCTTATCAATAATTATTTTAAATGTAAATGGATTAAACTCCCTAATCGAAAGACTTCACGTGGCTGAATGGATTAAAAAAAAAACCAAGATCCAGCTCTATGCAGGCTGTAAGAGACTCACTTTAGAATTAAGGACAAATAGAAGCTGATAGTGAAAGGATAGAAAAAGATATTCCATACAAATGACAACCAAAAGAGAGCAAGATGGCCAGAAGAAACAGAGGAGTCGAACAATGGTATAGATCAAGTGGACCTAACAGACATTTGTCGAATGTTCCAGCCAACAGTAGCAGAATACACATTCTTCTCAAGCACACACAACATTCTCCAGGATAGATCTCATGTTGTGTCAACAGGATAAGTCTCAACAAATTTAAGAAGATTGAAATTATACCAGGTATGCTCTCTGATCACAATAGAATGAAACTGTAAATCAGTGGAAGGAAAATAGGAAAGTTCACAAACACATGGAAATGAAACAATGCACTCTTGAACAACCAGTGGGTCATAGAAGAAACGAAAAGGAAGATTAGAAAATATCTTGAGACAAATGAAAACAAAAATACAGCAAACCAAAACTTACGGGATGCAACAATAGCAGTATTAAGAAGGAAGTTTATAGTGATAAACACCTACATTTAAAAATATTCTAAATAAACAACCTGACTTTACACCCTAATGACCAAAAAAAGAACAAACTAAGCCCAAAGTTAGCAGAAGGAAGGACATAATAGTGACTAGGGGAAATAAATGGAGAATAGAAAAGCAGTTGAAAAATCAATGAGACTAAGAGTTGGTGTTAACATCAATTTTTGGTTAAATAGCACCATCTTTTTGTTAAAGGTCAACAAAATTGACAAAGCTTTAGCTAGACTAAAAAAGGGAGAAGACTCAGATAAAATCGGCAATGAAGGAGGAGACATTGCAACTGATGCCACAAAAATACAAAGGATTATAAGAGACTGCTATAAGCAGTTATATGCCAGGAAACTGGATAATCTAGAAAAAAATGATAAATGCCTAGAAATATACAACGTGCCAAGACTGAATAATGAAGAATAGAAAATGTGAACAGACCTGTAACTAGTAAAGAGGTGGACTTTGTGATAAAAATCCTCCCAACATTGAAAAGCCCAAGATCAGATAGTTTCATTGGTGAATTCTATCAAATTTTTAAAGAAGAATTAATTTAGTTTCTTTTCAAACTCTTCCAAAAGAAATTGAAGAAGAGGGAACACTTCCAAACTGTTTTACGAGGCCAGCATTACCTTGATACCAAAGCCAGAAAAAGACACTACAAGAAAAGAAAATTGGAGACCAGTATCCCTGATGAGCATAGATGCAAAAATCCTCAAGAAAATACTACAAACTGAATTCAACAGCATATTAAAAGGATCATACACCATGACCAAATGGGATTTATCACTAGGTGCCATGATGGTTCAACATCTGAAAATCAACCCATGTGATACACTACGTTAACAGAATGAAGAATAAAAATTACATAATCATCTCAATAGATGCAGAAAAAAACATTTGACAAAATTCACACCCTTTCGTGATTTAAAAACATTCAACAAGCTAGGATAGCTTGTTGAATGTGAAAAGCCCACAGCTACCCTCATACTCTGTAGATCCTTTCTTGCCTTTAAGGATTGGATAAAAGACCTAGGTGTCCTTTGTGTCTTCCAAAGTCCCTGTGTAGGTAAATATGGTTATGTAAGAGAGATGCTCCTTCTTCAGGGTGGACACCTCCAGCGTGAAGTTCGATTCCATCCTGTCTCTGTGTTATCTGTTGCTGCAACTAACTTAGTTAATTGTCCTCCCTTGCAACCAACTTAGCCATCTTCATTTCTTCTCTCCCTTGGAGCCCATGTAAATCATACCTGTTAAACATTGTTATGATGCTGCTACATGACAACCCTTTCAAAAAAACCTGGTGGCTTAAAACAATAACCATTCATTTTTCTCACGGTCTGTAGGTCAGCTGGGTGGGTTGATTGGGTCAAACTCAGCTGCTCTTGGCTGGGCTCACTCATGAATCTGTGCTTGGTGAGACTGGATGATCTAGGATGGCCTCAGTTGAGATGACCCACCTTGACTCCATGTGGTCACTCATCTTCCAGCATCTAGCCTAGGCTTCTGCTCGTGGCAGAAGGCCAAGGAAGAAAGCAGAGGTCACGTTGCCTTTGGGGTCTAGACTCAGTACATGCATGCTGTCACTTCCACTGCATGTCCCAAGGCCAGCCCTGATTCAAGAGCTGGAGAAATAGACTCTAGCTCTTAATGAAGAGGAGCCGCAAGGTCCCACTGAAAATGCTGTAGATGCAGGGACAGGTAGTTGTTTCTGTGTTCAGTCCACCGTGTAGATCAGGAGTCAGCAAACGTTTTCTGTAAATGGCCAAATAGTAAACATTTGAGGCTTTGGGGGCCATTTGGTCTTTTGTCGTAACTACTCAACTGTACCGCTGCGATGTGAAAGCAGCCACAGACAATATGTAGAGTGGGCATGGCTGTGTTCCTCTAGAACTTATTTACAAAGCCAGGCAGCAGGCCAGATTTATCCCACAGGCCGCAGTTTGCTGTGCTCTGACCTCGATGATCCAGACCAAGTAGGAATCTCAGATGCAGGATCTAGGGTGCTGTCCTTCCTGAAATCATCAGCAGAGGTGTCATCTGCCAGCAGAAGTGCTCTTATTGGCGAGAAGAAGTAAAACCAGTTGAGAGGAGCAAGGGCTCCCCTCTCAGGTGCAGATGACTGTAGTTGACCCTTGAACAACGTGGGACTTAGGGACACTGACCGCCAGCACAGTCGGAAATCCGCATCCTGCTCTCACTGCCCCAAAGCCAAAGGAATTGATGAATGACTCACCCCAGGGCAGGAAGGTGAAACAGTCTGGATAGAATCAGGACTCAAACCCTCGTTCTTGTGATTCGACATATCGGGCTCTCTATTCGAACACAAACTTTGCCCCTCACGTAGGTAAAGGTGTGTAAAACGAAAATACAGGTATGATATTTATTGAAATAAATCCACGTATAAGTGGACCCACCCAGTTCAAACCTGTGTTGTTCAAGGCTCAGCAGTATTTGCATCCCTTTGGGTGCCATATTGAACTTACACAGGTTAAGTTTATTTCTCATCAAGTCCTTGGAATTCATTCCTTTTTGTTCCTGTGTTTGGCTGGATTCTCATTTCCTATCCATCTATATCTCCCAGGGGATCCCAGATAGAATTCTTTCCATTTTTTTCTTTTCTTAAATTTTCTGGCCATGCCGCACAGCTTGCGGGATCCTACTTCCTTGACCAGGGTTCGAACCCCTGCCCTCAGCAGTGAAAGTGCTGAGTCCTACCAATGGACCACCAGGGAATTCCCTCTTTCCGTTATTTCTGACCTGGATGCCCTCTTCTTAATGCTTCTGGTCCTCCTGTCTTTCTTAACCCAAGCTTCAGAAGCGAAGTCACCACCTCCTGGGCCCCCAGGGATAGCCTCCAGGTAGATCTACGGATTAGATCAGGTTTATTTTCCTTTACCGGTTATGCATCTGATCGTCAGGACCATGACATGCTCCACCAAAGTTTAAAGATACATTTGTTCTCCAGAGTGACTTTTTGTTTCAATCATTATTGCCTGGAGTTGTTGCTTGACTAAAGATTTGGTTAAATTTCAGGTAACATGAACTTCTTTTTAATAGAATGTCCAAGTCTCTGCAATTCTTCGATCTGCTGACTTGGGTTTTCTTACGCGGGCTACCCATTGTGGGTCCGCAGCCTGCCATCTTCTTTTTCCCATCAGAGATTTTCTTTACCACATATAATACAAGGCTATTACCATCTTGTGTTTCTAGAAATGAAAATGAAATCTTTGCTTTCTAATTTTATTCTTTCCCTTTTATTATTGGTTGCCACTGACTTCTGCAATATGATTCTTCCCTGGACATTCATCAGTGGGTATAGTTTTCAGCTTGACATGGCTCAGACTTCAAACTTTTAAAGTAGAAAGGTGGACAGACAGTCAATAAATCAATAACTATCGCCATTTTATTGCTTGTAAGGTGATTACTCCACTTTGCCTGTAGCGACTTTTCAGTTTGATCAAAATACAGTTTTGTCAGGTCGTGGTTGAGTCCTCCAGATACAAAAATACATAAAGCAATTGAAAGAAGCCTGTGCTCAAATATTTTAATAACTACTCTGCACTTCTTTAACCATCTTATTCTGGCATTTTTGTGGTTCCCGTCCTATAATTCAAATTTCCGTGTTCTTTGCCAAATAAATTTTGGTTTAGTGTTTATTCCAACCTCTTGTCTTTGTAAGAGTGTATTATTTTTCTTGCTAACTTGTGGTGAGCATTGGTGCTGCTGCAAAGCATTTTCTCCGTGTCAGATTATTTCCTGTGTGATCTGTAAATCAGGTTCTGATGGTGGTGTAACATATCTTGTTTTATTTGAGATTGTTTTCCAGACAACGGGAGGCAGAATAATAGGAGTGGAATTATTATCTTAGGCAGGAAAGGAAGAAATCCTCCACTTTGCTACTGCCCTGGCAGCAGGCACCCTTTTGACTGTATTTTAAGGAAAATTAGAAGTGAGGGCCTGCACTCAGGGCTGCTTGCCTGGGGCAGTGTGCTGCCAGCCTGGCATGGCTCTTGGTTTGTCTGAGTCTGATTGGGCTGCTATAACAAAATACCACAGACTGGGTGGCTTATAAACAACAGACATTTATTCCTCACAGTTTGGGAGTCTGAGATCAGGGTGCCAGAATGGTCAGGTGATGGTTCTTTTTCCAGTCACAGATTTCCTATTGTGTCCTTACATGGTGGAAGGGGCAGAGGAGCTCCCTGGGGCCTCTTTTATAAGGGCACTAGTCCCATTCTTGAAGGTACTGCCCTTATGACCCAATCACCTCCCAAAGACCCCACCTTCTAATACCATCCTTTGGGGGTTAGGCTTTCAATGTATGAATTTGGGTTGGGGGACACACACGTTCAGACGATAGCATGGCTTATGTGGCGGGTTGTCCTGCCTCCTTGTCATCCCCATGGCATCCCTCCCGCCCCCGGTGCAGAGGACCACTCCCTCTGTGGATCACCTTGGCTCCCACCAGTGAGTTAAGTCTTAGCATTTTCACTCTGCTGTTGCTGTACATCTTGAATATCCACAGAGGTTGACTGCCTCAGTGGTCCGTTTTATCTCCCAGGAGAACCGGTTACTGGTTTGACTACGGTGATTTGGTTTTGAGTGGTATGCCTCAACCCTGTTTCCCCCAGGCCTCTCATGTTGATGCCCTGCTTTTGCAGAACGTGAGGCTTTCCAGAAATGGTTATAGTTAACCCTCATTTTGAGTGGTTCTGTATTTGTGAATTTTCCTGCTCACTAAAATGTATTTGTAACATCCAGAGCAATACATGGGGCGCTTGCCCGGTCATTCGCACAGTGCACGTGCAGAGCCTCAAAAAGTTTGAGTTGCCAGGAATGCACGATCCCAGCTGAGGTTGGAGAAATTGGTGCTCTGCTGTCTTGTTTCAGTGCCCAGACGAGAAACAAGTGTTCTTTTCACAGTCTCTTTAGTGCCATATTTTTCACATTTTTGTGCTTTTTTATTGGTAATTTTGCCATTTGCAGTGGCCTTGAAATGCAGGGCAGGAGTGTCTGTAGTGTTTCTAAGCACAAGAAGGCTGTACTGGGCCTTATGGAGAAAATATGGTTGTTAGACAAGCTTCCTGCAGCGTGAGTAACAGTGCTGTTTGGCTATGAGTTCAGTGGATGAACGAACAATATATATTTGATAAGGTGTCTTTAAACAGAAACACACAAAACAAGGTTGTATATTGATTGGTTGATGAAAATGTTGTGACCAGAAGCTCGAAGGAACCTAACCCTGTAATTTCTCTTGGGGACGGTGATTTAGTAGTCACTAATTCGGTGGCCATGGTGACTTTATAGCACAAAACTACCACAAATAATAAGAAAGTAACATTTGTCAGAAACAGACTCACAGACTTAGAGAATGAACTTATGGTTACTGAGGGGAAGGGTGGAGGAAAGGGATAGTTAGGGAGTTGGGGATTGACATGTATACCTGCTATATATAAAAATAGGTAACCAACAAGGACCTACTCTGTAGCACAGGGAACTCTGCTCAATATCCTGTAACAACCTAAATGGGAAAAAAATTGGAAAAAGATGCATGTATATGTATAACTGAATCATTTTGCTGTACACCTGAAACTATCACAGCATTGTTAATCAGCTATACTCCAATATAACATAGAGTTAAAAAAAAAAAAGAAATTAACGTTTGTGTCTCCCCAAAATTCATATGTTGAAACCTAATCCCCAATGTAATGTGGTATTGGGAGGAGGGGCCTTTGGGAGGTGATGAGGTCATGAAAGCTGAGTCCTCATGGATGGGATTAGTTCCCTTATAAAAGGGACCCCAGAGAACTCCACCAGATGAGGACACAGTGAGTAGATGGCCATCTGTGAACAGGAGGTGGGCTCTCACCAGACACTGAATCTCTAAGTAAGTGCCTTGATCTTGGACTTCACAGCCTCCAGAACTGTGAGGAATAAATGTGTGTTGTTCATAAGCCACCCAGTCTATGGTATTTTTGTTAGAGCAGCCTGTGCTCACTAAGACAGACTGTATGTATCTTTCATCACAGCAGAAGTGCCTAAGCTGAAATGTCTTTCCTGTGCAAAAAAATAGCACATGTGGATTGTTCTGTCAGGTCTGTGCAGTCGTTCTACTTACGTTTTTAACGACAGGTTTTCTCTCCCAGGTGTAAGTAGCGTGGTCAATGCAGGAGCGATGAGTGGCTCTGGAAACCTGATGGATTTCCTTGACGAGCCTTTCCCTGATGTGGGGACATATGAGGACTTCCACACCATCGACTGGCTGATGGAGAAGTCATGGGACACTGACAGACACACAAAGGTACATGTTGTTCATAAGGACACTTTGAGGGGAATCCCTTTGCAGGGCTGGGCCATGCTTTTATCGGACAGTCACTGACCTAGAGCTTGGGTTCATGTGTCATGTGCTGAGCTAGGTTCTAGAGAAGAGAAGGGCTAGTGGGAAAGGCAGAGATGTGGACAGGTAATTATAGTACCAGGTGCTTTGGGTGGAAGGCTATGTCATACAGAGGTGTGGTGTGGAGGGCAAGGAGGGGGGCTCTGGAACCAGACAGATTAGGTACATCCTGACTTTGACATCTTTAGGCTGGCTGACTTTTGGGGTGTCATTTCTGGACCCCATGTTCTCATCTGTAAGGATGGAGTTAATTATACCAGAAGATTAAATGGGGCTGTGTGTGTATGAAAGCACATATTACAGTGCCTGGCCTCTCGTAGACAGTCAATATATATTTTTATGGGCTGCAGTAAAGTTATGTATCAAGTGCTGTGGGATCATTTAGGAGGGATGGTTAGGGAGGGAGATTTTAGAGGGGGTGAGATTTCAGTGGGGTCTTGAAGGATGACAAAGAATTTGCCAGGCAGAGGAAGGGGAAAGGATTCTCATCAGGAGTGGCTCTTTTTTAGGTCACAGAGGCATGAAAGACTGTGGCACATTTTGGCAGTTCAAGGAGCTCTAAGGTTTGGTGGCAGATTCATGGAAAGGGAGGACTAGAGATGAGTCTGGCCACGTGGGCGATGGGGCCACATTGGGAACCACTGAGTAGACCATGAAGAGGAGTTTAGATTTCCTTTTTTAAAAAGATTTATTATCTTTTAATTTTATTTATTTATTTATTTATTTTTGGCTGCAGCGGGTCTTAGCAGCAGCACACGGGATCTTCCTTGAGACATACGGGATCTTTTTGTTGTGGCACGTGGGCTCCTCTCTAGTTGTGGTAGGCGGGTTTTCTCTCTCTATTTGTGGCTCACAAGCTCCAGGGTGCGTGGGCTCTGTAATTGTGGTCTGTAGTTGTGGCACACAGGCTTGCAGAGCACATGGGCTCTGTAGTTTATGGCACGTGGGCTCTCTAGTTGAGGCGTGCGAGCTCAGTAGTTGTGGTACGTGGGCTTAGTTGCCTCACAGCATTTGGCATCTTAGTTTCCTGATCAGGGATCGAACCTGCGGCCCCTACATTGTAAGGTGGACTCTCCACCACAGGACCACCAGGAAAGTCCCTGGATTTCCTATTTACTTATTTATTTATTTGTTTGTTTATTTTTGGCTGTGTTGGGTCTTCATTGCTGCACGTGGGCTTTCTCTAGTTGTGGCGAGCGGGGGCTCCTCTATGTTGTGGTGCACTGGCTTCTCATTGAGATGGCTTCTTTTGTTGTGGAACATAGTCCATATGTTCCATAGCCCATACGTAGGAGCACGGGCTTCAGTAGTTGTGGTATGTGGGCACAGTAGTTGTGGCTTGTGGGCTGTAGAGCGCAGACTCAGTTGTGGTGCATGGGCTTAGGGGCTCTGCAGCACGTAGGATCTTCCTGGACCGGGGCTCGAACCCATGTTTCCTGCAATGGAAGGCAGATTCTCAACCATTGCGCCACCGGGAAAGCCCTGGATTTCGTTTTTATGGCCACAGGACACAAGAGAGATGCACTGCCAGGGGAGAAACAGGAAGCTTGGAAATGAGCTCAGGAGAAAGAGGAAGAAGATCTGACAGAGGGCGGTGAAGTGGCAATGGAGAGAGGCTTGGGGTCCAGATCCTTCACAGGAGCCGTTGCCGGGATGGAGGTGGGCAGGATGACGCCCTGGCTGTGATCAGAAGAGGGTGATGCCTTAGATGACGAGAGGAGGGAAAGGGGACGTGGCAGATTTCAGGGGGAGGCCACTGAGTTCGGTTTCAGGCGCTGTGAGTTTGAGCTGTTTGTCCAGCCTGTGGCTGGAGCGGGTAGGCAGGCGAGAGACGCCTGTGCAGTTCAAGGGCAGGGTCAGGGCTGTTGGTGGAGCATGAGGGGTCCTTGGCATGCGACTGGGTGCTGAAGCTTTCGAAGCGGCCCCAGTGGCCTGGGTCTGGAGAGAGAGAGGTCAGGAGCAGTTGGGCCCCAGAGCAGTGCCAGAGTTAGTGGGTTCTGGGGGGGCGGGCTGGGGCTCAGTGACGGATGCTTAGCGGAAGCAGATAGAGGTGAAGGAGGGCAGCCAGCAGAGTGGCCACAAGTGAAAGTGGGGAGAGAGTGGCGAGGACGGGGCCCCCTCCACGGAGGGGGCAAGTCGGAGACGAAGCAGCCGTGAGGGGGCCGTCGGCGACCGAGGGCGAGCAAATCCAGTGCAGCGCGTGTCCGCTCAGCTCCAGTTCCTTGGCTCGCCGCCTCGCCCGCGCGTGCGCATGCTCTATATGGCTGCTCCTGTGCTACAACAGCAGAGTCCAGTAGTTGCCACGGAGACTGTCTGACCTGCCGAACAGAAAATATTTACCTTCTGTCTCTTTACAGAAAATGTTTGCCAGCCCTTGCTCTAAAGGGTTATGAGGGGAATGATGATCCCAGGAATGTAGGATTCTGTTAACGCAGGGAGGGAAACGGGTGCTCTTACAATGTGTTTAGGTGTAACCATCTGCCTGGAAAGCATGATCCAGGCTGGCGCATTCAGGCTTCTTGCTGTTAATCAAAACTACAATGAGGTACCACCGCACACTGGTCGGAATGGCCGTCATCAAAAAATCTACAAACAACAATGCTGGAGAGGGTGTGGAGAAAAGGGGACCCTCCTACACTGTTGGTGGGAATGTAAGTTGATACGGCCACTATGGAGACCAGTATGGAGGTTCCTTAAAAAACTGAAATTAGCGTTATCATGTGATCCAGCAATCCCACTCCTGGGCATGTATCCAGAGAAAGCTCTAACTGGAAAATACACATGCACTCCAATGTTCATAGCAGCGCTATTTACAATTAGCAGTAATCACGCCTCGGATACACCTCATTGGCTATGATACTGCCACTGCACAAAGCCTACAGCACTATTCACAATAGCCATGACATGGAAGCAACCTAAATGTCCACTGACAGAGGAATGGATAAAGAAGGTGTGGTACATATATACAATGGAATATTACTCAGCCATAAAAAAGAATGAAATAATGCCATTTGCAGCAACATGGATGGACCTAGAGATTATCATATGAGTGAAGTAAGTCAGAGAAAGACAAATATCATATGATATTGCTTATATGTGGAATCTAAAAAAATGGTAAAAGTGAACTTTATTTACAAAACAGAAACAGACTCACAGACGTAGAAAACCAACTTATGGTTACCAAAGGGGAAAGGGGGTAGGGGAGGGATAAATTAGGAGTTCGGATTAACAGATACACGCTACTATATATAAAATGGATAAACAATAAGATCCTACTGTATAGCACAGGGAACTATATTTAATATTTTGTAATAACCTATAAT
This sequence comes from Inia geoffrensis, assembly GCA_036417435.1. Lineage (NCBI taxonomy): Eukaryota > Metazoa > Chordata > Mammalia > Artiodactyla > Iniidae > Inia > Inia geoffrensis. Next base: position 12,942,171 of record CM070921.1, read on the forward strand.
GGAAAAGAATCTGAAAAAGAATATATAGGTATAACTGAATCACTTTGCTGTACACCTGAAATTAACATTGTAAATCAATTATACTTCAATTAAAAAAAGAAAGCTTTTGGGACTTCCCTGGTGGCGCAATGGTTAAGAATCTACCTGCCAATGCAGGGGACACAGGTTTGAGCTCTGGTCTGGGAAGATCCCACATACTGTGGAGCAAATAAACCTGCATGCCACAGCTCCTGAGCCTGTGCTCTAGAGCCCGCAAGCCACAACTACTGAGCCCACGTGCCACGGCTACTGAAGCCCACACGCCTAGAGCCTGTGCTCCTCAACAAGAGAAGCCACTGCAATGAGAAGCCCATGCACCGCAACAAGAGTAGCCCCTGCTCGCCACAACTAGAGAAAGCCCATGCACAGCAATGAAGACTCAACGCAGCCATGAAGAAAGGAAGGAAAGGAAGGAAGGAAGGAAGGAGGGAGGGAGGGAGGGAGGGAGAAGAAAGAGAAAGAAAGTTCGTTCTTGTTGTTAACATGTAGCTTGGAAAATGAAAGAAGGAATTGAAGTCTTTGTCGAAGAGGGTCTTTTGTGAACAGACCTTATGATTTAGGCTAAAATAATTATTTGTATTCAAAATGGTGACACCGAAGTGATGTCTTCCTTCAGAATGGCTTTGAAATAAACAAAGATCACATCACACTTAGTGAGGTTTTTTTAACTAAGTGAATTTTTTTGGATTCTTTGGAGACTACTATGGCATCTTTATAGCTCTGTGAACTAGAAAGCCCATTTAACCATTGTGCTAGGTAACTGAAAGAATCAAGTTCGTGGCAGTCTAGTTGCTCCATTATATTCGTTTTCTCAATCACCGTGTTTCCTGAGGAAACAGTTTCAGAGAAGGAAGCCTGAACTGGAAAGTGTATCCACATCAACTCTGATGTCTTTCTGTTTCTAGATAACCAGCAAAAGCAAGGAGTCCATATGGGGGTTCATCAAGAGCTTGCTGGACGCCTGGTCGGGATGGGCGGTGAGGCTGCTCATCGGCCTGCTGGCAGGTACGTGGAGTGTTTCTCTTGTACTTCAGGCAAGGGGGCTGTTACTTGAAATACCTAAGGGCACAATACACGACGATACACTTAACATAAATCTATCATCAGTAAAGCAAAAAGACCCCAAGACACGGACAGGCTCAGGTACGGTCACTGGAGCACGGTACCGAGAAGGCGGGTTGGCCCTTTCCACACTGTACAAAGGTTCACTGCCATGCTGGATTTTATTGAAAACACACATTTCACATTCTATAGTACTTCGCCATGTAGAAGGCGAGAAAGGACGGGAACATGCTGATCTCTAAAAATAAAACATCCTATGAGACTGGCCTTTACTAACACCAGCAGGCCCTGAGATGAATTGTAAACATCGAGAGACGCTCACAGTAACGCGAGGCACCACAGGGTCCGAGGTAGACCCAGGGGAGGTACCTCCAGCCCATGGGTTGTTCTGACCCTCCGGGACTCCGTGTCCTTCATTTTTATAATCCCAGCACCATGTTTGTGAGCAGTAGCTGTTGCCAGGATGAATGACTATCTGGAGGGGACACCTCCCCTTTTAATAGCAAATGCACAGCCCTCTATGGAAATTGTTTCCTGAAACTTACTTCCTTTTAGGAGGCTGTGAAGGTTAATGTCTAAAGAGAAAATAATTTGATCATGCCGAAGAGATTCCCTTAAGAAACTCCCCCTGCCTGTAGTAACACGCTAGTTATGGTTATAGGACTGATCAGAGAATGGCTGTGTGATACAGGTTGAATATAGTACATACTCGCAGAGCACCTGTGGGACATAGGGTAAAATTTTGTGATTAGAGGACTTTGATTTCTGGCTGCCCTGTCACTCGTTACATCTACAATGGTAGGAGGGTCTTGGTTGCGGGGGAGGGTCTCCCTCTGCCTGGCATGTCCTAAAGGGCCCAGGAGAGTGCTGAAGGGGCAGTCCTCTTCTTCCGGCCACAGAGCTACCCACCCATTCTGCCCATCCTGTCCTTCCCCTCCCAGTGGCCCTCCCGGCATATATTGGCAGCAATGCTGGGAGGGAATTCGAGTTCATGGACATATGGCGTTTTGCCACCCATTCGTTTGGCTCTATGAAGTCCTTTAAAGGTAGGTGGAGGGGGAGGGTGGGAAGGGTAGTTTGCTGCGAACTTCGATGTCTTTCTTTAGAATAGATTGATAAAACTGTACCCTGTGTTATTCTTGGCTTCTGGGAAGGAGGGATGAATACGGGTAATGAAGGAATCAGAGTAGATGTCTTGGCGTCCTGCTGGAGTCACACAGCATAGATTTATCAACCGATCTCAGAGCTCTGTTGGGCTGTCTTTAACAAGTCAGATACCGACCATCAGGCTTCACTGTTCCGATTTCCATCAGTTCCTTCAGGAAGAATCCCCTGGGGAATTAAAAAGAAATGCTGCTGCCCAGGCTTCAGTTAAATAGTAGCTCCCTGGGGATGACACCCTAGCATTGAGTAAAGCCCCCTTTCCCTTGTGATTCTAATATGCAGCCAGGGTTGAGGACTGCTGGAGAAGGGAGATCCCATGGTCACATCAGCAGATGAATATAGGTGAGAGGCAAGAAAGAGATCATCTTGTCAGTGAAGGTGGCGAAAGTGTTCTTTTTATCTGGATGAAGGAAAAGCCAGAAAACCGCCCCATTCACTTTCCCGTTCCCCAGTGGAGAGCCCCAGGGGTCCCACTGTCTGGCCTGTCACCTTCGTAGTGGCAGCCCGACATTATATTCCGACGCCCAAGACGGAGAGGCCCAAGCTGCGGCTCCTCTGCAGGGCGTTAACCAGGAGCTACCACTGGGTGTCGCTGTTATTCCACACAAGGCAGTTTTTGTTCCAATGTCATCTGCTTGAGGTGTTCTCTGACCACCTTTTCTCAAAGCAGGTCTCCCTCTCTGAGCCTCGTCGCCCTCGCCCACTATATGTATGTACGTGTGTTTGTATGTAACAGCTTTATTGAGATATAACTCACATACCATACAGTTCACCTAGTTAAAGCGTACAACTTGGTGATTTTTAGTGTATTCACAGAGTTTTGCAACCATCACCAAGGCCAATTTTAGACCATTTTCATCAGCTCCCAAAGAATCTTCCTACCCTTTAGCTATCAGCCCCAGTGCCCCTAGCCTCTGCTCAGTCCTGGGCAACCGCTAATCTACTTGCTGTCTGTGTAGATTTGCCTATTCTGGACATTTCATAAAATGGAATCATACAATATATGGTCTTTTGTGACTGGCTTCTTTTACAGCATAACGTTTCCAAGGTTCATCCATGCTGTCACATGTGTCAGCGCTTCATTCCTTTCTGTTGCCATTGTAGGTGGACCACATTTTGTTTCTCTGTTCAGCACTTGATGGGCATATGGGTTGTTTCCACTGTTTGGCTTTTGTGAATATGCAGTTGTGAACATTTGCGTACATGTCTTGTGTTGGGTATATGTTTTCATTTCTCGTGGGCAGATGCCTAGGAATGGAAGTGTTTGGTCAGGTGGTGACTCCTTGTTTAACTTTTTGAGGACGTGTCCGACTGTTCTCCTGCACCATTGTAGGAAATGGCTGCCATTGGAACGTGCTGTATTCTCCTCTGTAGCACCTACCACCTTCTATTGGAGCCCCTCATTTACTTACTTATTCAATCTAGTGTCTTCTCGCACAAGCTGAGATTCCATGAAGGCAGGGACCTGAGTTTGTGCTGTTCACTGCTGTACCCCAGGGTGTGGAACAGTACGTGGCACATAGTACATAGGTGCTCAGTAAATAGCCCTTGAGTGAATGGATGGACCTGAGTTTTCTGATTTTCATTCGTTTGTTGCTCTCATTCATTCAACATGGATATATAGTTCTAGCTATGTACCTGATGTGAATACAATGGCCCTTGCCCACTTAAAGGGGACACAGGGTCTAGACACCTGGCTTGATCCCCACCGTGGCACACAAACCAGAGAAGAGACTCCCCCCACCCTTATAGACTAATTGGAGTGTGTGTGTGTGTGTGCATGTGAGGGGTGTGTGTGTGTGTATACACATATATATAAATACTGATCATATCAGGATGTGATAGGTGTGGTGATGGGGAATGCCTGGGAAGTATACTTAGCCCAGACTTAGGAAATCAGGGGAGGCTTCCTGAAGGAGGTGATATAAATGCCAGCATCTGGAAGATAAATAGGAGCTTGCCAGGTTGGGGGAGGACAGTGCTATCTGAGGCGGTGCAGAGAGGAGGGCCTGGTGTGCCAAGGAACACTGTGTGGGATTCGTGTTGGAGAGAGAGGATCCTGGAGAGAAATGTGAGAATGGCGGTCAGAGCCTGCACGCTGCTGGGGATTTGGGTGTTCTGGCTAGAACAGTGGGCGACTGCTGATGGAACCAGGAGAGTGGCAAGGCCAGGTCGCCTGAGGCTGGCGTATGGCTGCCTTTGGGGAATTGATGTTGTAATAAGGATCCAGTAAAAGTGTAAAAAGCTTGGTAGCGCAGAAGTATTCCCTGCCTTCGTAAAAGACTGGAATGGGTTATTCTAGAAAGAGACCTAAAATGGCCTTCTCTGCCCCACTGCACACTCGATTTTATCCCACTCCTGTCGGCCTTTAAAGTAGTTATTTACTTATGTAGCTCCTCAGTCCTTTATCCATAATTTTTAAAAAATCCAGAAAGTTCTAACAAGTGAGATTTTTCAAGCTGGATTCCATTTGGTGGCAAAACTTTATTTCAATGACGAGGCTGTTATAAGTCATTTTGTCTCCATTTTGTCTGAATTGTCAGGTTTCCTGGAGGATATTCATGTGTGTGATCCCAGCATCCTGCCCCAGAAGCCGCTGAGGGCGTTACATGATTTATAGGGTGTAGGTACCCTGTTTCTAAGATTCGGAAGGGCTGGGTTCTGAAAGCCGCTCGACCCCAGGGGCTTGCGGTGGGCTCAGTGCTGCGGGTCTCTCCCTCCCACCCTATCGAAGCCCCCCGAGGACAGCATATCACTGGCCTTTGTGTCTCACTGGGCTGGGCGCCACCTTTGCCACACCTGGTGCCCTGCCACTCGCTCAGGTGACCTCCAGACGGAAGAAAGAGGCTTCCTGGGTGCGTGGCAGCCCGGGGCACGGGCATCTCCGCCTGGCCCTCTGGGTGCACGTGCTGCCCTGGCCCACGCCAGCCGCCCCTCTGAGTGGCTCTCACTGCTTCTTCCAGGCACCCTGGCCGGGGTCATCGATCTCGCCGTCGACTGGATGACAGACCTGAAGGAGGGCATCTGCCTGTCTGCCTTCTGGTACAGCCACGAGCAGTGCTGCTGGACTTCCAATGAGACCACGTTTGAGGACAGGGACAAGTGTCCCCTGTGGCAGAAGTGGTCGGAGCTGCTGGTGAAACAGTCGGAGGTGGGTGCAGGGGCGGGTCCTGGCTGGGAGCCCCGTGGCAGGTGTGGGGGAACGTCCGAGCTCTCACCTTGCAGTGTCTGTCCTGACCGTCGTCGTGGCTACTACGAGTGCCACTTGCCACTTGGCTTTTTCTAGCTCTAGGGTTCAAACTTCACTTGGAAAATCCTTTCCCACTATTTCATGTGCACGATGTATGTATTTTCTTTAAAGCCTTTTGTTTGGCTTTATTTTTCTTACTGAGAGTGATCTCTTGATCATGCTGAAGAAATAGGGTTGATTTTTATCCCTTCTGATTGAGAAGAAAAGATGTTACTATTTTTTAATAACAGATTTAGTGAGACATAATCCATATTCTGTGGGGCGTACCCATTAACAGGTACAATGCGATGGCTTTTAGGATATTCACAGAGTTGTGCCACCATCACCTCAATCTAATTTTAGAACTTTTTTCTTAACATTCTTTTTTTATTCAAACAGAAAGTCGCAAATATTATAATCATCCTCATCAGTTTCACTCAGTCCCGTGTAATTAATTTTTTCATCTTGATCTTTTGTTAGCACCTTTATGAATTCATCAGTTTTCCATTAGAGTTCTGAAAATGCTTATTCATTCAGTTCAGCAGTATAGTCAATTACCAGAAACCTGTACTTGTCAGAGTCTTATCCATGAATTCCTTGAAGATGAAACCCTTTCATAGGAATATTTTTGCAAAAGCATCAGAGTACACCCAGAACCGTCTGTAAATGACCAAAGACTTAATAATGGCCACGGTTAAAGATTTGATGAAAGTTCATAATAATGCAATTGACAAGGAAATTTATTTATTTCTGAGATATACATTTTAAAGTAATAACTAGAATTATGACTTATAACATTATACCAGAACATATAAGATTTTTAGGAATTTCATGTAATGTCTGAAACATTTATATTAACATATTTCCATACAAATAACCCAAAGAAAGTTTAGTATTAGGTTTTTTTTTTTATACAACAGGTTCTTATTAGTCATCAGTTTTATACACATCAGTGTATACATGTCAGTCTCAGTCGCCCAATACAGCACACCACCATCCCCACCCCACCACGATTTTCCCCCTGGTATCCATACGTTTGTTCTCTACGTCTGTGTCTCAACTTCTGCCCTGCAAACCGGTTCATCTGTACCGTTTTTCTAGGTTCCACATACATGGGTTAATATACGATATTTGTTTTTCTCTTCCTGCCTTACTTCACTCTGTATGACAGTCTCTAGATCCATCCACATCATCCACATCTCAACAAATGACTCAACTTCATTCCTTTTTATGGCCGAGTAATATTCCATTGTATTCTTTATCCATTTTTATGGCTGAGTAATATTCCATTGTATTCTTTATTGATTCTTTTTTTTTTTTTTTTGAAAAGTAAGATGACATTTATTTATTTATTTATTTTTTTTTTTTAACATCTTTATTGGGTTAAAATTGCTCTACAATGGTGTGTCAGTTTCTACTTTATAACAAAGTGAATCAGTTATATATATACAGACGTTCACATATTTCTTTCCTCTTGCGTATCTCTCTTTCCTTCCCTCCCTATCCCACCCCTCCAGGCAGTCACAAAGCACCGAGCAGATATCCCTGTGCCAAGCGGCTGCTTCCCATTAGCTTTCTACCTTACGTTTGTTAGTATATATATGTCCATGCCCCTCCCTCGCCCTCTCATAGCTCACCCCTCCCCCTCCCCATATCCTCAAGTCCGTTCTCCAGTAGGTCTGTGTCTTTATTCCTGTCTTACCCCTAGGTTCTTCATAACATTTTTTTTTTTCTTAAATTCCATATATATGTGTTAGCATACGGTATTTGTCTTTGTCTTTCTGACTTACTTCACTCTGTATGACAGACTCGAGGTCTATCCACCTCATTACAAATAGCTCAATTTCGTTTCTTTTTAATGCTGAGTAATATTCCATTGTGTATATGTGCCACATCTTCTTTATCCATTCATCTGACGATGGGCACTTAGGTTGTTTCCATCCCCGGGCTATTGTAAATAGAGCTGCGATGAACATTTTGGTACACGCCTCTTTTTCAATTTTGGTTTTCTCAGGGTATATGCCCAGTAGTGGGATTGCTGGGTCATATGGTAGTTCTATTTGTAGTTTTTTAAGGAACCTCCATACTGTTCTCCATAGTGGCTGAACCAATTCACATTCCCACCAGCAGTGCAAGAGGGTTCCCTTTTGTCCACACCCTCTCCAGCATTTATTGTTTCTAGATTTTTTGATGATGGCCATTCTAACTGGTGTGAGATGATATCTCATTGTAGTTTTGATTTGCATTTCTCTAATGATTAATGATGTTGAGCATTCTTTCATGTGTTTGTTGGCAGTCTGCATATCTTCTTTGGAGAAATGTCTATTTAGGTCTTCTGCCCATTTTTGGATTGGGTTGTTTGTTTTTTTGTCATTGAGCTGCATAAGCTGCTTGTAAATTTTGGAGATTAATCCTTTGTCAGTTGCTTCATTTGCAAATATTTTCTCCCATTCTGAGGGTTGTCTTTTGGTCTTGTTTATGGTTTCCTTTGCTGTGCAAAAGCTTTGAAGTTTCATTAGGTCCCATTTGTTTATTTTTGTTTTTATTTCCATTGCTCTAGGAGGTGGGTCAAAAAGGATCTTGCTGTGATTTATGTCATAGAGTGTTCTGCCTATGTTTTCCTCTAAGAGTTTGATAGTTTCTGGCCTTACATTTAGGTCTTTAATCCATTTTGAGCTTATTTTTGTGTATGGTGTTAGGGAGTGATCTAAGCTCATACTTTTACATGTAGCTGTCCAGTTTTCCCAGCACCACTTATTGAAGAGGCTGTCCTTTCTCCACTGTATATTCCTGCCACCATTATCAAAGATAAGGTGTCCATATGTGCGTGGGTTTATCTCTGGGCTTTCTATTCTGTTCCATTGATCTATCATTCTGTTTTTGTGCCAGTACCATACTGTCTTGATTACTGTAGCTTTGTAGTATAGTCTGAAGTCAGGGAGCCTGATTCCTCCAGCTCCGTTTTTCGCTCTCAAGATTGCTTTAGCTATTCGGGGTCTTTTGTGTTTCCATACAAATTGTGAAAATTTTTTTTCTAATTCTGTGAAAAATGCCAGTGGCAGTTTGATAGGGATTGCATTGAATCTATAGATTGCTTTGGGTAGTAGAGTCATTTTCACAATGTTGATTCTTCCAATCCAAGAACATGGTATATCCCTCCATCTATTTGTATCGTCTTTAATTTCTTTCATCAGTGTCTTATAATTTTCTGCATACAGGTCTTTTGTCTCCCTAGGTAGGTTTATTCCTAGGTATTTTATTCTTTTTGTTGCAATGGTAAATGGGAGTGTTTTCTTGATTTCACTTTCAGATTTTTCATCACTAGTATATAGGAATGCCAGAGATTTCTGTGCATTAATTTTGTATCCTGCTACTTTACCAAATTCATTGATTATCTCTAGTAGTTTTCTGGTAGCATCTTTAGGATTCTCTATGTATAGTATCATGTCATCTGCAAACAGTGACAGCTTTACTTCTTCTTTTCCGATTTGGATTCCTTTTATTTCCTTTTCTTCTCTGATTGCTGTGGCTAAAACTTCCAAAACTATGTTGAATAAGAGTGGTGAGAGTGGGCAGCCTTGTCTTGTTCCTGATCTTAGTGGAAATGCTTTCAGTTTTTCACCATTGAGGATGATGTTGGCTGTGGGTTTGTCATATATGGCCTTTATTATGTTGAGGAAAGGTCCCTCTATGCCTACTTTCTGTAGGGTTTTTATCATAAATGGGTGTTGAATTTTGTCAAAAGCTTTCTCTGCATCTATTGAGATGATCATATGGTTTTTCTCCTTCAATTTGTTAATATGGTGTATCACATTGATAGACTTGCGTATATTGAAGAATCCTTGCGTTCCTGGAATAAACCCCACTTGATCATGGTGTATGATCCTTTTGATGTGCTGTTGGATTCTGTTTGCTAGTATTTTGTTGAGGATTTTTGCATCTATGTTCATCAGTGATATTGGCCTGTAGTTTTCTTTCTTTGTGATATCCTTGTCTGGTTTTGGTATCAAGGTGATGGTGGCCTCGTAGAAGGAATTGGGGAGTGTTCCTCCCTCTGCTATGTTTTGGAAGAGTTTGAGAAGGATAGGTGTTAGCTCTTCTCTAAATGCTTGATAGAATTCGGCTGTGAAGCCATCTGGTCCTGGGCTTTTGTTTGTTGGAAGATTTTTAATCACAGTTTCAATTTCAGTGTTTGTGATTGGTCTGTTCATATTTTCTATTTCTTCCTGATTCAGTCTTGGTAGTTTGTGCATTTCTAAGAATGTGTCCATTTCTTCCAGATTGTCCATTTTATTGGCATAGAGTTGCTTGTAGTAATCTCTCATGATCATTTTTATTTCTGCCGTGTCAGTTGTTACTTCTCCTTTTTCATTTCTAATTCTATTGATTTGAGTCTTCTCCCTTTTTTTCTTGATGAGTCTGGCTAATGGTTTATCTATTTTGTTTATCTTCTCAAAGAACCAACTTTTAGTTTTATTGATCTTTGCTATTGTTTCCTTCATTTCTTTTTCGTTTATTTCTGATCTGATTTTTATAATTTCTTTCCTTCTACTCAGTTTGGGGTTTTTTTGTTCTTCTTTCTCTAATTGCTTTAGGTGTAAGGTTAGGTTGTTTATTCGAGATGTTTCCTGCTTCTTAAGGTGGGCTTGTATTGCTATAAACTTCCCTCTTAGAACTGCTTTTGCAGCATCCCATAGGTTTTGGGTCGTTGTGTCTCCATTGTCATTTGTTTCTAGGTATTTTTTAATTTCCTCTTTGATTTCTTCAGTGATCACTTCATTATTGAGTAATGTATTGTTTAGCCTCCATGTGTTTGTATTTTTTACAGATCTTTTCCTGTAATTGATATCTAGTCTCATGGCGTTGTGGTCGGAGAAGATACTTGATACAATTTCAATTTTCTTAAATCTACCAAGGCTTGATTTGTGACCCAAGATATGATCTATCCTGGAGAATGTTCCATGAGCACTTGAGAAAAATGTGTATTCTGTTGTTTTTGGATGGAGTGTCCTATAGATATCAATTAAGTCCATCTTGTTTAATGTATCATTTAAGGCTTGTGTTTCCTTATTTATTTTCATTTTGGATGATCTGTCCATTGGTGAAAGTGGGGTGTTGAAGTCCCCTACTATGAATGTATTACTGTCGATTTCCCCTTTTATGGCTGTTAGTTTTTGCCTTATGTATTGAGGTGCTCCTGTGTTAGGTGCATAAATATTTACAATTGTTATATCTTCTTCTTGGATCGATCCCTTAATCATTATGTAGTGTCCTTCTTTGTCTCTTGTAATGGTCTTTATTTTAAAGTCTATTTTGTCTGATATGAGAATTGCTACTCCAGCTTTCTTTTGATTTCCATTTGCATGGAACATCTTTTTCCATCCCCTTACTTTCAGTCTGTATGTGTCTCTAGGTCTGAAGTGGGTCTCTTGTAGACAGCATATATATGGGTCTTGTTTTTGTATCCATTCAGCCAATCTGTGTCTTTTGGTGGGAGCATTTAGTCCATTTACATTTAAGGTAATTATCGATATGCATGTTCCTATTCCCATTTTCTAAATTGTTTTGGGTTCGTTGTTATAGGTCCTTTCCTTCTCTTGTGTTTCTTGTCTAGAGAAGTTCCTTTAGCAGTTGTTGTAAAGCTGGTTTGGTGGTGCTGAACTCTCTCAGCTTTTGCTTGTCTGTGAAGGTTTTAATTTCTCCATCAAATCTGAATGAGATCTTTGCTGGGTAGAGTAATCGTGGTTGCAGGCTTTTCTCCTTCATCACTTTCAGTATGTCCTGCCACTCCCTTCTGGCTTGCAGAGTTTCTGCTGAGAGATCAGCTGTTAGCCTTATGGGGATTCCCTTGTGTGTTATTTGTTTTTTTTCCCTTGCTGCTTTTAATATGCTTTCTTTGTATTTAATTTTTGAGAGTTTGATTAATATGTGTCTTGGCGTATTTCTCCTTGGGTTTATCCTGTATGGGACTCTCTCTGCTTCCTGGACTTGGTTAACTATTTCCTTTCCCATATTAGGGAAGTTTTCAACTATAATCTCTTCAAATATTTTCTCAGTCCCTTTCTTTTTCTCTTCATCCTCTGGAACCCCTATAATTCGAATGTTGGTGCGTTTAATATTGTCCCAGAGGTCTCTGAGACTGTCCTCAGTTCTTTTCCTTCTTTTTTCTTTATTCTGCTCTGCAGTCGTTATTTCCACTAGTTTATCTTCCAGGTCACTTATCCGTTCTTCTGCCTCAGTTATTCTGCTATTGATCCCATCTAGTGTATTTTTCATTTCAGTTATTGTGTTGTTCATCTCTGTTTGTTTGTTCTTTAGTTCTTCTAGATCTTTGTTAAACATTTCTTGCATCTTCTCCATCCTTGCCTCCATTCTATTTCCGAGATTCTGGATCATCTTTACTATCATTATTCTGAATTCTTTTTCAGGTAGACTGCCTATTACCTCTTCATTTGTTAGGTCTGGTGCATTTTTATCTTGCTCCTTCATGTGCTGTGTGTTTTTCTGTCTTCTCATTTTGCTTATCTTACTGTGTTTGGGGTCCCCTTTTTTTTTTTTTTTTTTTTTTTTTTTGCAGGCTACACGTTCGTAGTTCCCGTTGTTTTTGATGTCTGTCTCCAGTGGCTAAGGTTGGTCTAGTGGGTTGTGTATACTTCCTGGTGGAGGGGACTAGTGCTTGTGTTCTGGTGGATGAGGCTGGATCTTGTCTCTCTGGTGGGCAGGTCCACGTCTGGTGGTGTGTTTTGGGGTGTCTTTGGACTTATTATGATTTTAGGCAGCCTCTCTGTTAGTGGGTGGGGTTGTGTTTCTGTTTTGCTAGTTGTTTGGCATAGGTTTTCCAGCAGTGTAGCTTGCTGGCCGTTGAGTGAAGCTGGGTGCTGGTGTTAAGGTGGAGATCCCTGGGAGATTTTCACCGTTTGATATTATGTGGTGCTGGGAAATCTCTTGTGGACCAGTGTTCTGAAGTTGGCTCTCTCCCCTCAGAGGTAGAGTCCTGATTCCTTTTAGGAGGTCTGAGGTCTTTTGCCAGCCTTCAGTAGGTGTTCTGTAAGAGTTGTTCCACGTGTAGATGTATTTCTGGTGTATCTGTGGGGAGGAAGGTGATCTCCGCGTCTTACTCTTCCGCCATCTTTTTTCTCTCTCTCTTTATTGATTCTTTATCCAACTTCTTTATCCATTTGTCTGTCAGTGGGCATTTAGGTTGCTTCCATGACCTGGCTGTTGTAAATAGTGCTGCAATGAATCCTGGGGTGCGTGTGTCTTTTTGAATTATGGTTTTCTCTGGGTATATGCCCAGTAGTGGGTTTGCTGGATCACATGGTAATTCTATTTTTAGTTTTTTAAGGAACCTCCATGCTGTTCTCCATAGTGGCTGTATCAATTTACATTCCCACCAACAGTGCAAGAGGGTTCCCTTTTCTCCACACCCTCTCCAGCATTTGTTGTTTGTACATTTCCTGTTGATGCCCATTTTAACTCGTGTGAGGTGATACCTCATTGTAGTTTTGATTTGCATTTCTCTAATAATTAGTTATGTTGATCAGCTTTTCATGTGCCTCTTGGCCATCTGTATGTCTTCTTTGGAGAAATGTCTATGTAGGTCTTCTGCCCATTTTTGGATTGGGTTGTTTGCTTCTTTAATATTGAGCTGCATGAGCTGTTTATATATTTTGGAGATTAATCCTTTGTCCATTGATTCATTTGCAAATATTTTCTCCCATTCTGAGGGTTGTCTTTTCGTCTTGTTTATGGTTTCCTTTGCTGTGCAAAAGCTTTTAAATTTCATTAGGTCCCATTCTTATAATTTTTGTTTTTATTTCCATTACTCTAGGAGGTGGATCAAAAAAGATCTTGCTGTGATTTATGTCAAAGAGTCTTCTTCCTATGTTTTCCTCTAAGAGTTTTGTAGTGTCCAGTCTTAACATTTAGGTCTTGAATCTATTTTGAGTTTATTTTTATGTATGGTGTTAGGGAGTGTTGTAATTTCATTCTTTTACATGTAGCTGTCCAGTTTTCCCAGCACCACTTATTGAAGAGACTGTCTATTCTTCATCGTATATCTTTGCCTCCTTTGTCATAGATTAGTTGACCATAGGTAGGTTTATCTGTGGGCTTTCTATCTTGTTCCATTGATCTATGTTTCTGTTTCTGTGCCAGTACCATATTGTCTTTTTTCTTTTTTTTTTTTTTTAGAAGTATGCAGGCCTCTCACTGTTGTGGAGCCAGCCTCCGGACGTGCAGGCTCAGCGGCCATGGCTTACGGCCCCAGCCGCTCTGCAGCATGTGGGATCTTCCCGGACTGGGGCACGAACCCGTGTCCCCTGCATCAGCAGGCGGACTGTCAACCACTGCATCACCAGGGAAGCCCCCATATTGTCTTGATTACTGTAGTTTTGTAGTGTAGTCTGAAGTCAGGGAGCCTGATTCCTCCAGCTCCGTTTTTTTCCATCAAGACTGTTTTGGCTATTTGGGGTCTTCTGTGTCTCCATACAAATTTTAAGATGATTTGTTCTAGTTCCGTAAAAAATGTCATTGGTAATTTGATAGGGATTGCCTTGAATCTGTAGATGGCTTTAAGCAGTATAGTTATTTTGACAAAATTGATTCTTCCAATCCAAGAACATGGTATATCTCTCCATCTGTTGGTATCATGTTTAGTTTCTTTCATCAGTGTCTTATAGTTTTCTGCATACAGGTATTTTGTCTCCCTAGGTAGGTTTATTCCTATGTATTTTATCCCTTTTGTTGCAGTGGTAAATGGGAGTGTTTCCTTAATTTCTCTTTCAGATTATTCATCATTCATGTATAAGAATGAAAGAGATTTCTGTGCATTCCTTTTTTTTTTTTTTTGCAGTGTGCGGACCTCTCACTGTGTGGTCTCTCCCGTTGCAGAGTACAGGCTCCGGATGCGCAGGCTTAGCAGCCGTGGCTCATGGGCCCAGCCGCTCCACAGCATGTGGGATCTTCATGGACCGGGGCACAAACCTGCGTGCCCTGCATCGGCAGGCGCACTCTCAACCACTGCGCCACCAGGGAAGCCCTGTGCCTTCATTTCGTATCCTGCAACTTTACCAAATTCATTGATTAGCTCTAGTAGTTTTCTGGTGGCATTTTTAGGATTCTCTATGTATAGTATCATGTTATCTGCAAACAGTGACAGTTTTTTACTTCGTCTTTTCTGATTTGTATTCCTTTTATTTCTTTTTCTTCTCTGATTGCCGAGGCTAGGACTTCCAAAACTATGTTGAATAAGAGTGGTGAGAGTGGACATCCTTGTCTTGTTCCTGACCTTAGAGGAAATGCTTTCAGTTTTTTTCACCATTGAGATTGATGTTTGCTGTGGGTTTGTCGTATATGGCCTTTATTATGTTGAGGTAGGTTCTCTCTACGCCCACTTTCTGGAGAGTTTTATCATAAATGGGCATTGAATTTTGTCAGAAGCTTTTTCTGCATCTATTGAGATGATCATACGGTTTTTATTCTTCAATTTGTTAATGCCGTGAATCACATTGATTGATTTGCGTATGTTGAAGAATCCTTGCATCCCTGGCATAACTCCCACTTGATCATGGTGTATGATCCTTTAATTCAGTTTGCTAGAATTTTGTTGAGGATTTTTGCATCTATATTCATCAGTGATATTGGCCTCTAATTTTCTTTTTTTGTGGTATCTTTGTCTGCGTTTGGTATCAGGGTGATGGTGGCCTCATAGAATGAGTTTGGGAGTGTTCCTTCCTCTGCAATTTTTTGGAAGAGTTTGAGAAGGATGGGTGTTAGCTCTTCTCTGAGTGTTTGACAGAATTCACCTGTGAAGCCATCTGGTCCTGGGCTTTTGTTTGTTGGAAGATTTTTAATCACAGTTTCAGTGTCATTACTTGTGATTTGTCTGTTCATATTTTCTGTTTTTTCCTGGTTCAGTCTTGGAAGTGTATACCTTTGTGAGAATTTGTCCATTTCTGTCAGGTTTTCCATTTTATTGGCATAGAGTTGCTTGTAGTAGTCTCTTAGGATGCTTTGTATTTCTGCGGTGTCTGCTGTAACTTCTCCTTTTTCATTTCTAAGTTTATTGTTTTGAGTCCTCTCCATCTTTTTCTTGATGAGTCTGGCTAACGGTTTATCAATTTTGTTTGTCTTCTCAAAGAACCAGCTTTTAGTTTTATTGACCTTTGCTATTGCTTTCTTTGTTTCTATTTCATTTATTTCTGCTCTGATCTTTATGATTTCTTTCCTTCTGCTAACTTTGGGTTTTGTTTGTTCTTCTTTCTCTGGTTCCTTTAGGTTTAACATTAGATTGTTTATTTGAGATGTTTCTTGTTTCTTGAGGTAGGCTTGTATAGCTCTTAGAACTGCTTTTGCTGCATCCCATAGGTTTTGGATTGTCGTGGTTTCATTGTCATTTGTTTCTAGGTACTTTTTGATTTCTCTTTGATTTCTTCAGTGATCTCTTGGTTATTTAGTAACGTCTTGTTTAGCATCCATATGTTTGTGTTTTTTATCTTTTTTTCCCTGTAATTCATTTCTAATCTCATAGCCTTGTGGTCAGAGAAGATGCTTGATATGATTTCAGTTTTTGTAAATTTACTGAGGCTTGATTTGTGACCCCAAATGTGATCTGTCCTAGAGAATGTTCCATGCACACTTGAGAAGAAATTGTAATCTGCTGTTTTGGATGGAATGTCCTATAAATATCCATTAAATCTATCTGGTCTATTGTGTCATTTAAAGCTTCTCTTTCCTTATTTATTTTCTGTTTGGATGATCTGTCCATTGGTGTAAGTGAGGTGTTAAAGTCTCCCATTATTACTGTGTTATTGTCGATTTCCTTTTTCATAGCTGTTAGCAGTTGCTCATGTATTGAGGTGCTCCTATGTTGGGTGCATATATATTTATAATTGTTACATCTTCTTCTTGGATTGATCCCTTGATCATTATGTAGTGGCCTTCCTTGTCTCTTGTAACATTCTTTATTTAAAGTCTATTTTATCTGATATGAGTATTCCTACTCCAGCTTTCTTTTGATTTCCATTGGCATGGAATATCTTTTTCCATCCCCTCACTTTCAGTCTGAATGTGTCCCTAGGTCCGAAGTGGGTCTCTTGTAGACAGCATGTAGATGGGTCTAGTTTTTGTATCCATTCAGCAAGCCTGTGTCTTTTGATTGGACCATTTAATCCATTCACGTTTAAGGTAATTATGGATATGTATGTTCCTATGACCATTTTCTTAATTGTTTTGGGTTTGTTTTTGTAGGTCCTTTTCTTCTCTTGTGTTTCCCACTTAGAGAAGTTCCTTTAGCATTTGTTGTAGAGCTGGTTTGGTGATGCTGAATTCTCTTAGCTTTTGCTTGTCTATAAAGCTTTTGATTTCTCCATTGAATCTGAATGAGATCCTTGCTGGGTAATCTTGGTTGTAGGTTCTTCCTTTTCATCACTTTAAGTATATCATGCCACTCCCTTCTGGCTTGTAGAGTCTCTGCTGAGAAATCAGCTGTTCACCTTATGGGAGCTCCCTTTTATGTTATTTTTCCTTTTTCCCTTACTGCTCTCAATAATTTTTCTTTGTCTTTAATTTTTCCAGTTTGATTATGATGTGTCTTGGCGTGTTTCTCCTTGGGTTTATCCTGTATGGGGCTCACTGCGCTTCCTGGACTTGGGTGGCTATTTCCTTTAGCATGTTAGGGAAGTTTCAACTATAATCTATTCAAATATTTTCTCTGGTCCTTTCTCTCTCTCTTCTCCTTCTAGGACCCCTATAATGCAAATGTTGTTGCATTTAATGTTGTTTCAGGGGTCTCTTAGGCTGTCTTCATTTCTTTTCATTCTTTTTTCTTTATTCTGTTCCGCCGCAATGAATTCCACCATTCTGTCTTCCAGGTCACTTATCCATTCTTCTGCCTCAGTTATTCTGCTATTGATCCCATCTAGTGTATTTTCATTTTAGTTATTGTATTGTTCATCTCTGTTTGTTTGTTCTTTAATTCTTCTAGGTCTTTGTTAAACATTTCTTGCATCTTCTCGATCTTTGCCTCCATTCTTTTTCCGAGGTCCTGGATCATCTTCACTATCATTATTCTGAATTATTTTTCTGGAAGGTTGCCTATCTCCACTTCATTTAGTTGATTTTCTGGGGTTTTCTTTTGTTCCTCATCTGGTACATAGACCTCTGCCTTTTCATCTTGTCTGTCTTTCTGTGAATGGGGGCGATGACAATATTCTAGACAAAGAATCCTTTTTGGATCGGCAGTCACCCCCCATTTCCCCACATGTCCACCAGCCCTAGGAAACCACGAATCTACTTTCTTGTCTCTGCAGATTTCCCTGTTCTGGACATTTCATGTAAATGGAATCATACAATCAGTGGACTTTTGTGTCTGGCTTCATTCACTTAGGGTAATGTCTTCCAGGTTCATTCGTGTCATAGCATAGATTGGTACATTACTCCTTTTCATGGCCAAATAACTTTCCATTGTCTGGATAGAGCACATTTCATTTCTCCATTCATCAGCTGAGGAACACGTGTTGCTTCCATTTTTGTGCTGTTCTGAATGATTTTGCTTTGAACATTTGTCTACAGGTTTTTGTGTGGACATATGTTTTCATTTCTTTTGGGTAGATACCTAGGAGGGGAATTGCTGGGTCACATGGCAACTCTATATTTAACCTTTTGAGGAGCTGCCAGACTCTCTTCCAGAGTGGCTGCACCACTTGAGATTCCAGCAGCAGTGTATGTGGGTTCCAGTTTCCCCACATCCTCACCCACCCCAGTTGTTACCTGGTTTGGATTATAGCCCTCCTAACAGGTGTGAAGTGCTGTCTCATTGTGGATTAAGTTATCATCTTCCAATGCATCTTAGGAACACGTTACAGAGGGTGTTTGTGGGCCTTCTGTGATGGGAATATCCCAGGCCCAGGGGATGTAGCAGTCAAGCACAGACCCGTTGCTTGCCTTCATGGCACTCCAAGCTTCAGATCCACATACACATCTTAGCTGGGGAAAAGGGTTAATTTCTAACGGAATTCAGTGGTTACCACAATGACTATGGGTCATCGACAGATCAGAAGCCCAGGTGAGGGGGTGTTAGGTTGGCAAGATTCACATTAGGGGCAACGTGAGGACCATTCAAGCTAGAGGTGTTCTTGGAAGATAGACGTAATCCCTTTATTCTCCTCTTCCCTCTCCCGCTCTCTTGCCCGATTGACTTAATGCAGCTGAAGACAATTGGAATGCACTTTGGCATTTGCTAAACCTCTTTCTCAGTGCAGTTGAAAATTAATTCCTTCAAATCTCAGAAGTAGACCGGGATCTTGAAATCTCAGACATTCTCAGTGCTCTCCATTACTTCCAAAAATAAATTCTCTACTTGAGTTGATGGAGGTGGGCAGGCCGAATTGGCTGGGCACCATGTTTGATTTCTTCTCTCCTACTTTGGGGGGAACATGGCCGTCTAGCTTTTCATCCATTTCTAAGGTATATACTTGGATTCAAAGAATTACTGTTGTCAAGGGTGAGACGTTATTTTTAGTCTCAAAAAAGTCCATTTTTCACTAGGTGAAATGTATTCCTCAGTCTGATTTCTCACCACTTAGGGTGTGAATATCTGGGATGTTAAGGCTAGAGCCGTCTCCTGGAGCGTGTTTTTGCATTTTACAGGCACACGTGTAGCCGTGCCCACAGCCTGGCTTGTAGGTGCCGTCACTTTCCCTCTCCGTCACGTGCGGCATCCAGATGGTGGCAAGAAGCTGAGACCTGGAGAATTGTGGTCTCTGCCCACAGACCAGGTCCTCAGCCTCAAAGACTCCAGACTGTGTGTTTGGTTCAGAAAGTGTTCCCCACACATCAGATAATTTGAACTATTGGATATTTGAACTATTGGCGGGGCCTGAGATTCTGCATTTCCAGCCAACACCTAGGTGATGCTGATGCTGCCGTTCCAGGAACCACATCTGGGTAGCAGTATTCTAAGATGCAATTTGTACACTTCCTCACTGGCAGGGCAGCTGCGTGCTGTGGCATGGATGTGGCCTTCATGAAAGCAAAGAGGCTGATCCACCATACACGAGACCAAACAAACCTTCCCGGGGCTCAAAGGCAGAATTTTCTCTTACACCCCTCATTAACTTGAGGGCCCAGAGTGATTAAAACCAAGCCTCATTCACAGTTTCTATGACTGCTGAGACCTCACCTGGTAGAAGGTGTGCATACACAGTTCCCGGAGAAGCAGCCGGCGCTGTGTGTGTGAACCGACTGTAGCAATAGCAGCAGCTGGTAAAGCCAACCCTGCCTCTTCGCTGACACAGGACCCGGAGAGAAGCTGCCTGGTGGAGGGGCAGGCGCGTCGCTCGGCTCTGCGATGGCTCACGTGTTCTTTCTTGTTCTGTGTCTTGTTTAGGGTGCCAGTGCTTACATTCTGAATTACCTAATGCACATCCTGTGGGCGTTGCTGTTTGCGTTTTTGGCCGTCTCCCTGGTACGAGTATTTGCGCCATACGCCTATGGCTCTGGTATACCCGAGGTGAGTGGGGGCTGAATGGATTTCTTTTGTGCCAATATTAAGAATAGCAAATGCTTACGTGGCACTTCTGTGCTAAGCACGGTTCCAAGCATTGGACGTCTGTTCACTCATTTAGTCCTCACAGGGAGCCTATGAGGTAGGTACTATTATTCTTCATTTGACGGTTGGGGAAACTGAAGCACAGAGAGGTTAAGTAACTTTGCCCAAGGTCACTAAGCCGGTGAGCTGGGAGTCAAATCCAGCTGTTTGGCTTTATGCTCTGTTGCTTCTTAGATGCCTTAAATTCTTGTCTTTATAAACCAGGCATAACTCTTAAAGCCTGTGGAGTCAGAGTCCATCAACCACACACACAAACGTGGCACTCTAGTAACTCATAAGTGCGTCTATGATAGAACGTGAAAGAGGACAACAGTGGAGGTTTACTGCTCAGAAAGCTTACTGATGAGTAAACTCCCTCGTCACGTTTTGCTCTTCTGGTGACAGGGTAATAGCAATCTTTAAAAAATGAATTCCACGTTCAGCACATGTGCCGTGAATGCACCCTTGTGAGTTTAGAGTTCTTATAAATATTTTTCAGCACTTTCTTATAACCAGAATATGAAGGAAGTGACCTCATCAATCAGGAGGAACGTCCAAGACCAAACTTCAAACCAAGGAGATCTGCTGGGTTAGAATAATGATACTTGAGCAAATTCCCGAAAAGCCCAGACAGTAAAACTTTTAGCCAGAAATCATTTTAAAAGCTCTTAGATGATCGTTCTAATCATTGTTGTTCCATTCTCCTTCAAGTTGGTGCTTCAGCAGCGCCCGTAGACGGCGCAGATGCCGAGTTGATAAAGATGCGAGTGGTCGTGGCAGTGCACCCACACTCTCTGGCGGTGTCGCCAACACCGCCGCTGGTCTGGGCAGTTCATGGGCAGGGCTAGGGTAATTAAAGGATCATTGAAAGGAAAGCTCAACATTGTCTTGATCCAGGAAAAGATTAAAAAAAAAAAAGACTGTTTCATGCTGAACTTTGGCTGGTTTATATGAGCATGTTGCTGCAGGAGCCTGAAGAATAAACTGCAATACCACCCTGTTTCCTCGGTACAGCCGCTGCTGCTCTAAGGCACCATATACATTCCTAAAAATCACAAAACTGCATCATCAAAACCACAGAGCTTGTGGGGAAGATGGGGCTAGGGGCACAGCACTCAGAAACTTCGCTCGTGACACATGAAAAAGATGGGAACCTCATAAAAGCAGTAGCAGAGTTAGACACACGTTAAATGGTTAAGAAATGTATGAATACTCCCCTAGTGCATGCGTGAGCTGGGAGTCGTCTGAGAGGTGTGCCTGTGTGCATTTTGTGTATCCCTGCACAGCTCGATTCACAGCTGCAGTTTTCCGCCTTGTGTTTCTCCCAGATGAAATTGTGCAGAAACAGATGCGAAATTGGCATTATGCTCAAGTTCTGCCCTGACTGCATGAATCACACTGGAACGAATTTGGGTTTTCCAAACAAGTGTTCAGGCGGAACTGACTGTGTTTTATTGGATATTGAAGACCGAAGGCACCCGGGACACTAAAAAGAACAGATTACTGTTGGCATCTCGGTTTCTGATCGCAATGCCCAACAGCAGGTGCTTTAGGACTCCAGCCGCCTATGAAAATAAGGAGATGGCCAGTGGGGAACTGGTGGGAAATTTAAAGCAGCAGTAAAAGATGTGGGGGCAATCCCATCTTGCCCTTCCAAGAACCAGAGATGCGTGGCTTAGCTCACAGACAGAGAGGGCACTCTATCTGAGAGGGGCTGGCTGGACCTGGTCTTCGTCCAAAGCGGGCATCTTTATTTGTGACAGCTGAACTCAAAACGAATAAACTACTGAGTTGAGCATTGCTTCCCATGTGACAAAGCGCGAGGAACACACTGACGTGGATAAAACTCGTAAAAGCGGTATCACGTGAAAAAAGTAAGTTGCAGAAGAATATCTAAATAAAGTATGAATCTGTTTATATAGAGTCCCTAAAACAGCCAAAGGGAAACAAGCATACTGTTTAGTGATACACATGTGTGCTAAAGCTATAAAGAAAGGCAAGGGAATGATTGGAGGGGGGAGGAGGAAGGTTCCACTGAGGAAGCAAACACAGGGCTTTCAAAGGTTCCTGCTCTTCTGTCCTAAACTTGGTAGTGGGTACATGAATATGCTTTCAGCCATATATAATATGTAACAGGTTCCTGTCTCTATTTATAAAAGAGTTCACAATCATCTTTTCAAGTATCAGGAGCCCAATGGAGATTTCATAATTAAGCTTTGGTTATTATGACTCAGTAGTAGAAAATTTTCCCTGTTATTATAGTAGAGCTTGAAATTCCTAACCTAAGGGTGCAATAGCTACGCCAGTTCTTGGAGGAGAGGGGCAGAGTGAAAAGTAAGTGCAAATAAATAGTCCCTGGATATAAAGAATGTCCTTCCAGTTAAAACCCAACCGACTATGCAAACAGCTCTACTCAGTTTGAGATACAGGGCTGTTCTTCACTTCAGGAAAGATACTAAATGAGATCTTTAGAAAATACACTTCCCATCGTACGAGGTGATCTGCTGTAAGCTGTTCCTGGTGTGCAGTGTCTGAACAAACTTTGAAGGCAGTGCACTTCTACACAGTTTAAAAATCACTCATCCTTTATAATGTTTGCTTCTGAAACATTTAGATTACTTTGGATGACAATGTTACTGACCAGGGTTCTTGACCTCCTTAATCAATAAAAAGTGATCAGAGGCCAGGCAAGAAATTCAGGCAAGGCTTTATTGGGGCCAGAGCTGCAGCAGTGGGGGAGGGAGAACAAGTAACATGTGCCCTTGCTGGCCTACTTGCTGGGGGGCAGGGCGAGCTGGTTCCTGATATGCGGTGAGGGGAGGGGTGTGTCCAGGGGTCCGGCCGGAGGGGAGGCTTAGGGGGTCTGCCCACCCCTTTGGTGGTGTTGAGAGCAGGGGGCATGCGCAGTGCCCTGCTTTTGCTCCCGGCTCTTCAGAAGTGGCAGTGGGGCTTTTTGGTCTCTTTGTATCTTGTTGTCCAGAATTTGTCCCAACCGGGCATGCATGCAGTTACTTTTAGTCTCTTATAGTTTCTCTGTATTTTGTTGCTAGATGTTTGTCCAGGTACAGGCATTGCAGCACTGCAGCAAAGGGTCCCAGGTCCCAGCCAGTGTCGAAAATTCCTTTGAAACATTAAAAAAAAAAAATACAGATTTAAAGACCATTTCTTTTCTGTGTAATAAATGCTCTTGTATTAGCTCTACAAAGCACATTTAAAAGTCCACACAAGGGCTTCCCTGGTGGCGCAGTGGTTGAGCGTCCGCCTGCCGATGCGGGGGATGTGGGTTCGCGCCCCAGTCAGGGAAGATCCCATGTGCCGCGGAGCGGCTGGGCCCGTGAGCCATGGCTGCTGAGCCTGCGCGTCCGGAGCCTGTGCTCCGCAACGGGAGAGACCATAACAATGAGAGGCCCACGTACCGCAAAAAAAAAAAAAAAAAAAAAAAGTCCACACTAGTTCTTGGGCTTCAGAACTTAGAACGAACTGGGCAAGGATGACTCTACTACTGTCTGCTTCATTCATAGAACCACTGTGGACCGTATAAGAAATCATGTCCTCCTAGGGACTTGCCTGGTGGCGCAGTGGTTAAGGATCTACCTGCCAGGGGCTTCCCTGGTGGCGCAGTGGTTGAGAGTCCTCCTGCCGATGCAGGGGACACGGGTTTGAGCCCTGGTCCGGGAGGATCCTACATGCCGTGGAGCAGCTAAGCCCGTGCATCACAACTACTGAGCCTGCACTCTAGAGCCCGCGAGCCACAACTACTGAGCCCCTGTGCCACAGCTACTGAAGCCCATGCACCTAGAACCCGTGCTCCGCAACAAGAGCTGCCACTGCAATGAGAAGCCCGTGCACCACAACAAAGAGTAGCCCCCACTCGCCGCAACTAGAGAGCCCGCACGCAGCAACGAAGACACAACGCAGCCAAATAAATAAAATAAATTAAAGGAAAAGTAATCATGTCCTTCTAGAACTTACTTTGAGTTGATGTTTCAGTTCTATACAACGTGAACTCTCTCACAAATATTTATTTGCCAGAGAGGTTTTAAAGTTACCACCGTCAAGTCACAAATGTGCTGCAGTACATCGCCCTAAAGCCCTGCTTGATTCAGTCTCTGTTGATCCAAATTAAAGCAAGTGATTGGATTTTGGCATCTACTGGGAGTGAATTTGCCTTCTTTAGTCCCTAATTTGATCATGACAATTTTATAAAGTCATTTTAGAGAATTACAAAATACCTCTTACATTGTTCAATTCACCACATGTCATGGCTGGCAAAGGCTCAGGTAATTAAGATGCTTGTAATTTTCTAAATGGTATTACGCTCTTCAACTGTACCCTGGGGTCCAAATCCACATTAATTAACTGACAAAAAATTATAGATAATTTTATTCTAGGCAACACAAAAGGGCAGGATTGTGGCAGGCATACTAAAATGTCCCTTAAGTAAAGGGATCTGAGATCCCCAGAGCACAGGCTCAAATTGGCCCACTAGCACTAGTTAAAGACCAGTTTAACCATCGCTAGTTTGTCTGCCTTTAGTTAAAGGCTAGTCCAAGAAATACCATCTGATTGTAGAGCTGGAAGCCCTCACTCATGTTCTCTAGGAAGGATCTTAGTGAGTTCTTTCAAACGGATGCCCACACGTTCGCTCACTGTTGGTCTTCCTCCTTGAATTGAGAAACAGATCTCTATCAAGAATTCCTGAGACGAAAATGGTCCAGTCACACCCCTGTAAAATTGCTAGGATTAGTTCGCTTCACGACCCTCTCCAAATCATCACAGGTGACATGATGCCAAAGAGTGTCTCAGGACCGCCCTTAAATATTGAGTAATTAGGAATACCTGTACTTCTCTTCTCAGGACGAGAGCAGTGCTTCTGTACCTGGACTGCATTTTAGAATCACCTGGGGAGGCTGTAAACCTCCTATGCCCAGGATACACCTCAGACCAGTTACATCAGATCTCGGGGTGGGGGGATAACTCGTCCTCACTGGTGCCTAATTCTCCAGGTGATGCCACAGAGCGCCGGTGGAGAAGGACTGTAATAGCTATTTGAGAAACTGATTTCTTGGCGCCCACTAGGAGGCTCTTTGACGTTATGTAAACATCTTCACGGTGAGGAGAGCTGAGACTGCCCCATTATGTATTATACAATGGGAAAATGGATACTGACCATGAATTTCATTAGCTGACTCACTCAGTGTCTAATAAATCTCTGATTACGGGCTTGTAAATTGCTAGCAGGGCAGTAAACATTCACTCCATTTCAGCCAGTCGCGGGAGAGGTTGAAGGTAAAATGTTTCTTACCCATTGGTGATGCTTCCGTACCCAGAAGAGCCCTGTTTTGGGGGAAGAGGACTCCAGCAGATGAAGTTAGTCACTGAGATTGGCGCCCTGTTGAATTCTAAAAGCAAATTCACATGCACCTTTAGGGAGAAAGCTGTTATTTGGCATTTACAAAACGTCGCAGGTCTGAAGGTGGAGCACAAGGCAGCTCTACCTGTAGTCAAAGTACTTTTCAGTACAAGAGGGCAAGATTCAGTGGAAGGGAAGGGGTTGCCATGGATTCAGATACCCTTACATCCCCCAGAGGTGCGTTATTAGAATGTTGAGCATCTTCTTTTTCCAATATTGTATTAAGAATATTTTCAAACATACAGGAAAGTCGAAAGAATTGAACACCCATATACCCCTGCATCAGGGGTTGGCAGACTTTTCCGATAAAGAGCAGAGAGTCAATATTTTGGGCTTTGTGAGTCAAGAGGCAAAATTAAGGAGCTATTCTCACTAAAAGGCTGGTAGTCTTGTTTACATATTACATTTAAAAACATTAAAAGTCCTCTTAGCTCGTGTGTCATACACAACAGGCCGTCGGCTGGATTTGGCCCATGGGCCATAGTTTTCCGACCTTGATCTAAAGTTCAATTGATATTTTGTTGTATTTGCTTTGTCACATAGCCAGCCAGATGTCCCTTTATCTTGGCCATCTTTCAGTAGTGAAAAATTAACAGTTAAAATCAATAGATACAGAACAGTTAAAATCAATTTTCAGTACAACAGAGGGTAAAAATGCACAGGATAAATGCCATAAATAAAATGAGACTCTGATAATTATTCAGTTCTCATTACGATCTCTCATTACTCTGGGACTTACTAAGATTTACTATGCATTGAAATTGTTTCAGGGTTCCATTAATATATAAAATTAGGCGTTAATATAAATTCTCAGTATAAAATTATAGCTAAATTAACAACTATAAAGCAGCCTCTCCTCCATATGATTTAGTGAATCTCAGTTTGGAAGATGCTTCTCAGAGGAGGGAGAGGTTACTTTCCTAGCTGTGGCGCTGAGGCAGCCCACTCCCCATCGTTCTCCATCCTGTGTTTCAGATAAAGACCATCTTGAGCGGCCTCATCATCAGGGGCTACTTGGGCAAGTGGACCCTGCTGATCAAGACTGTCACGCTGGTGCTGGTGGTGTCCTCGGGCCTGAGCCTTGGCAAGGAAGGGCCGCTGGTGCACGTGGCCTGCTGCTGTGGCAACTTCGTCAGCAGCCTCTTCTCCAAGTACAGCAAGAACGAGGGCAAGAGGCGCGAGGTGAGCAGGTGCAGGATGCAGCGCCCTCCCACCCTCTCCAGGCTCACCAGTACCCGCTGATTTGCTGGAAAGGCCTCAGGCTGACGGGGAGCTCTTTGCTTCGCAGGTGCTGTCGGCTGTGGCCGCTGCTGCGGTCTCTGTCGCCCTTGGTGCTCCGATCGGGGGTGTGCTTTTCAGTTTGGAAGAGGTGAGCGTGGGCTCTGGAGGGACCCGTGGTCCTGAGCGCCAGGGAACACCTGGGGGATCGGGGCGGCAGGAGGCTTCCCTCTCTAGCCCTCTGAGGACTAGATGCAAAGGAGGATTGAGAGATTCCTGCAGCTCATTAAGGAGCCGCAGTGTTCACCATGAAATACGTGTTTTCAAGTCCTGTTGAAAAATTGCCAGTGTGATTTCTGGGGGAGATTTGCAGTCTCCGCTCTCTTTTTCATAAACAATATAATGAAGCATTTTTATGTTTTGCAACCCAAATGGACCTAGTCCATCTAGCAGTTGGCCCACATTGTCTGTAAAGGGCCAGGTAGCAAATATTTTAGTCTTTGCGGGTCTCAGGGCTCAGTCGCAACCACTGGGCTCTGCCCTTGTAGCGTGGAGGGCGCCGCAGACAACACGCGCGTGCGTGGCGTGGCTGCCTTCCAACAAGACCTTCCCTATGGATGCTGAAGTTTGAATTTTATATCATTAGCAGTTGTCACTAAGTCTTGTTCTTTTGAATATTTCACGTGTCACAAAATAATTCTCTCTTTCCCCAACCATTTAAAAATGTACAAACCATTCTTAACTCATGTGCCCTCCAGATACATTTGCTGGGCCAGGGGTTTCAACCCATGATCTGTTGTCTGGAGAATCAAATGAGAGGTTTCTTTTCTTTTAGGAGGATCTCTGTGCCATAAACAGAATTATGATGAAGTGTTCTCATTTCTCTTAAAAAATAGCTCAAACACACACTGACTAGTATCCGTTCCAATTTTAGACATAGAGTCCTTTAAATATCTTTGTTAGTGCATTTGGGCCATACTCACACCTAGGCTGAGGAAGTGCCCATCTTTGGTCTTGAGTGTGACTTTGTGGCCTATGCCAGCAGGCGGCTGCTGATCAGGGGCTGGGGCTCTGGGCAGCTCTTTCTTCTGCCTGTCTCTGATTTTCCACCTGTTCGTTGGTCGCAGGTCAGCTATACTTTCCCTTGAAGACCTTGTGGCGGTCCTTTTTTGTGGCCCTGGTGGCAGCCTTCACGCTGCGATCCATCAATCCCTTTGGGAACAGCCGCCTTGTCCTCTTTTCCGTGGAGTATCACACGCCCTAGTTCATGGCCGAGCTCTTCCCCTTCATCCTGCTTGGGGTCTTCAGGGGCTTGTGGGGAACCCTCTTCATCCGCTGCAACATCGCCTGGTACAGGAGGCGCAAAACCACCACGCTAGGGGAGTACCCGGTGTTGGAGGTCATCGCGGTGACTGCCATCACTGTCATCGTTGCCTACCCCAACCCCTACACGCGCCGCGGCACGAACGAGCTCATATCCGAGCTCTTCAATGACAGCGGGGCCCTCAAGTCCTCCCAGCTCTGTGACTACATCAGTGAGCCCAACACGACGTGGCCCGTGGACGACATCCCCGACCGCCCGGCCGGGGTCAGGGTTTACACGGCCATGTGGCAGCTGGCCCTGGCGCTGATCTTCAAAATCATCAATACCATGTTTACCTTTGGCATGAAGGTAAGTGAAGGGGAGGGAAGGTGTCAGGGGAGGGAGGCAACCTCTGTCCTTCTGGGGATAGCACCCTACTCCCCAGAATAAGATTGTGACGAGGGTAAAGGGGGAGGTGACCTTATTGAACGTTCTCATGCGCAGGGCACTTGGCATTCTTTTCATCAGCAAGAAACAACGCTTTTGATAAACAGCAAGCCTGTGGAATAGAGATTTATAACCGCATTTTACAAGCGAAGAAGCTAAGGCTTGGAGTGTATCATTCATATGGAGACGTGTACAGCTCGGCGAATTCTCACAAAACATACACACTTGCGTGACCAGCACCCAGGGCCAGGAGCAGAACGCTGGGAACCCCCGAGAACCCCCTTGTAGTCCATGACTGCTGCTTTTTGTGGTATTCTTACGAATTAAAAAAAAATAAGTCTAGGGACTTCCCTGGTGGTCCAGTGGTTGAGAATCCGCCTTCCAATGCAGGTGACGCGGGTTCAATCCCTAGTGGTAACTAAGATCCCACATGCTGAGGGGCAGCTAAGCCCGCCTGCCACAGACTACAGAACCCACGCAATCTGGAGCCCCCATGCCACAACTAGAGAGAAGCCTGCGTGCAGCAATGAAAGATCCTGTGTACCACAACTGAGACCTGCCACAGTCAAAATAAATAAATAAATAACTAAAAATAAATATTAAAAAATGTCTGAGAAGCTGTGCACTTGGGTGCAGTGGTCAAACACAAACCTGAATTTTTGCCTTAAGAACAAGGAAGGATAAACGTTATTAAATAGGTGACTGTCTGATGCAAAGGGATTTATTTTCTTATGGTGCCTGCTGGGAGAAGTCTGCTATGAAGTTACAGGGGATTAAATGACGGGGGGATATGGGGTGCTCAGAAAGGAACAATTTCCTCAGGAATGTCTCACACTCTGGAAATCATACCCCACGATCCACACTTAACGTGAATTTGGGTAAAGATCCACTTGCAACCTCAGATTGATGACAGCTGGGGGGTGGGGGTGGGTAGGGGTGACATAACTGCAGCTCCCGGTCAGGATCGGCAGTCACATGCAGTCTCCACGAACAGAGTCAAGTCTGTTCTGTAGCACATGTCTGATCACTGGTGAAATGAACATGTTTTTCACACAGCAAAATATAAAACACGCTGTTACCAAGGCCTTTCAGTTTCAATGGTCTATTTCTTTGCTGCATCTAGCCTGGCTTGAAAATATTCAGAATACTTTTCAGAAAATGGACTTTGTTAGGAATGGACCTGCCCCCCCCCATCTCTCTCTGACAGGTGTTTGGCCACTGTACATACAAGAGGGTAGTAAGCCCGTGCCAAGGTTTTTAGAAGATGCAGGGCAGCTACACTGAAGCTTTTAGCTTCTTTCTTTGACCTGTGAACAGTTGAGGGCTTGCTTTTCCATTTTCATGCTGTGGCTTGACATTTAATTTTAAAAGCTAATCTGAGTGACACATGAGGGGAGAGAGAAAGTGGTGAGTATCTCAAGTGACAGATGTGCAGTTTGAATGTAATTTGCAGTGGGGCTTATCATTTTTTTATCCACCACAGGCAAACTAGGCCAGCTTTTGAAGGTGAGGAAATGAAAGTGTAAAATTGCATTTTCTCCAAGTCACAGTAGATACGACCAAGCAGGTGAAATCACTGGTCCCATGGTTTCCCAGGTGACCCATGTTTTGGAGCGTTGCCCCTCCTTTGAAGACCGAAGCAAAACGCAAGCTTGTCGAGGGGGGCCTGAGTTTCCCGGCGGCGGGAACGGGGCCCCCTTCCCTCATGCTTCTTTCCCCTGTGCTCCCCGCAGATCCCGTCCGGTCTCTTCATCCCCAGCATGGCTGTGGGGGCCATGTCAGGCAGGATGGTGGGAATTGGCGTGGAGCAACTGGCTTACCATCACCACGACTGGATCATCTTTAGGAATTGGTGCAGGCCCGGAGCAGACTGTGTCACCCCAGGGCTCTATGCCATAGTGGGAGCTGCTGCCTGCCTAGGTACCATGTGTGTGTGTGTGTGCATGTGGGTGTGCGTGTGTGTGTGTGTGTGTGTGTGTGTGTGTGTGTAATGTGGGTAGCAGAGGGCTTTTCTCTGCTCAGTCATCCAGGGTCCCAGGCTGATGGGGTCTCCACCATCTTGCAGCTGTACCATTTACAATAGTGGATAGTCTCTACAATTTTCCAGCTCGAGGGGTTCTGGTAGAGAGCGATGCTTGCTGAGTCAGAAACCTGCAAAGCCCAAGTAGGCTCCACTCACCAAAAAGCAAGGCGTGTGGTCCTGGGTGAATAGACAACTCGCTGTCCTTCATGGGAGAAGAGCCCCTCAGGGAGATGTGACTCGGCTCCTGATGCAAGGCTGTGTTTCCCGAGCCTGGCCTCTGGCCCAGAGGTCTGAGCCTGGGCGCCATGTAGGACTGTCTCAGTAGAACAGGTGCCAGGAGGGTAGAGCTGGCTTCTCGGTTTCCACAGTTCATGTCCTCTTGCAGGTGTGGAGTCGAGTCCGGCAATTTCATTACTCCCTTTGGTTGCAGGTGGAGTTACCAGGATGACGGTGCCGTTGCTGGTCATCATGTTTGAATGGATGGGTGGTCTCGAGTACATCGTGCCCATGATGGCGGCAGCCGTGACCAGCAAGTGGGTGGCTGATGCCTTTGGGAAGGAAGGCATCTACGAGGCCCACATCCGCTTAAATGGGTACCCGTTCCTGGACGTGAAGGGCGAGTTCACCCACCGCACGCTGGCCACCGACGTCATGCGGCCAAGGTGGGGGGAGCCGCCGCTGTCCGTGCTCACCTAGGGCAGCATGACCGTCGAGGACGTGGGGACGCTCATCAAGGAGACGGACTACAACGGTTTCCCCGTGGTCGTCTCCAGGGACTCGGAGCGCCTCATCGGGTTCGCTCAGAGGAGGGAGCTGATTCCTGCCATAAGTGAGTAAAGCAGGGAGCCTCACGTTTCACGGAGACGAATGGCACCTCTGTGCCCTGACATTCTCAAAGAGGTTCGAGAGAGTGGACGAGGGTCGGAGGGCTTCAGCCCAGGGTCTCTCACGCTTTAATGCTTATTCATTTCACCTGGGTGTCTGGCCAGAATGCCGTAGGTCTGGGGTGGGATCTGAGGCTCTGCATTTCTCCCGAGCTCCCTCTCAGTGCTGCTGCTGCTGCCCCCAAGTCACACCGTGAGAGACAGTGTCTTGTCAGAGGCATTCTTGGCTGGACACCAACCACCACATTTGCAAGCAGCCCCCTGGGCCACTCCCGCTAGGACACACGCACTCTGCCTTTTAGGGGCTTACTGGGCGAAGTTCAGCAGGAAGCGGTGGGAGAGCTTGGGCTGGCCGGGCCAGCTGCTCGCAGAGACAGACTTCCAGGCAGGCTGACCGACTCAGATGCTGAGCCCTTTGCCTCAGACGCCTCCCTCGGCGCCGCTCAAGCCCTTCACTTCGCGACGATGTCCGGTGCCATCTGTTAGAGACCCACGTGGGTCCAGTCAGTTCCGTGGGATGCTTTTCCTCCTCGTACGCTAACTGGATCAGCTGGGCAGAGGGGCAGGCTGTTGAGTTGGGAGAGCAGAGAGGGGATGATGCCCAGCTGGATGTTTCCGACGGGCAGCTCAGAGAAGCCCGGGGCTCCCGTTGGCCCAGGGATGAGTGCCTTGGAAGGGGAGCAGGATGTAGGGATTCCACAGACAGAGGCCTGGGTGTGAGTCTTTGGAGGCCCGGCTGTGAGTCTTTGGAGGACCAGGCAGGTAGGAGCAGTGACTCTTAGAGGGTTTTCTCCAGGTGGAGAGGGGGCAGGGACCAGCAAATGAGATCCTGCTCACTATCACATCATTTCAGGGTAGGCTGTAGCCCATGACATGGCTTATGTGTGCACTTGATTTTACTGTGTATGTCATCTTCAAGAGTATTTATGAATTTTGCCACTGGGACTTGTCGAGGTATAATGGTGAAATGCTCCCCTGGGAATATACCTTGGCCAGACACCCCTTTGCTTATCCCTATTCTTTGTTAACTATTGATAAGGCTCTCCCTTTGAATTTCTGAAACTTTTTCCCAATGTTAAAAATAGTTTATAAACAGCTTTGTAAATATTTTAAAATTATCTTCATGAAGGACTTTATCAAAATAAGGACTCAAACAAGACCCAGTGGGAATGGAAACTCAGAGTTATGGGAGAAGAGTTAAATAAACTCTTTGTTTTCTTACTAGGCCCAGGAGGGAGGGGCAGCAGGTCTTAGCGGGGCTGCCCCAGGGTGGTCCCTCCAGACTTCCTGATGCAGTGGGGGCAGGGAGCTGCAGAGCGCATCCGCGGTGCATGGTAAATACTAATGCCCTCCGGCTCAGCACCCCTGCATCTCACGGAACACCGGGGCCCACGACATGGCTCACATGTGCCCTTGATGACTGTACTTCCACGACATTTGTGAAGTTTGCCAGGGGCACTTTTTCAGGTATGATGGTAGAACGCCCCACGGGGAGCACACCTTAGCTTATCCCTGCCCTTTGTTAACTATTTCTTAGGCTCTCCCTTTGAATTTCTAAAACCTCTTCGCTATGTTAAATAGCTTTTAAAATGTTTTTAAAGTATCTTCATCAAAGGCTTTATAAAAAATAAGTTTAAATAAGCTATAAAGCCTCTAATTTTAGCTTGTTGCTCAAACATATTTACCTCCCCCAAAGGAACAGTTGATTTTATATTTTAGACACAAAAGTACATTTGTGCTTTAAGTGCTCCATGATGCTTCTCTTTATTATACGTCTGTCACTTAACAGGTAGGTGCCTTTAGGCATGACCATTGCCTTATAAATAATGAGATTTTCTTTTAAAAAGCTGTATAGTACGGTTTTTTGTTTTGTTTTGTTTTGTTTTGTTTTGTGGTCCGCGGGCTTCTCACTGTTGTGGCCTCTCCCATTGCGGAGCACAGCCTCCAGACGCACAGGCTCAGTGGCCATGGCTCACGGGCCCAGCCGCCCCGCGGCATATGGGATCTTCCCGAACCGGGGCACAAACCCGTGTCCCCTGCATCGGCAGGCAGACTCTCAACCACTGCACCACCAGGGAAGCCCAGGTTGGGTTTGTTTTAAATTAATGTAATCAGCAGCCTTTAAAAATTTATTCAATCCTTAAAATCTTTTAAGCCAATGTTGAAATTTAAACACTGTATTAATAAATGTCATGGAATCCATTACCTATTGTGTAGCTCCAGGCACACCTGCTAAGAGAGAGCTTACTAATTTTTCTGAAACCCATTACTGCAATGAAGTGGGAAGCAGTAATTGTCATCAGTCGGTTAGAGAAGAAATTTAAGCTTGCCAACCCAATGCCCTCCTAGAAGCTATGTTTGGAATGTCTGAAGAGGCAACATGCAGTGTAAATAATACCTTTATGCTTTCCATCACACCGATAAGAGTGTGGAAGCTGCCATTTACATGGTTTGCAGGAAAGCAAGGAGTGTTTCGCTGTGAGCAGTGAGAAAAGCTGTTTTCCTGCTCTGTGGATATAGAAAAGTCCTGTACGCCGGTGGAGAAATTCATTGCCTGTATTTGCAGACTTAGACGCCCTTTTGCGAATATAGAAATAGGACATAAGCATTTAGCTAGTAATGACCCCATGCCAATTTCCCTTTCAGGAGACTGAGGAGCAGAGATTTTTACATAGATCCAAGATAAGAAAAGAGTAGTAAGTGAGGCAAAGATTTTTTCTCACGTGTCATGTTTTAAAAAGTATCAGTTGCTCCCGTGAAGGTGAAAATGTCTTTTCAGTCTATCTCTGGAATGCCAAACCATAGCTGTTGTCTTTGCTGGAGAGCCATTAGTCACAGCACCTCGGAAACGTGGCCGTTTCACCATCACATACTCACACGTAGGGCCATATGTGGCCCTTGTTCAAGTTCCTGGTAGATGGGACTTTATCTCTTGGTGCTGTCTGCAAACATGAGGCTCTTTATGTGCTCAGCAGGCTCAGGCTCTTCTAGTCTTGAGTTCCACAGTTAAGTGAGGCTGGATCCAGAAAGGACTCAGTGGGAAGCTGCAAAGATGGTTAAAGGGATGGAAAGTTAGAGTCACGGGCCAGAGTTAAGGGAACTCTCATTTTTTTCGCCTGGTGGATGATTTGATGGTGATTCTCCAGCATGTGGAAGAGGCCCACTTGCAGAAAAGGGATCTATGTCCGGAACTGAACAACAAGATACGTACGTATCAGATCCGTTGGATGGGTTCTTTAGGGATAAAGAGGTTTCTTCTTGGGAGAGCTGTTTGTTAATGATTGGGATAGGCCATGGAGAACAGTGGTGTCATCTGCTTCTTTCTGCTGGGGATGAAAAATACATGCAGAGGGACTTGTCCATGTCTTATAAACTCTAACTTGTCAGAAAATCATCTGCTTTTTCTTCTAAATAGTTTTTACTTTTTTACCACATCACCTTTGTACTGACCACCACTATAGTTGCTTCTAATTTTCCATTTTAACCTTTCTTGTCAATTATGTCTGTTTTATGGAAGCATTTTTTTAACCTTTGATGTCTGGCATCTGCCTAAGCTTTTTTAAAATTAAAAAAGATTTTTTTAACTTTGACTTTCTTACTGAAGTGGAGTGGATTTACAATGTTGTGTTAATTTCTGCTGTACAGCAAAGTGATTCAGTTATGCATATAGATACATTCCTTCTGCTTTATATTCTTTTCCATTATGGTTTATCACAGTATATTGAATATAATTCCCTGTGCTATACAGTAGGACTGTGTTATTTATGGAAGCATTATTTTTTCTTTCTTTTTAAAAATTAAAATTTATTTTTGGCTCCGTTGGGTCTTCGTTGCTGTGCACGGGCTTTCTCTGGTTGCGATGAGCGGGAGCTACTCTTTGTTGCGGTGCGCTGGCTTCTCATTGCGGTGGCTTCTCTCGTTGTGGAGCACAGGCTCTAGGCACGCAGGCTCTGTAGTTGTGGCACGTGGGCTCAGTAGTTGTGGCTCTCAGGCTCTAGAGTACACGCTCAGTTTTTGTGGCGCACGGGCTCAATTGCTCTGCGGCATGTGGGATCTTCCCGGACCAGGGCTTGAACCCTTGTCCCCTTCCTTGGCAGGTAGATTCTTAACCACTGCGCCACCAGGGAAGTCCCTATGGAAGCATTTTTAATGAACAGGATGATAACATACTACCTCCCTAAAAACATGATTAGAGTTTCTCAACCTTAACACCATTAACATTGGGGCTGGATCATTCTTTGTTGAGAGGGGCTGTCCTGTGCACTGTAGGATCATCCCTGGTCTCTACCCACTAGACGCCAGTAGCAACCCCATCCCCCCAGTTATGAGACCCCAAAATGTCTCTGGATATTGCCAAATGTACCCTGAGGGTGGAGGCAGAATTACTCCCAGTTGAGAACCATTGCTCTAAAGCCATTGTAATCACTTACTGGATATGTGATTATTTCCAGTCTTTTAAAATTTCTTGGCCTATCATAGTTTGTGGAATTTACTTTATCAGCACTTTCCTTAGTACCCTCCCTGCACCTGGCGTTATGATCGTACTGCTGCTAGCAAGTGGAATGTCAGGTTGAATGACCTTAACAGGCGCTCGTAAAAGGTACATCATTTTTCAGGAGCTGCAGCCACTGATAGTAGTTGTGGTAGAATAGAACTGCAGACCCCCAATACTAACAACAATTTTAAAAAGTTTAGGGGCTAACAAAAGTTTAGATGTAAAAAAATGATCTTTACGACAAAAATGAAGTTTATTAAATTTTTTAAAGTAAAAGTAATACTCAGAATGTTGGGGAAATCAGAAGCAAAAGAGAAAATTAAAAAGGTGCCCACATTTTCAACACCATAGAAGGCTCTGGTTAATATTTAGTGCTTTTCTTATCTTTTAGGCCTTTTACACATGTAATGTTGGGAGATATATATATATATATATATATATATATATATATGTCTTTTTTTTTTTTTTTTTTTTTGTTTCTTTGCTAACACCGGTTCCCATGAGCCCCTGGCGTCTGGGAGCCTATACTCTCATAGCACTGGATCATGCCCTGGCTGAGGGCTTCGTTTACCCTTTCGTACAGGAAATATTTCGTGTAGCATCCACCATGTGCTGGTGCTGTCCCAGGAGCTGGGAGCACAGCGATGACAGCAGCCAGGCTCTG
The DNA here is from genome assembly GCA_036417435.1 of Inia geoffrensis. NCBI lineage: Eukaryota > Metazoa > Chordata > Mammalia > Artiodactyla > Iniidae > Inia > Inia geoffrensis. The sequence continues at coordinate 12,978,702 of CM070921.1, forward strand.
CCCTCTGTGAACTTACATGCTGGAGTTTGTTGCAGGCATTTTGGTGACAGATGATTTCTTGTCCAAAGTGGGAGTAGATGGTCCCCCCAGTAGAGAGATGAGGAGAGCTTTCTTGCTGATTCTTCCACTCACCAGCTTTTGGCTGTGCATCGTACCTCCACGCCCAAAGTTCAATCAAGGCTTTAAGTTAGGTCTTTATGATAGAGCTCCAAAGTGGCCTCACAGAGAGCCCTTCTGGAGAGAGCCACAGCTGCTACTCTTGGAGTACCAAGGAGCGCGCTGCTCAGGTCTCTGGCTCTGACCCCAGCTGTTGCCTTTGATTCTTGTTTGGCAGTGGATAGCTCAGGGCTTTCCTTCCTAATGCCTCCTTTGTGAGATAGGCTCTGTTCTACGTGACAGGCAGAGCCAAGGACACCGACACTCGGTAGACCTACCCACTCGTTCATCCGCTTGTTGGTTGACTGACGCATGTGTGCACTTGGCAAATACCTGTTTTGTGTCTGCTGTATTCTCGGCATTGTGCAGGCCCTGGGATTGCAGTGCTGATCAAGAATTCACGGAGCTAGGTGCTGTTCGAATCAGGGCTTCTAACCCAATCGGTAGATTCAGAGGTAATAGCAGGTTGTTATTCATTTCACCAAGTGAATTGACAGTTGGCTAGGTTGTATTTGGTTTTATGAGGGGGCTCAGCAGATCCATGTGATCAGTTCTTGATTGGGTTTTGTGGCTTGATCCAATCCGGATGTTCAACTGGATTGTTGAAATAGATGGGATTCCTGTTACATGGGACTTTTAGAGAATCAGTCGGTCTATGAAAATGAGTGATAAGTGTGTGTTGACTGTTTGCCGCCCATCTTAGCATTTCAGGACAGAGCCATCTCGATTTAGGAGAGAAATGCACAGTATGTACTGTGTGGCATCTACAGCTGAAAACATGTTGTGCATCAGTGTCATCTGGTATCTGTGGTTGAATTGTACTCCATCTGATGTAACTCGATTGAACCTGACCCACATACTGTGCAGGCATTTGCCCAGCGGGCCCTCTGTTCCCCTTTTAAACAGAGACCCTTTTTCAAACTCAGTCCGACCCCGACTGCTGCCAGTGTACCATTAGAGTACTCTGTTGCAATAAATCGCTTTAGAGCCAGCAGTTAGAATTTTATTTTTCAAAGAACAATATGGGTGAATAGTAGTCTTTGAGAAGGCAAAAAAAAAAAAAAAAGCATTATAGAAACCAGGATCCATTTTAAGGCAAGCCTTGCTGTACAATTTCCCTAACTTTTACCCATGAAGCAAAAGAAGGATTAAAATTCCAACAGAAGGAAAATCGCCTTGGAGAAATATCTTGAGACCGATGGATTTATTTCATGTGTGACTTAAAATAGCCTAGGTTTCTAGTACCGCATAAAGCTGTATTTCTAATGAGTTCCTGTTACCCTACTTTTCTTCAGCTTTCTTTCACATGGGCCCGCCTACAGATAGAAATAGGCTAATTGTTACCATAACAGTTTTACTATCTTTCTTTGAGAAATCCACCAAATGGCCCATATTTAAGAGAGGCGATCCAAGGGGTGGGGGGAATGCAGCTTTTCTAGGGTTCTTTCTTTGGTCCCAAGGGTCTTAGTTAGACTGAGCTGCGTGTCTGGGCTGTGAGCCTAGGATGGTCCTCTTGGTTTCTTGTTCCTTTCAGGATTTATAATGCCATCTGGGCCAGTTATACGTTAGTTTGTTAAAAAACACACACACACACACACACAAAACCATGTATTAAGGTCATTGGGCAGCTAAGTGAGGTTTCTTTTCATGTCAAACCTCAGCCCCTGATGAGGTGAAGGTGTGTCAGGAAAGCAAAAGGGTGGCAGGCCCTGGGCCAGCTGGGTGCCCTGGCCTCCAGGCAGAAGCAGTGCATTTCGCTAAAGGAAGTAGCCTGGTCAGGCCCGCGTTGCAGGACTTTGGCAGTGAATGATCACATCACAGCAGGGGAGTCTCGCACAGCATTAGCTTGAGAGAGAGAGATGCCAGTTTCACTGATGTTTGGCTGAAGCTCCTCGTTAAGAATGCAGAGTCTGCCTTCTCCGCCCCTCCTCTGTGGGATTCTAGGCTGCTGGGGGAGGGAAGTCGCGTGTTGCTGTGGGTTGGGGTGGGATGGGATGGGGGAAGGGACTCCGCAAGGGAGTCTCCTGAGGCTCACCGTCCTGCTCGCTCATTCCAGAGAACGCCAGACACAGGCAGGAGGGCATCGTGAGCGACTCGGTCATGTACTTCACCGAGGAGCCCCCTGAGCTGCCAGCCAACAGCCCGCAGCCCCTGAAGCTGCGGCGCGCCCTGATCCTCAGCCCTTTCACTGTCACGGACCACACCCCCATGGAGACGGTGGTGGACATCTCCGGAAGCTGGGGCTCCGCCAGTGCCTGGTGACGCGGAGCGGGTGAGTGGCGGGACCCTGGGGGGAACAAGACGAAGGGGACGCGGGCTCAGCCCTTGGGGGACTGGCGGGGACCGGGGCAGGGGTGTGGGTGGCAGTGCTCGGAAGAGATGTCAGTAGGTGAGCCCAGGAGGAGGAGTTGCCAGCGAGCTTGGGACTCAGGCTTCCAGGTGGGGCTGCTGTCTCGGCCCTGAGATTGAAGGTGGAGTCCCGAGGGGAGGAGCCCACGGGGAGGGGCTTTGGCTGCTTTTCCAGTGCCCTGGTTCTGGCGGCAGAAGACGTTCAGACTCTGAACTGGCATACCCGTCGTCGTCCAAGTCATGGCTTTCTGCAGAAACGAGCAACGAAAATCTCAGGGCTAATGAAAGAAATGGGGTTAGACGCACAACGTTCAAACGCTTGGCTGACACACACACAAGATGCAACCCTAATAAAAGAAATGGCACAGTTTTACACATTTAATGGATAAGAAATACGTAAATATAATAAATATATCATTCTTTACATTAAGGAAGACCTGACAATTTTTGTAGAAGTAGGCATCAAAGCGCTGAGTTACTGTGATTTACTGTGAAGAGAGGTATGGCTCTTAACATACACATGAGCTGAGGTAGCTTATAGATACATTACGTGAACAGGTGTGTGTTTTGCGTATTTTTGTGCCACCGGCCTCAGACGGGTGTCGTTATATGCATTCAGAAATCACATAAGCAAATGGTAAATTTATATTATGATTAAATTTTCTGTTAATTTTAGTTGTGCAGATTCACATTTTCAAAACAAATGTTGTCTGTGAACTACGAGTTGTGATGACTCCATGGCATTTTATAACCCAATAAACATTTTATTTGTTTTAATCACATGTTATGAAAATAACAATGAAAATCTTGAGCAGCAGATTGAAAGATTATAACATTTTGAGAAGTATAGCAAACTGAGGGTCATTCTTTTGGATTACAGTCATGACTAAATTTGGGTAGAACGGATTGGCTCTGTCAATGTAGCCTGAAATCTGGGCTGGTCTGCCTATATTCTATTTCCATAGGCTGGAGGTAGGAGGTGGGTAAGTGTTGTGAGATATTGGCACTATGTATAGTTTAGGCCTTTATAGAATTCATAGTCGTAACTATCCAATGTAGTTTACTTTCCAGAACCAGCTCACTTGGTTTAACCCAGTGTTCTCAACAACGGTGTTTTTGTCCCCTGTGGCAATGTCTGTTGTGTGGCTCTACTGACATATCTAGTACATAGAGGCCAGGGATGCTGCTAAACATATGATCAATGAACAGGGCAGCCGCCAAAGACAAAGAATTATATTATCATGTGCCCAAACTCAATAATGCTCAGGATGAGAAACCTTGCACTGGCTGTCCATGAATAGCCAAATGAGCAATTTTTATTCATTTGACTTCCTTCCTGCTGTTCTGGCAACTAGGACACAGGGCTTTGCAAGGGATACATTTGCATATTGACCCAGAGAATTGGTAGCTGGCAAGATGTATCCTCCTTAGCTTTGATTGTAGCTGAGGGTAAGGAGAATGCCTTGCACATGGTGAGGGGTAATCAGTAGGGAAGAATAAGTGTTTGAGTCTGGAGATCATTTCTGCTCGTGGTTTTTAAAGGCACTCAGTGGTTCTCAAACTTGAGTGGGCATCAGAATCCCCTGGAGGATTAAACTTCCAGGTTAAATGCAGAGTGCCAGGGCCCCACTGCAGTTACTGATTCCTACGATCTGGGAGAGATGTGTATTTCTAACCAGCTCCCAGGTGCTGCTGCAGTTTGCACCTAATCTGCAGACTGCTGAAGCCCATTAATGTACTTGAAACTCCAGGACTCAGCATAAATATCACTATGATCACCTGTGTCATTTCAAGTGTGTAGCAGTTTCTCTTTTCCTTTAAAATTATAATCCAACGTCAGTTATCATTAAAATTTTCCAGTTCTGGCAGGAAATTCTTCCCTTAACTCCGGGTCACACCTCAAGAAGCTCCATGAGGTTTTCTGAAGAAGACCTGGAGGCTGAAATTTGCTCTGAATGTTCTGCAAGAAAGGAAAAATCTCTCTCTCTCTCTCTGTCTCTCAATATTTTAAACAAACACAGATGCTGATACATTAGTGCTGGCAAGAGATCCTTGTTTGCAGGGCATTTCATCTCCTTGAGCTTTTCTCTTCCTAATACCAAACCCAAAATCTTTTAGATTATCTTCTGTGTTATTTTCTAGGAATTTTATAATTTTGTGTTTTATATTTAGATCTGTGATTCAATTTGAATTAATTTTTGTAGCAGGTGTAAGGGCTGTATCTACATTTTTTTTTTGGCATGTAGGTGTCCAGTTGTTTCGGCACCATTTGTTGAACACACTATTTTTATTCATTGTATTGATTTTGCTTCTTTGTCAAAGATCAGGGTTTATTTCTGGACCCTCTGTTCCATAGACCTGTTTCTATTCTATCGCTTTTCTTTCACCAATACCACACTGTGTTGATTACTGTAGCTTTGTAGTTAACATTGAAGTTAGATAGTGTCATTCTTCTGAATTTAATCTTCTATATTATTGTGTTGGCATTATTATTGTGTGTTTCCTCTCCATTTAAATGTTAGAATCAGTTTGTTGATATCCACAAAATAAGTTGCTGAGATTTGTATTGGAACTGCCTTAGATTAAGTTGGGAAGAACAGACATCTTGACAATACTGAGCCTTTCTATTCAGTATGGAGTATCCCTCCACTTATTTAGTTTTTCTTTGATTTGTACGTCAGAGTTTTACAGTTTTCCTCATGAGGACCTTGCACATATTTTGTTAGGTTTCTGCCTAAGTATTTAATTTTGGGGGTTCTAATGTAAATGGTATTGGATTTTAAATTTCAAATTCCACTTGTTCTTACTGCTATATACAAAAGCAATTTACCTTGGTATATTAACTTATTGCTACAACCTTGCTATACTTGCTTATTAGTTCCAGGAGGTTTTTTTTTTTTTCTTTTTCAGTTCTTTAATATTTTCTACTTGGATGAGCATGTCATCTGTGAGGAAAGATGGTTTTATTTCTTCTTTCCTTATGTACATGCCTTTTATATCCTTTTGTTGTGTTGTTACATTAGCTAGGAAGTCCAGCACAATGTTGAAAAGCACTGCTAATAAGGGATTTTCATGTTTTGTTCCTGATCTTAGTGGGAAAGCTTAAGATTCTCACAGTTACGTATGACATTAGATCTTCCTTATCTAATTGAGGAAGTTCCTCTCTATTCTTAATCTACTGAGACTTTTTATTATAAAAGGATGTTAGATATTTTTCAAATATTTTTACTGCATCTGTTGATATGATCATGTGATTTTTCTGCTTTAACCTGTCGATGTGATGGATTACATTAATTGAGTTTCAAACATTGGAGCAACTTTGTATACCTGAGATAACTCTCACTTGGTTACAGTGTATAATTCTTCTTATACATTGTAGAATTTGATTTACTAATGTTTTGTTGAAGATTTTTGTTTATGAGAATTATTAGGATATCTTTTGTAGATATCTTTCATGTGATGTCTTTGGTTTTGGTATTAGTGCAATGTTGGCCACATAAAATGAGTTCAAATATATTACTTCTGCTTCTATTCTCTGAGAGACATTGTAGAGCATTAGTATAATTTCTTCCTTAAATGGTTGGTAGAATTTACCAGTGATCTCGTCTGGGCCCACTACTTCCTGGTTTGGAAGATGATTAATTAGAGATTCAATTTTTAAAATAGATATAAGCCTGTTCGTGTTGTTTGTATTCCTGTTGTGTGCATAAGCATTCTATTTTTCAGCAATTGGTCAGTTTCTTCTAAGTTTTCAAATTGTTGGGAATAGAATTGTTCAAGTGCTGCTTTACTATCCTTTTAATGCCCCTGGGATCTTTAGTGAAGAGTTCTCTCTTTTGTTTCTGATATTTGTTATTTTTGTCTTTTCTCTTCTTTTGTTAGTTAGCCTGGTTAGAGACTTATTAATTTTACTGATCTTTATTTTTTTTAAAAAAACAGGATTTTGGTTTCACTGATTTTCTGTCTTGAGTTCTTGTTTTCATTTTCTTTGATTTCTGCTCTACTAGTATTTTTCTGCTTTCTTTGGATTTAATTTGCTCTTTTTCTAGTTTTTTAAGATGGAAACATAGATGATTGATTTTAGATTGTTCTTCTTTTCTAATACTATAAATTACCCTCTAAGTGCTGCTTTTGTTATATTCCATAAAGAGTATTTTGATAAGTTGTGTTTTAATTTTCATTTAATTCAAAATATTTTTAGTTTCCCTTGAGACTTCTCTATTGATCTGTGCTGTTTTATCTCCCAAGTATTTTGAGATTTTCCAGCTGTCTTTCTGTTGTTGATTTCTAATTAAATTCCATTGTGGTGAAAGCAGACCTTGTATGATTTCTATTTTTTAAAATTTGTTAAGGTGTGTTTTATGTCCCAGAATGTGGTGTGTGTGTGTGCACGTGTGTGTGTGTATGTGTGTGTGTGATGAATCTTCCACATAAACTTGAGAAGAGTGTGAATTTTGCTGATGTTGGGTGGGGTAGTATATAGATGTCAGTTATGTCCAGTTGAATGATGATGTAGTTGAGTTCATCTATGTTCTTACTGATTTTTAGTGTGCTGGATATGTCCATTTCTGTTAGGGGTGTGTTGAAATCTACACTTATGACAGTAGATTCACCTATTTCTCCTTTCAGTTCTGTCAGTTTTTGACTCACACAGTTTAACACTTTTATTAAGCATCTCTTATATTCTTGGTTATAGATGTGGTATTTATAATTCATTGAATTTTCTTGAACTGCTACCAAAAGGGGCTGGGCATTCAAAAACTTGATTTAAATCAAATTGAACATTTCATATAATTAATGGGCCTGCTGGATTTGATATGCCTCCATTTGAGTTGATGTGCGGTTTCTTATGGTGATAACTGCTATTAAAATTATTGTTAGAATTATAAACACTACAGTTATTGTACACAATCATTATTACAGACCAGGGTATAATTTACACACAAATAGAAGACAGCTTCTATGTTCATATTCCCTAGTGTAGTCCTTACCAGCTTAATATACAGAAGTGACAGTTACAGAACCTCTGACAAGAGATTTTCAGGGCTGCTTTAGGCAAATGCAGGTGAATGCCTGATCTTTTGATACTATTTCCAGCATGAAAATAAGGAAGCAAAAATTGAGTTTTATAGATATAGGAGATTTTTTTTGGTCGGGGTTTAGAGTTTTGAGAGGATGTTATGACAGAGTTGTCATCTGTAAACATTAACAAGTCACTTTTTTCAAAGCATCATTGAGTGAATCATCACTTAACTGAGAATCTACTTTGACTTAGAATTGGAGAAGGCTCAAAGTAAGTTCAAACAAAAATAATGAAGTAAAGGATCTTGTTCTCTACTGAAGAACATGGATATAATCCAATTAAAGAGGCATTACTCAAGACAGACTTATTAGAGACAAGCATTCTGGCCTAGGCTTTTAGGTAGAAAATAGAAAACAAAGAGTTTTAACCTGAGGGATGTCTACTGTTGGTGATTGTCAATAGTAGTGTCCCTTTCCATGGGCAATAACACCTTTAGGTGGATCAAACTGTTTAAACCCACTGTATTTTCTGAGACCACATTTTCTAATTGGTGTATTATAGGTGCAGGCTGCTAGCCTTACAACTATTTCTTTTTCATTTTGAAAGGACAGTGAAAATCCTAACAGTTACAGGTGCTAATTTCTAAAATCCTCCATCTACTCTCCCCTTGCCCTTAATTCTTTCAGTTATACTTTCTGAGAGAGAAGTTAGGAATAGACTTTTTCATTTGTGCCTTTTTCTTGCCATCATATTCTAGCATCTGAGTGGTGAGTGAGACTTTATGAATCACATGGATGATATATTATTAATTTTCAGGAGCTTCTGTAACAAATTGTCATAAACTTTGTACATAAACAACAGAAACTTATTCTCTCACAATTCTGGAGGCCATGGTCTAAAAGCAAGCAGGGAGCTCTAAAGGAAAATATGTTTCTTGCCTCTTCCTGCTTCTAGCTGCTGTAGGTATTCCTGAACATGTGGATACCTCACTCTAATCTCTACCTTTGTGGTCACATGTATCCTCCTCTGTGTATCATGTAGTGGGTCATTGTGGACCATTACAAGATTAAGAAGGAATGCTACTTTTTAAGGAATTGTCTTGGTGCTAGAAGAATGTAGCTTTTTATGGTTGAGCAGGTATTTCTGCTTGGGGAGGTGCATAATGCAGACACACAATGCACAGTAGAGGGGAGAAAGGATACCAAAGGGCAGAAAAAAAATTTATGTTTAAATTTTTCTTATCTTTCCATAAAATATGAATTTTATTTCACAATTTCTCCCTTTTGGTTATAAATCTTTTGATAGAAAGCATTAGGTAATCAAGTATTTTGTCCCTTATGCCAGGGTGATTGCTTACTTGCTCTGCATTTCTCATATTCCTTGATGCTGGGTCCTAATAGCCTGGTTTTCTCCTTTTGTTTTTGGTTTTACTGGCAGAATGTCTGGCAAGGACTTAGAGTCGATTCTACGTTGTCCAAATAAGACTTAAGCCAATTTTCCATTTATGTGCACTGTATATGACCATTATTTTATAGAAAATTATAGGTGTGATTTATACTTTCAAGCCATTTAGATATCATTATCTTAGTACAAGTAGGTGACACACAATGTGAAAGGCAAGAAACTATCAGCTTATAAGTTCCACAAGCTACACTTAAAATTGCGAATAAGATGAACAATGTCATTAGCAAAGACTTAAGCCCAAATCCTCCTGAACTAAACCATGTTACTAGTATTCACCCTAAATCAGGAAAAAGATTGTTCAGAGTGGAAATTTGACTCTTCATATGTCATAAGATGGGTTAACAAATATCATGGTCAAATGGTCATACTGTGGGAAAAGTGATAGAAACCAGTATGCTCATATTAAAGAAAAATTGACAGGAGCTGTTTCCAAGGCTACCTGCAGGTGACCTTGGACCCAAGGGGTACTAACTGTGCGTCTTTCTAACCAAGTTGGGGAGAGTCAAGGCCATATACTTGTTCCATAAATACACTGGGTTCCATTAGGAGGTACCCAATATTTAACATCTAGTGAAAAGCAGTATTTATGGCCAGGTTCAGAACAGGTGTCATTGACTGGCTTAGTGATATTGGCTGTGATCACTAGAGTTTCTTCTAAAATAAAATCCTGTAGGGCTAGCCAGTCTGAACACTGGAGAGGTGTAATCCACCAGGATAATCCAGAAGTGTTGGACATAGATAATTGGCCACAAATCCAGCAACTGGACTTATTTTTCACATTTGAAATGATTGTGGCCAAGGAAGAAATAATACTTTTAATTCATAAGCAAAAGTACAGGTATTATAAGAGTAATTAATAGGACTGTTAACAGTAATTAACAGGCCTGGTCTGGCATCTTGGGTCATCTTCAGATGTCATCCTCTTCTGATCCTCGTCTGGTAGTGCTGGTCTCAGTTAGTTGAAGTTGAGTGTCAGAAATGGGAGTTGTAGTTCATCTGAGAGACCTGTTATGGTTCCTTCCGATGTGGCTGTAAAGAGTCCTTTATCTGATGTCATTTCCAGTATGCGTAATCTCCTGGTTGCAGGTCATGGGACATCTGATTGTCATCCAAAGTTAGATTGCTGTGGTAAGCTTAAGACACAAACTTAGAGTGCCCTTTCAATAACTCAAGTAAACTTTACAATAATGACATAACAATAAGGAGCCTTCTGGGAAGTAAATCTTAGTCAGTAAATACAGACCTCAGTTAACAAAAACTAGAATTTAGTGTCCACTGAAACATAATTTTTTTTCTCTAAAATTACCATCATTTCTACCAAATGTAACCATATTCCATCTAATTTGTTTGCAAAATAAACCTGGTTAATTGACCACATAAGTTCTTTTAAATTGGATGTTCTGGCATTTTTCATTAGGAACCTCAGATTGAACTTTTAAAAAATTATCAAGATACAGAATGTCACCCTAGGGCTTCCCTGCTGGCACAGTGGTTGAGAGTCCGCCTGCCGATGCAGGGGACGTGGGTTCGTGCCCCGGTCCGGGAAGGTCCCACACGCCGTGGAGCAGCTGGGCCTGTGAGCCATGGCTGCTGAGCCTGCACGTCCAGAGCCTGTGCTCTGCAACGGGAGAGGCCACACAATGAGAGGCTCGCGTACCGCAAAAAAAAAAAAAAAAAAAAAAGGAAGTTCGTTTAACATTTGTTCTAAAGGTGGTTTTGTGGTGCGGAACTCTCTCAGGTTTTGCTTGTCTGTAAAGGTTTTAATTTCTCCATCAAATCTGAATGAGATCCTTGCTGGGTAGAGTAATCTTTGTTGTAGGGTTTTCTCCTTCATCACTTTCAATATGTCCTGCCACTCCCTTCTGGCTTGCAGAGTTTCTGCTGAGAGATCAGCTGTTAACCTTATAGGGATTCCCTTGTGTGTTATTCATTGCTTTTCCCTTGCTGCTTTTAATATGTTTTCTTTGTATTTAATTTTTTATAGTTTGATTAGTACATGTCTTGGCGTGTTTCTCCTTGGATTTAATCTGTATGGGACTCTCTGTGCTTCCTGGACTTGATTAACCATTTCCTTTCACATATTATGGACATTTTCAGCTATAATCTCTTCAAATTTTTTCTCAGTCCATTTCTTTTTCTCTTGTTCTTCTGGGACCCCTATAACTTGAATGTTGCTAAGTTTAATTTTGTCCCAGAGGACTCTGAGACTGTCTTCAGTTCTTTTCATTCTTTTTTCTTTAACCTGCTCTGCAGTAGTTATTTCTACTATTTTATCTTCCAGGTCACTTCCAGGTCCATTCTTCCACCTCAGTTATTCTGCTATTGATCCCTTCTGGAGAATTTTCAATTTCATTTATTTTGTTGTTCATCATTGCGTGTTTCCTCTTTAGTTCTTCTAGGTTCCTGTTAAATGCTTCTTGCATTTTCTGTGTTCTATTTCCAAGATTGTGGATCATCTTTACTATCATTATTCTAAATTCATTTTCAGGTAGACTGCCTATTTCCTCTTCATTTGTTAGGTCTGGTGGGCTTTTACCAACTCCTTCATCAGCTGTGTGTTTTTCTGTCTTCTCATTTCACTTCGCTTACTGTGTTTGGGGTCTCCTTTTTGCAGGCTGCAGTTTCATACTTCCCGTTGTTTTGGCTGTCTCCAGTGGCTAAAGTTGTGTCAGTGTGTTGTGTAGTCTTCCTCTTTGAGGGGACTAATCCTTGTATTCTGGTGGATTAATCTGTATCCTGTTTTTCTGGTGGGCAGGTCCATGTCTGGTGGTGTGTTTTGGGGTGTCTGTGACCTTATTATTATTTTAGGCAGCCTCTCTGCTAATTGGTGGGGTTGTGCTCCTGTGTTGCTAGTTGTTTGGCATAGGGTGTCCAGCACTGTAGCTTGCTGGCCATTGAGTAGAGCTGGGACTTAGCATTGAGATGGAGATTTCTGGGAGGTCTTTCACCATTCCATATTATGTGGAGCCAGAAAGTCTCTGGTGAATGTTGTCCTAGATTTGGCTCTCCACCTCAGAGCCACAGGCCTGACACCTGGCTGGAGCACCAAGACCCTGTCAGTCACAAGGTTCAGAAGAAAACGAAGAAAAAAAGAAAGAAGGAAAGAAAAAAGAAAACTTACTAAAATTAAAAAATTGTTGATAATAAAACAATTAGAAAGTAATAAAAAAGAAAAAAAAAGAAAGAAAGAAGAGGGCAACCAAACTAAAAAACAAACCCACCAGCGATAACAAGCACTAAAAGCTATCCAAGGAGAAAGGGACAAAGAGAACCCTGGGACAAATTGTAAAAGTAAAGGTATACAGACAAAATCATACAAAGAAGCATACACATACACCCTCACAAAAAGAGAAAAAAATATTTTTTATATATACCTATAGATAGATAAAAAAGGAGAGCAACCAAATCAATCTAACAATGATAAGAAACTCTAAATAGTTGACTAAGATAAACATAAAACTGGAAAGAAATTAGATGCAGAAAGCAAACCCCAAGTCTACAATTGCTCCCCAAATCCACCACCTCAATTTTGGGATGATTTGTTGTCTATTCAGGTATTCCACAGATGCAGGGTACATCAAGCTGTTTGTGGAGCTTTAATCCACTGCTCCTGAGGCTGCTGGGAGAGATTTCCCTTTCTCTTCTTTGTTCGCACAGCTCCTGGGGTTCAGCTTAGGATTTGGCCCCGCCTCTACATGTAGGTCCCCTGGGGTTGTCTGTTCTTCACTCAGACAGGATGGGGTTAAAGTAGCAGCTGATCAGGGGGCTCTGTCTCACTCAGGCTGGGGCAATGGAGGGGTAAGGAATGGAGAGGGAGCCTGCGGTGGCAGAGGCTGGCATGACATTGCAGCAGCCTGAGACATGCCATGTGTTCCCCCGGGGAAGTTGTCCCTGGATCATGGGACCTTGGCAGTGGCAGATTGCATATGCTCCCACCCAGCAGGGTAGGTATGGATAGTGCCCTGTGCTTACACGCAGACTTCTTGGTTTTGCAGCAGTAGCCTTGGTGTTTCATGCCAGTCTATTATGTCTGCACTGATAGCCGTGGCTCCTGCCTGTCTCTGTAACTCGTTTAGGCAGTGCTCTGAATCCCCTCTTCTTGCTTACCCAGAATCGATGGTTTCTTGCCTCTTAGGCAGTTCCAGACTTTTTCCTGGACTCCCTCCCAGCTAGCTGTAGCGCACTAGCCCCGTTCAGGCTGTGTTCGTGCAGCCAACACCAGTCCTCTCCCTGGGATCTGATCTCTGAAGCCGGAGCCTCAACTCCCAGACCACACCTGCTCTGGCGGGGGAGCAGACAAGCCTCTCAGGCTGGTGAGCGCTGATCGGCACCAATCCTCTGTGCAGGAATCTCTCCGCTTTGCCCTCTGCACCCCTATTGCTGCACTCTCCTCCATGGCTCTGAAGCTTCCCCCCCGCCACCCTCCATCTCCACCAGTGAAAGGGCTTCCTACTGTGTGGAAACTTTTCCTCCTTCACAGCTCCCTCCCAGAGGTGCAGGTCCTGTCCTTATTCTTTTATCTCTGTTTTATCTTTTTTCTTTTGTCCTACCCAGGTATGTGGGGGAGTTTCTTGCCTTTTTGGAAGTCTGAGGTCTTCTGCCAGCATTCAGTAGCTGTTCTGTAGGAGTTGTTCCACATGTAGATGTATTTCTGATGCATTTGTGGAGAAGAAGGTGGTCTCCACATCTCACTCCTCCACCATCTTGAAGATCTCTCCTCAACAGGTTTCTTTATGTTGACTTTGTTCCATAAAATTCTACTGAATTCATTTATTTTTGTAATAGTTTTTTGGTGGTCTTTAGGTTTTTCTGAGTATAAAATCATGTCATCCACAAACAGTGACAGTTTTACTCTTTCCTTTCCAATTTGGGTGCCCTTGATTTCTTTTTCTTTCCTAATTACTCTAGCTAGGACTTCTAATTCTGTGCTGAATAAGAGTGGTGAAAGTGGGCATCCTTGTCTTGTTCCAGATTTTAGAGGAATAGTTTTTTACCATTGATTATGATGTTAGCTGTGGGTTCGAGGTAGCCATTATTATATTGAGTTATGTTTCTTTTATAGCCACTTTATTGAGAATATTTATTATAAACGAGTGTTGAATCTTGTCAATTGCATTTTCTGTATGTTTTGGTTTTTATCCTTCATTTTATTAATGTGGTGTATAATGTTGATTGATTGGCAGTTGTTGAGCTATCCTTGCATCCCTGGAATGGATCCCACCTTGATCATGGTGTATGATCATTTTGTTGTGTAGTTTGCTGAATATGATTTGCTGATATTTTGTTGAGGATTTTTGAACCTTTGCTCATCAGAATCATTAGCCTATAATTTTCTTATTTGTGTTGAGTTTGTCTGGTTTTGGTGTCAGGGTGATGTTCATCTTATAAAATGAGTTGGCAACGTGTTCCCCCCTCAACAATTTTTTGGAAGAGTTTGAAAGGAAAGGTATTAAATCTTTAAGATATATTTCATAATATTCACTTGTGAAGCTCTCTGGTCCTGGACTTTTATTTTGGTGGAGGGTGCAGCTTTTTGATTACTGTTTCAATCTCTGGACTATGATTGATCTATTCAGTTTTCCTGTTTCTTCATGATTCAGTCTTGGAAGGTTGTATGATTCTAAGAATTTGTCCATTTCTTTTGGTTGTCCAGTTTGTTGGTGTACAGCTGTTCATGTAAAATTGTTTTCTAACTTTCCTTGATTTCTTTTGAACCACAGTTTATTTAAGCATATGTAGTTTAATTTGCATATATTTGTGAAATTTTCAGTTTTCCTCAGGTTATTTATTTCTAGAGTCCTTCTACTGTGTTCAGAAAAGTGTGTGTTCAGTTTTCTAAAGAAATAATTTTTTGAGACTTGTTTTCTGGCATAGCTTATGGTCTATTGAGGAGAATGTTCCTTGTTCACGTGAGAAGAATCTGTGTTCTGTTTTTGTTGGGCGGTATCTTCTATATATGTCTGCTAATTACAATTGATTATGATGTATTAAATAATATGGCTCCATATTTTTATTTCTTTATTCATCTTATGTCTGGTTCCATTAACTTTTTTATTGAAGCAATCCTGAGAAAAAAACAAAACCAGTGGTATTACTCTCCCTGATTTTAAACTATATTCCAAAGCTATAATGATCAAAACATCATGATATTATTATAAAAGAGACATAAATCAATGGAACCGAATGAAAGCCCAGAAATAACCCCCAAAATATATAGACAATTAATTTATAACAAATAAGTAAAAAACATACAATGAAGAAAGGATAATCTCTGCAATAAATGGGGTTGGAAAAACTGGATAGTCACGTGCAAAAAAATGAAACCAGAAAATATTTGTCTGACATCGTACACAAAAGTCAATTTAGAATGCATTAAAGACTTGACTGTGAGACCTGAAACCATAAAACTCTTAGAAGAAAGCATAGACAGCATGCTCTTTGACATTGGTCTTAGCAATATTTTTTTTTTAAATTTAAGTACAGTTAATTCACAATGTTGTGTTAGTTTCAGGTGTACAGCAAAGTGATGCAGCACAAAAGTGCAGCATAATATTTCAAATGGTTGAGTAATGTTCCATTATATATGTATCCATTATATTCATTCATCTGTCGATGGACATTTAGGTTGCTTCTCTGTCTTGGCTATTATAGAAAGTGCTACTATGAACATTGGGGTGCACGTATCTTTTCAAATTAGAATTTTCTCCATATATATGCCCAGGAGTAGGATTGCTGGATCATATGATAACTCTATTTTTAGTTTTTTAAAGGAACTGCCATACTGTTCTCCTTAGTGACTGTACCAATTTACATTCCCCCCAACAGTGTAGGGGGGTTCCCTTTTCTCCACACCCTCACCAGCTTTTATTATCTGTAGACATTTTGGTGATGGCCATTCTGACTGGAGTGAATTGATTCCTCATTGTAGTTTTGATTTGCATTTCTCTAATAATTAGTGATACTGAATATCTTTTCACATGCCTGTTGACCACCTGTATGTCTTTGGAGAAATGTCTATTTAGGCCTTCTGCCCATTTTTTGATTGCATTGTTTGTTTTTTGTTATTAATCTTTATGAGCTGTTTGTATATTTTGGAAATCAATCCTTTGTCTATTGTATCATTTGCAAATATTTTCTCCCATTCTGTAGGTTGTCTTTTTGTTTCGGTTATGGTTTGCTTTACTGTGCAAAAGCTTTTAAGTTTAATTAGGTCCCACTTGTTTATTTTTGTTCTTATTTCCGCTATTCTAGGAGATGGATCCAAAAAAAGGTATTGCTTAGATTTATGTCAAAGAATGTTCTGCCTGAGCTTTCCTCTAAGAGTTCTATAGTATTCATTCTACATTTATGTCTTTAATCTATTTTGAGTTTATTTCTGTGTATGGTTTTAGGGAGTGTTCTAATTTCATATTTTTACATGTAGCTGTCCAGTTTTCCCAGCACCAGTTACTGAAGAGATTATCTTTCTCCATTGTATATGTTTGTCTCCTTTGTCATAGATTAGTTGACCAGATTAATAAGAGTGTGGACATATTTATGAGCGTTCTATCCTTAGTATTGCTCTGTATTTCCATTTTTGTGCCAGTACCACACTGTTTTGATTGCTTAACCTTTGTAGTATAGTGTGAAGTCATACTGTGTGATTCCTGTGGCTCCATTCTTCTTTCTCAAGATTGTTTTGGCTATTCAGAGTCTTTTGTATTTCCATACAAATTAAAATTTATTTTTGTTCTAGTTCTGTGAAAAATGCTATTGGTAATTTGATAGGGATTGCAGTAAATCTATAGATTGTCTTGGGTAGTATGATCCTGTAAACAATATTGATTCTTTTTTCTTTTTTGGCCACTTTCTGTGGCAGGCAGAATCTAGTTCCCTGACCAGAGATCAAACCCATGCCCCCAGAATTGGGAGCATGTAGTCTTAGCCACTGGACAACCAGGGATGTCCCATTATTGATTCTTCTAATCCAAGAACACAGTGTGTCTTTCCATCAGTTTGTGTCACTGTCAGTTTCTTTCATCAGTATCTTATAATTTTTGGAGTAATGTTCTTTTGCCTCCTTAGATAGTTTATTACTAGGTATTCTATTCTTTTTGATACAATGGGAAATTGAATTGTTTCCTTAATTTATTTTTCTGAAATTTCATTGTTAGTGTATAGAAATGCAATAGATTTCTGTGTATTAATCTTGTATCCTGCAACTTTACAGAATTCATTGATGAGTGCTAATAGTTTTTTGGTGGCATCATTAGGATTTTCTGTGTATAGCCATGTCATCTGCCACAGTGACCGTTTTACTTCTTTTTCAAATTGGAATCCTTTTATTTCTTTTTCTTCTCTGATTGCTGTGGCTAGGAACTTCAAAACTGTGTTGAATAAAAGTGATGAGAATGGGCGTCCTTGACTTCTTACTGATCTCAGAGGAAATGCTTTCAGCTTTTCACTGTTGTGTATGATATTAGCTGTGCGTTTGTCATATATGGCCTTTATTATGTTGAGTTCTATTTTTATGCCCGCTTTTTGGAGACTTTTTATCATAAATAGGTGTTGGATTTTGTCTAAAGCTTTTTCTGCATCTACTGAGATGATCACATGGTTTTTATTCTTTAGTTAACGTGGTTTCTCACAGTGATTGATTTGTATATATTGAAGAATCCTTGCATCCCTGGAATAAATCCCACATGATCATGGTGCATGGTCCTTTTAATGTGTCGTTGGATTCTGTTTACTAGTATTTTGTTGAGGATTTTTGCATCTATGTCATCAGTGATATTGGTCTGTAGTTTGTTTTTGTGTGTGACATCTCTGTCTGGTTTTGGTATCAGAGTAATGGTAGCCTCATAGAATGAATATTGGAGTATTCCTCCCTCTGCTATATTTTGGAAGAGTTTGAGAAGGGTAGGTGTTAACTCTTCTGTAAGTGTTTGATAGAATTTGCCTGTGAAGCCATCTGGTCCTGAGCTTTTGTTTGTCAGAAGATTTTTCTTTTTCAGTATGTGGGCCTCTCACTGCTGTGGCCTCTCCCATTGCGGAGCACAGGCTCCGGACACACAGGCTCAGTGGCTATAGCTCATTGGCCCCCAGCCACTCCGTGGTGTGTGGGATCTTCCCGGACCAGGACATGAACCCATGTCCCATGCATCGGCAGGCAGACTCTCAGTGCTGCGCCACCAGGGAAGCCCTGTCAGAAGATCTTTAATAACATTTTCAATTTCAGTGCTTTTCATTTCTCTGTTCATATTTTCTATTTCTTCCTGGTTCAGTCATGGGAGGTTGTAGTATTCTAAGAATTTGTCCCTTTCCTCAAGGTTGTCCATTTTATTAGCTTGTATTTGCTTATAGTGGTCTCTTATGGTCCTTTGTATTTCTGTGGTGTTTCATGTAACTTTTGCCTTTTCATTTCTGATTTCATTGATTTAGGCCCTCTTCCTTTTTTTTCTTGATGAATCTTGTTAAAGGTGTATCAACTTTGTTGATATTTTAGAAGAACCAGCATTTAGCGTTTTTGATCTTTTTGATTTTCTTTTATTTTAAGTCTGTATTTCATTTATTTGTGCTCTGATCTTTATTATTTCATTCCTTCCAGTAACTTTCGGTTTTGTTTGTTCTTCTTTCTCTAGTTGCTTTAAATGTAAAGTTAGATTGTTTTTTTGAGATTTTTCTTATTACCTGAGGTAAGCTTGTTTCACCATAATCTTCCTGTTCAGAACTTCTTTTGCTATGTCCCATAGCTTTTGGCTCCAAATCTTTTTTTTTTTTTTTGCGGTATGCGGGCCTCTCACTGTTGTGGCCTCTCCCGTTGCGGAGCACAGGCTCCGGACGCACAGGCTCAGCGGCCATGGCTCACGGGCCCAGCCGCTCCGCGGCATGTGGGATCTTCCCAGACCGGGGCACGAACCCGTATCCCCTGCATCGGCAGGCGGACTCTCAACCACTGCGCCACCAGGGAAGCCCTGTCCCATAGCTTTTGGATCCTTGTGTTTTCTTTTAGATTTGTATCTAGGTATTTTTTTTTATTTGCTGTTTGATTTCTTCATTAATCCATTGGTTGCTTAGTGTCATGTTGTTTACCTTCCATGTTTTTTTGAAGTTTTTTTCTTATAATTGATTTCTAATATCATAGTATTGTGGTCAGAAAAGATGTTTGATGTAACTTCAATTTTCTTAAATTTAGCAAGGCTTGATATGCAGCCCAGCATATGATCTATCCTGGAGAATGTTCCAGATGCACTTAAAAATAAATTGTATTCTGCTGCTTTTGAATGGAATCCTCTATATATATCAAATAAGTCCATCATCTCGTCTACTGTGTCATTTAATGTCTCTGTTTCCTTACTGATTTTCTCTCTGGATTATCTGTCCTTTGATGTAAGTGGGGTATTTAAATTCCCCACTATTATTGTGTTAATCTAAATTTCTCTTTCTGTGTTTGTAAACATTTGCCATATATATTGAGGTGCTCCTATGTTGTGTTTATGTATGTTTACAATTCTTATAACTTCTTCTTGGATTGACATTTTATTCATTATGCAGTGTCCTTCTTTGTATCTTGTAACAGTCGTTATTTTAAAGGCTTTTGTCTGATATGAGTGTTGCTACTCAGCTTTCCTTTGTTTTTCATTTGCATGGAACATCTCTTTCCATCTCCTCACTTTCACTCTGTATGTGACTCTAGATCTGAAGTGCATCTCTTGTAGGCAGCAAATATGCTGTCTTGTTTTTGTATCCATTCAGCCAGTCTGTGTCTTGTTTGGAGCATTTTAGTCCATTTTAATTTAAGGTAATATGTATGTTCTTCTTGCCATTTTTCTTCATTGTTTTGGATTTATTTTTGTAGGTCTTTTCACCCTTTGTTCTTTGGTTCTCTTGCCTTGTGATTTGATGACTATCTCTTGTGTCATATTTGGATTGCTTTTTATTTATTGAATGTACATCTATTATAGATTTTTTGTTTGCAGTTACTGTGAGGTTTTTGTCATAGAAGTTTGTATATATGAACATTGGGGTGCATGGATCTTTTTCATAGCAGCACTGATTACAATAGCTAGGACATGGAATCAACCTAAATGTCCATCAACAGAGGAATGGGTAAAGATATGGTAGATATTTACAACGGAACATTATTCAGTCATAAAATGAATGAAATTGGATCATTTGTAGAGTCGTGGATGGACCTAGAGACTGTCATACAGAGTGAAGTAAGTCAGAAAGAGAAAAACAAATATCGTATATTAACACATATATGTGGAATCTAGAAAAATGGTATAGATGACATCTGAATTTAATAGACCAGTGACTCTGGAAATATGGTTCATTCTCTTTTCCTAGGGTTTTCTATTTTTGTTGTTTTTGAAAAATTTTAATGAGTATTACAGCCATTCTTGCACTGAGGAGCATCTGATGGGTAAACTTAATGTCTTCTCAGGTTTTTTTCTTACCTTTTCCCTGGGCATGTTCATATGCAGTTTTGGAGATATCCTAGTGTATATGCAGTTTTGGAGATATCCTAGTGTTTAATGTCTGGCTTCTAAAAGAGGAAAAAGAGAAAAATGAAGGAGGAAGAAATGGTTACTACCCTTTAAGTTCCCAGAAGTCACTTCAGTCAGGGAGTGGTGATTTGCAACAATGTGGGGAAATGAAATAATAGCTGCCCACTTCTGTGTCTTTATCTCTGTAATCAAAAAGCAGCAGTCAGTAGTCAGAACATGGGCCTGTAATATTTTGAGCACAGTGTGCTTTGTGCTTACTCTGGCTTCTGCAAGCTGAATACGCTGTTGCAGGAACATAGGCATAGCTGTCTGTTTTGTGGCTGTGGGTGGGGGATATTTATCTGCTGCTAAGATAAGAGCTGAAACTGACCAAAATTTATGGTCCATGTCTTCTCCTGGAAGTTGTAACCTTCACCAAAGGCCAGAGTTCCAAATCTGTTGAATCAGACAGATTTTTCCAATGAAATTGTTGTTTGATCGGAATACAGACTTCTGGTGCTTCCTACTCCATCATCTTCCCAGAGTCATAATTTTCATTAGACTTGAAGGCATGTCTTTTACAAATGATGATATAGAAAACCCACTAAGAAGGACAGTTACTTTGCTCAACATTAGAGGGAATTTGTTGAAGAGTCGCTACCACTTGAAACACTTTCAGTAACTTGTGTTTATGAGTGATTCCATACTGGTGCTGGAGGCGGAGTTTTTTAGAGGCCTTTTGTCAAGGACCAAGTCACTAGCCCTGACCCCAAAAAGAGGCAGCCAAGGAAACAAATCTGTGACATCCTGTTTCTCATTATTTATTGCCTTCTGTTTCTTTCCATCCACATTTTTCCCCTGTAACCTAGAGAACATTGATATCTTTCATACTGGTAAGGCTTCTGGGACAGAGAGCAGCCAAGACTATACCCAGGGGTGATTGGATGTGCAGCACCATTTTCAAATATACAGAGTGCTGGCATATGTGCATTTTAGAATACCTGTTAAATGAAGTACTGAGAACCATCGGGCTGAGTAATGTAATGTTTCTGTTCCACCCGTAGAGGCTCATCCTTTTTGGAAAGCTCCCTGCTAGGGGTAGTGCTGAAAGTGCCCCAAAGTTGGTGCCAGACATTAGTTATGGGCTGCGGAGAGGTTGTTGGAGGATGTCCCCAAATAGTACAGGATATCCCATGGTGTCTACCTCCATGGCTAGAGACAAACTGTTATGGAAGTTTTTCATAAGTTTTAATTTGGGCAGTGGTTCTCAACTTGGAGTAATTTTGTTCTCCATCCACTGGGGACTTTGGTAATATTTGGAAATCGTTTTGTTTGACACAACTGGGGCATTGCATTGTACTGGCATCTGTTGAGTAGAGGCATGAGATGTTGCTAACCATCTTGAAATACATCGGACAGCCCCCTAAACAAAAATAATTCATCTTTAAATGTCACTGGTTCCAAAGTGTAGAAACGGTTAAGTCAAGCCTTCCTATAGACCTACATTGGCTGCTACTGCATAGGAGGAGTACGCACTGGGGACTCCCAGTTGCTATAATATAGTGTCTCCTCCCAAAGAAAAAGCTGCCCATCCTTTCTTTCTTGAAATTAATTAGAATAATCAGAGCTAGAAGAAAATTTGTTTGACCTTAGGAGGAAACCTCTTTTTCCTTACCTGGGGCTCCAAGCCTCTGACAAGTCTCAGATCTGGTAGTCTGTTCTGCTCTTCTCAGCCACAATCTATAGCTGTCAAGACAAAATAATGATTATGAGGAGGCATTGGCATTGGGAAGTTTCTGCAACCATAAAAGCAGGTGATTTCATAGGGAATTTGGTCATCGTACCCTTGAAAAAAATTTTACCTCTTGTTGAGTGAATGCAATGGACATTTGCTATGGCAATTTGTTCCCAAGTAACTACGACAAATCAGCAGGGAGTAAAGGGTTTCTAGGAGCTGCCAACTGAGTTAAACAATATTCCTTTGTGGCAAGATTAGACCTGTGTTCTTCCTTAGAGTTGAGTTTTCCCAGAGAGAACAAAGACTTTCTCAATATAAAGTTTTCCTTATGTATGTCTTGTTTCAAGATTTTGACAAAATTTTGTTTTTGAATATGCTAGACTTATTTATTATTAATACATAAAGACTTATGTATTTGTCTTATTACAAAATTTAGAATTTCACATAGCATAAAAAGGGAGACATTGCAGATAAGATTATTTTAGTTCAAATGTTTAATGCAGGAAAGTTGAAAGATAAAATAAACATGGCAGTTTTAGTAAAACAACATCTTATGTTATGAAGCATTGTTCAATTTTACTGTTTTGAATATATTAGAAAATTATTTAAATAAATACATGAACATGGGTAAAGTTACTTATTGCTAAAACGTATCAATGAAGAAAAAATAATTCCTGGCTTTATGCTTCTCCACCACCACTCCACTCAATGTAAGGCAGCTATATTTTCCCTTCCAAGGTTTTATTTTGCAATTTTATTTTATTTGAAGTTGTCCAGATTTACAGACTTTGTAACAGTGGTTTCACGTACACACATATGTATCTTTACCTGGATTCTTTTGTTAATGTTTTTCCACATTTGTTTTCTTTCTGTTTTTTTTTTCTGAATCACTTATACATAAATTGCAGTGAACAGAATAATTAATTTCTAAATATTTCATTGTAAACTTTGTAAGAAAAGCAGTTTAAAAAATATATCCACCATAGTTTAATTACACAGAATTAACAATAAGTCAGTAATGTCACCCAATATTCAGACCACATTTAAAATTTTTTACTGAAGTATAGTTGATTGACAACACTATATTAGTTTCAGTTGTATAACAAAGTGATTCAGTATTTTAATAGATTATATCCTATTTAAGGTTATTCTAAAATACTGACTGTATTGCACGTGCTGTACAATATATCCCTGTAGCTTTTAAATATTATACATAGTATTTTGTACCTCTTATTCCCCTATGTTTACCTTGCTCCTCCCACTTCCCTCTCCCACTGATAACCACTAGTTTGTTTTCTATGTCTGTGAGTCTGTTTATGTTTTCTTGTATTCGTGTATTAGTTTTGTTTTTTAGATTCCATATTTAAGTGAGAAAGTACAATATTTGCCTTTTGTTGACTTATTTTTCCCAGCTTAATACCCTCTAGGTCCATACATGTTGTTGCAAATGGCAAAATTTTATTCTTTTTTTTATAGCTGATTAATAGTCTGCTGTTTACATGTGTCACATCTTCTTTATCCATTCATCTGTAGATGGATACTTAGGTTGCCTCCATATCTTGCCATTGTAAGTAATGCTGCCATGGGTATTTGGTACATACATTTTTTGAATTAGTGTTTTTGTTTCTTCTGATATATACTAAGGAGTGGAATTACTAGATCATATGGTAGCTCTGTTTACATTTTTTTTGAGGAAACTCCATACTGATTTCCATAGTGGCTGCACCAATATATATTCCCATCAACAGTGTTCCCTTTTCTCCACATCATTGCCAACATTTCTTATTTGTGGTCTTTTTAATGATAACCATTGTGACAGTTACAAAGTCATATCTCATTGTGGTTTTGATTTGCATTTCTCTGATGATTAATGATAGTGAGCGTGTTTTCATGTGCCTGTTAACTATCTCTATATCTTCCTTGGGAAAAATGTCTATTCTGGTGTTCTGCTTATTTTTAAAAATTGGGTTGTTTGCTTTGCTTTTGATGTTGAGTTAAATAGACTTTTATATATTTTGGATATTAACCTCTCAGTTATATCATTTGAAAATATTTTCTCCCATTCCATAGGTCTCCTTTTCATTTTGTTAATGGTGTCCTTTGCTGTGCATAAGCCTTTAAGAGTAATTAAGACACATATGTTTATTTTTAGCCTTTGGAGACAGGTCAAATTATTGCTATGTTTTATGTCAAAGAGTTTTCTACCCATGTTCTCTTTTAGGGATTGTATGGTGTCATGCCTTGTATTTAAGTCTTTAAAATATTTTGAGTTTGTCTTTGTATATGGTATGAAAAAATGTTCTAATTTCACTGCTGTACATGCAGCTGTCCAGCTTTCCTACCACACTTGCTGAAGAGACTGTCATTTCTCCATTGTATATTCTTTCCTCCTTTGTCAAAGGTTAATTCCCAGTAGGTGTGTGGGTTTATTTCTGGGCTTTCTGTTCTGTTCCATTGATCTGTGTGTCTGCTTTTGTGCTGATACCATGCTGTTTTGATTACTGTAGCTTTTTATTATTATCTGAAGTCTGGTAGGGTTATGCCTCCAGCTTTATTCTTTTTCCTGAGGATTGCTTTGGTAATTCTGGTTCTTTTGTTGTCTCATATAAATTTTATGATTATTTGTTCTAGTTCTGTGAAAAATGTCATGGATAGTGTAATAGGGGTCACATTAAGTCTGTAGATTGATTCTAGTATTATGGCCATTTTAGCAATATTAATTCTTCCAATCCAGTGTCAGGGACATCTTTCCATTTCTTTGAATCATCTTCAATTTCTTTGATCAGTGTTTTATAATTCTCAGTGTTTAGGTCTTTTTCTGCCTTGATTAGGTTTATTCCTAGGTGATTTATTTCTTTTGATGTGATTTAAAATGTTTTTACTTTCTTTTTTTGATATTATTAGTGTAAAGAAATGTAACAGGTTTCTGTATATTAATCTTGTATCCTGCTATCTTGCTGAATTTATTAGTTCTAATAGTTTTTGTGAAGAGTCTTCAGGCTTTTCTATGTAGACTCTCGTGCCATCTGCATATAATGACCGTTTTACCTCTTCCCCTCCAATATGGATACATTTTACTTCTTTTTCTTTGATTGCTGTGGTTAGGACTTCCAATACTTTGTTTAATAGAGTGGTGAGAATGGGCATCCTTGTTTTGTTCTGGAATTTAGTGGGAAGGCTTTCAGTTTTTTACTGTTGAGTATTATATTGACTGTAGATTTGTCATAAATGGCTTTTATTATGTTGAGATGTGTTTACTCTAAATCCACTTTGTTGAGAGTTTTTATCATGAATGGATATTGAATTTTATGAAATGGTTTTTCTGCACCTATTGAGATGATAATGTGAATCTCTTTCTTTCCGTTTGTCAATGTGGTGTAGCACATTGATTGATTTGCATGTGTTGAACCACCTTTGAGACCCTTTAATGAATCCAGCTTAAACATGGTGTATGATCATTTGTATGCATTGTTGGATTTGGCTTGCTAATATTTTGTTGAGTATTTTTGCTTCCATATTATTGAAAAATATTGGCCTGTAACTCCCTTTCTTTCTTTTTTCCTTCCCTCCTTCCTTCCTTCCTTCCCTTTGTCCGGTTTTACCATCAGGGTGATAGTGGCTTCATAGAATGACTTTGGGAGTGTTCCTTCCTCTTCGGTCTTTTGGAAGATTTTGAGGATAGTTAAAAGTTCTTCTTTGTATGTTTGATAGAATTCCCCAGTGAAGCAATCTGATCCTGGCTTTTGTTTGCAGGGAAATTAAAAACATTACATATTCTATTTCATTTCTAGGGATCAGTCTGTTGAAATTATCTGTTTCTTCTTCACCCAATTTTGGCAGGATATATGTTTCTAGAAAGTTGTTCACTTCTTACAGGTTGTCAAATTTGTTGGCATATAACTGTTTATAGTATTTTTTTTTCTGTGGTGTCAGTTGTTATTTCTCCTCTTCTATGTCTTATTTTGTTTGAGTCCTGTCTTGCTGAGTCTGTCTAGAGGTTTATTGATTTTGTTTACCCTTTCAAAACTCCAGTTCTTCATTTTATTGACCTTTTCTATTTTTTATCTCTATTTTATTTAGTTCCTCTCTGATCTTTATTGTTTCCTTCCTTCTTTCTGCTGACATTGGGATTTTAAAAAAATGTTTATTTATAAATTTATTTATGTATTTACTTATTTATTTTTGGCTGCATTAGATCTTTGTTCCTGCCTGTGGGCTTTCTGTAGTTGTGGAGAGTGGGGGTTACTCTTCGTAGCTGGGTGCAGGCTTCTCATTGCATGGCTTCTCTTGTTGCAGAGCTTGGGCTCTAGGCATGCATGCTTCAGTAGTTGTGCCTCACAGGCTCTACAGCACAGGCTCCATGGTTGTGGCGCATGGGCTTAGCTGCTCCACAGCATGTGGGAATCTTCCCAGAGCAGGTCTCAAATCCGTGTCCCCTGCATTGGCAGGCAGATTCTTAACCACTGTGCCACCAGGGAAGTGCTTCACATTGGGTTTTGGTTCTTTTTTCTAACCCTTTTAGGGGTTAGGTTATGTTGTTTATTTGAAATTTTTCTTGCAATGAAAAACAAGAAAATATTTTTCTCATTTTCTTGTTCTAGTTATCAATATCCCTCTTAGAACTACTTTTGCTGTGTCCCATAGATTTTGTAAGGTTGTGTTTTCATTTTCAATTGTGTCAAGGTATTTTCTTATTTCTTTATTGATTTCATCATTGACCTATTGGTTTTTTAGCAGTACGTTGTTTAATCTCCATGCAATGATATTTTCCCCTCATTTTTCTTTCTGGGGTTGATTTCTAGTTTTATAGCACTGTGGTCAGAAAAGATGCTTGAAATAATTTCTGTCCTCTGAAGTTTGTTGAGACTTGTTTTGTGTCCTAGTATGTGGTCTATCCTAGAGAATGTCCATGCACATGTGAAAAGAATGTGTATTCTGGGTTTTTTGGATGTAGTGTTCTGTAGATTTTAATTAAGTCCAGCTGTTCTATTGTGTCATTTAGAATCTTTGTTGCCTTATTGATTTTGTCTGGAAGATCTGTCCATTGATGTCAGTGGGTCTCCTACTATTATTGTCAATTGTCATTCCTCTCAGTGTCTCCCTTTATGTCTGTTAGTATTTGTTTTATATACTTAGGTTCTCCTACTTTGGGTACATATATGATTTTAAGTGTAATATCCTCTTCTTGTATTCATCCTTTTATCATTGTATAGTGTCCTTCTTTTCTTTGTCTTTTTTCATGGCCTTTGTTATAAAATCTACTTTGTCTGATTTGAGTATTGACACCCCATTTTCTTGTCACTTCTGTCTGCATGAAATATATTTTTCCATCTCCTAGATTTCAGTCTATGTGTGCTTTTCTCCCTAAAGTCAGTCTCTTGAAGACAGTGTATTGTAGGTTCTTGGTATTTTTTAAAAAAATATAATCTGGCATTCTGTGTTTTATGATCAGAGGATTTAGTCCATTGACATGTAATTATTGATAAGTATGTACTTACTGTCATTTTAAACCTGTTTTTCAGTGGATTTTGTAGTTCTTTTTCATTTCTCATTCTCTTTGTTTTTCCTTTTGTGGTTTCATGGCTTTCTTTTGTATTATGTTTGGGTGTCTGTTTTGTGAATTATAGTATATTTTTGATTTAGACTGATAGTTACATGACTACAAACACATTCTAAAATATTTACTTTTTCTTACTCCTCTTCCCTACAATTTGTTATTTTGATGTTCTATTTTACATCTTCATGTTTATCCTTTTGCTGTAATTGTAATTACAGTCAGTTTTGCAAAAAATTTTGATTGTTTTTTTGATTTACATACTGGCTTATTCAAGTGATCTTTAATACTTTTATGTATTTGTCCTTCCTACTGTGTTTTTTCCTTTGATGTAAATTCTTGCTTTTTTTCTATTTAGAGGAGCACTTTTAATGCTTCTTTTAAGTTAGGTTTAGGATTGTTGTATACTTTTATTTATTAGTTGTCTGAGAAATTATTTACCTTTACTTCTTTTCTAAATGATAATCTTGCTAGTTAAGGTATTCTAGGTGGTTTTTCCCTTTCAGGACTTTGAATATATCATGACTTTATTTTTGGCCTGCAAAGTTTTTATAGAGATATCAGCTGATAGCCTTTTGGGGGTTCCCTTGTAACTGACTCTTTGTTTTTTTTTTCTTGTTGCCCTTAGAATCCTCTTTATGTTAAACTTTGGCCTTCTTTATTATCATATGTCTTGGTGTGTGTTTGGGTTTACCTTGTTGGGGAACCTCTGTGCCTCATACCTGGATATCTGTTTCCTTCTTTAGATTTAGAAATTTTCAGCCATAATTTCTTCAAATACATTTTGCTCCCCCTTTCTCTTCTCTTTTTGAAGCTCCTATTATAATGAAACCCCTAATATGGCACACTTTATATTATTCCATATATCTCACAGTGCACTTTCATTTTTTTTTCATTTGTCTTTCTGTGTGCTGTTCCAATTGGATAATTTCTATTTTTCTGTTTACCATATCACTTATTATTCTTTTTTTTAAATTTGTCTTCTGTTCATTGCTTTTAGCTTGTTTTTTTTTTTTTTAAGCTTGGTTTTTAATATCGGCAATTGAATTGTCCAATTTTGATCAGTTTCTCTTTATAGCTCTAGTTCCTGGTTACAGCTTTCTGCATTTCTGTTGATGCCTTTTTAAATTCCTTTAGCATTTTTATTACCCTTTTGAACTTGGGTTCTGTTAGACTGGAGCGGTCTGTTTCACTGCTTTCTTCTTTCAGGGGATTTCTCTTGTTCTTTTAATTGGGAGTAGTTCCTCTGGTTCTTCATTTTACTTAAAATTCTCTGACTCTATGAATTTAGGAGAAACAGTTATCTACTGTGATCTTACAGGGCTAGTTTTATATGGGAGTGTCCCTGTGTAGACTTTGTGAGTCCCATATTTTTAGTGTGAGGGTTGTTTTTGTTATGGATGCATACCACATCTTTCCTCAGAATGTGTTGGCCGTTGTCCCCTTGATAGTGGATGTGCTCGGTGTTTGGTGACCAGAACCTGTACTGTATGTTGGGTGGGACCTCCTCTTTGCTCTGTGACTGTCACAACACTGTTGGAGTAGATGCCTTCAGATCCAGTTCTAAGCAGCAGTGTGAGGTAGGTGGGACTGGGAGCCACTGTGTATACCTCCCTCAGGGCTGTCTGCCATGGACATGATGCCACACACCACCTGGTGTGAGCATGAACAACATCCGGTACTGCTAGAGCCACCCCGGACCCAGCACCACTGGAGGAGCACCGATAATAGCCTCAGATCAAGCCTGCTCTCAGTGTGTGCATATTCTTAAAACCCATTGCTGCCAAATTTGAGCCCACCATGGGAGCGCTGATAATTGGCTCAGATATCAGCCGTGGAACTGCACGGTGCACATTCACAAAGCCCAGAACCATTGGAGCTGTGCCCTGCAATAAGCACACTGACAGTAGGGCTCCGATGGTTAACGCTTGTGTACCATTTTGCTCCCACTCAACTATGGCAGCCTGGACCACACTCCAGGCTCCTTGGGCCATCTTTCCACAGCAAACATGTATTATTTCCCTGGTCCACCTACTGATGCCTCAGTTTCAGGACTTAGCCCTCATGTATACTGTAAGTAGGTGTGAATTTGGGGCTGCAAAATGCAGCAACATGTCAGCCTTCAATACTGACCTCTCTCTTTGTTGTTTGTTAGCAAACCAGTACTTGCATACTCCTCTTGAGAAAAGTCCTATCTCTGAGTCTGTCCCAGGGGACCTACCAACTAGGAAAGGGAATCCCCAGGGTGAGGGAAACTTTACTTTTTCACAGCTTTCTCTTGGGGGTGCAGAACCCATACCTATTACTTTTTTTTTTTTTTGTCTTACCTCATTTTGTGTGATTTGTCTTGCAGCTTTGGTTGTATCTGCTGCCAGTTTTCAGTTGATTTTATGTGAGCATTGTTCTACAAGTAAGTGTATTTTTGATGTGTTTGTGGGGAAAGGTGAGCTCCACGTCCTTCTGCTCCACTGTCTTGATCTCTCTGTCTAGTTGTTTTATATGTGCTTTTGTGAATACTCCTGTGAAGTTGTTCCTGAAAATTTGTTTGCTGGGAGTTTTTTCATTACTAACTCATTTCACTACTGGTGATCAGTCTATTAAGATTGTCTGTTTCTTCCTGATTCAGTATTGGATGATTGTATGTTTTTAAAATTTATCCTTTTCTTCTAGGTTGTCCATTTTGTTGGCATATAACTGTCCCTAATATTCTTTTACAATGTTTTTTTGTATCCTTGT
Source organism: Inia geoffrensis (assembly GCA_036417435.1). Taxonomy (NCBI): domain Eukaryota; kingdom Metazoa; phylum Chordata; class Mammalia; order Artiodactyla; family Iniidae; genus Inia; species Inia geoffrensis. The sequence continues at coordinate 13,009,190 of CM070921.1, forward strand.
GACATTGGCTGTAATTTCTTCTCTTTAATTTCTTATTTTTTTTCTATGTCCTCTTTTTTTCCTTAATGAGCCTGACTAAACCCTTATTAATCAATATTTTATGTATTTAGGTGTTCCTAAATTAGGTGCACCTATGTTAACAAATGTTACATTCCCTTCTTTTATTGATTCCTTTATCATTTTATTATGACCTTCTTTGTCTTATGTTACCAGGTTGTTTAAAAGTCTGCTTTGTCTGATATGAATATATACCCAAGCTTTCTTCCCTAGGGAGTATCTCCAAGCCCACGATATCCCCTTCTTCTGTGTCTGCTCCTTGGGGCCCATGTCCTGACCTGATTGCTTCTCCCCCTTTCCTACCTAACTCTGTGCATATATTCCTTACAGCTTTTGTTGTACAAGGGCCTTTCTGTCAGCATCCAGTTAGTTTTCACTGAGTTGCTCTATATGTACATGTATTTTTGATGTGCTCATTGTGGGAGGTGAGCTCAGTATCCTCCAACTCTGCCATCTTGATCTTCTCCCCACATTTAAATTTAAACCTGAATTCTGTTAAGTTTCATGTATTACATTAGATTTTGTTTTAATTGGAGTATAGTTTTTTACAATGTTTTGTTTGTTTTTACTGAACAGCAAAATGAAGTGGAGTTCCCTGTGCTATACAGCAGGTTCTCATTAGTTAACTATTTTAAACATAGTAGTGCTTCTATGTCAGTCCCAATCTCCCAATTCATCCCACCCCTTCTTTCCCCCGCCTTGGTGTCCATACGTTTGCTCTCTATGTCTGTGACTCTACTTCTGCCTTGCAAACTGGTTCATCTGTACCATTTTTTCTAAATTCCTCATATATGCATCAATATACAATATTTGTTTTCCTATTTCTGACTTACTTCACTGTGTATGACAGTCTTTAGGTCCATCCACATCTCTACAAATGACCCAATTTTGTGTATTTTCATAGCTGGGTAATATTCCACTGTATAGTTCTATGACATCTTTTTATCCATTCATCTGTCGATGGGCATTTAATTTGCTTCCATGACCTGGGTGTTGTAAATAGTGCTGCAGTGAATATTGGGGTGCATGTGTCTTTTTTTTTTTTTTTTTTGCGGTATGCGGGCCTCTCACTGCTGTGGCCTCTCCCGCTGCGGAGCACAGGCTCCGGACGCGCAGGCTCAGTGGCCATGGCTCACGGGCCCAGCCGCTCCGCGGCATGTGGGATCCTCCCAGACCGGGGCACGAACCCGTATCCCCTGCATCGGCAGGCGGACTCTCAACCACTGCGCCACCAGGGAAGCCCGCATGTGTCTTTTTGACTTACGGTTTTCTCTGGGTATATGCCCAGTAGTGGGATTGCTGGGTCATATGGTAATTATATTTTTAATTTTTTAAGGAACTTCCATACTGTTCCCATAGTGTCTGTATTAATTTACATTCCCTCCAACAGTGCAAGGTATTCCCTTTTCTCCAAAACCCCCACAAGCATTTAGTGTTTGTAGATGTTCTGATGATGGCTGTTCTGACCAGTCAGAGATGGTACCTCATTGTAGTTTTGATTTGCATTTATATAATGATTAGTGATGTTGAACATCCTTTTATGTGTTTGTTGGCAATCTGTCTATCTTCTTTGGAGAAATGTCTATTTAGGCCTTCTGCCCATTTTTGGATTGGGATGTTTGTTTTTTAGATATGCATGAGCTGCTTGTAAATTTTGGAGATTAATCTTTGTCCATTAATTTGTTTGCAAATATTTTCTCCCATTTTGAGGGTTGTCTTTTCGTCTTGTTTATGATTTCCTTTGTTATGCAAAAGCTTTTAATTTTCACTAGGTCCCATTTGTTTATTTTTGTTTTTATTTCCATTTATGTAGGAGGTGGGTCAAAAGGGATCTTGCTGTGATTTATGTCAAACAGCGTTCTGCCTATGTTTTCCTCTAAGGGTTTTATAATGTCTGCTCTTACATTTAGGTTTTTTATCCATTTTGCATTTATTTTCATATATGGTGTTAGGGAGTGTTCTAAATTCATTCTTTTATATGTAGATGTCAGGTTTTCCCAGCACCACTTATTGAAGAGGCTGTCTTTTCTACATTGTATATCCTTGCTTCCTTTGTCATAGAATTGTTGACCACAGGTGTGTGGGTTTATCTCTGGGCTTTCTATCCTGTACCACTGATCTATATTTCTGTTTTTGTGCCAGTACAATACTGTCTTGATTACTGTAGCTTTGTAATACAGTCTGAAGTCAGGCAATCTGATTCCTCCAGCTCCGTTTTGTTTCTCTTTCTCAAGATTGCTTTGGCTATTCAGGGCATTTTGTGTCTCCATACAAATTTTAAGATTTTGTGTTCTAGTTTTGTGAAAAATGTCATTGGTACTTTGATAGGATTGCACTGAAACTGTAGATAGCTTTGGGTAGTATAGCCATTTTCACAATATTGATTCTTCCTATCCAATAACATGGTATATCTCTCCATCTGTTTGTGTCATCTTTGATGCCTTTCATCATTGTTTTATATTTTCTATGTACAGCTCTTTTATCTGCGTAGGTAGGTTTATTCCTAGGTATATTTTGTTATTGTTGTTGGAATGGTAGACAGGACTGTTCGCTTAATTTCATTTTCTGATCTTTCACTGTTAGTGAATAGGAATGCAAGGGATTCCCGTGCATTAATTTTGTATCCTGCAACTTTACCAAATTCATTGATTAACTCTAACAGTTTTCTGGTGGCATCTTTAGGATTTTCTATGTATTCATGTCAACTGCAAAGTGACAGTTTTACTTCTTTTCCAACCTGTATTTATTTATTTATTTTTCTTCTCTGATTGCTGTGGCTAGGACTTCAGCAACTATGTTGAATAAGAGTGGTGAGAGTGGGCATCCTTGTCTTGTTCCTGATCTTAGTGGAAATGCTTTCAGTTTTTCACCGTTGAGAATGATGTTTGCTCTGGAAGTGTCATATATGGCCTTTATTATGTTGAGGTAAGTTTCCTCTGTGCCCACTTTCTGGAATTTTTTTATCATAAATGGGTATTGAATTTTGTCATAAGCTTTTTCTGCATCTATTGAAATGCTAATATGGATTTTAGTCTTTAATTTGTTAATATGCTGTATCACATTGATTGATTTGCATATACTGAAGAATCTTTGAATTTCTGGGATAAATCCCACTTGATCATGGTGTACCACCCTGTTACTGTGTTGTTGGATTCTGTTTGCTAGTATTTTGTTGAGGATTTTTGCATCTATATTCATCAGTAATATTGGTTTGTATTTTCTTTTTTTGTGATATCTTTGTCTGGTTTTGGTATGAAGGTGATGTTGGCTTCATACAATGAGCTTGGGTGTGTTCCTTCCTCTGCAGTTTTTTAGAAGAGTGTGAGAAGGATGTGTGTTAGCTCTTCTTTAAATGTTGGTGGAATTCACCTGTGAAGCCATCTAGCCCTGGTCTTTTGTTTGTTGGAAGCTTTTTTTTTTTTTTTTGCGGTACGCAGGCCTCTCACTGTTATGGCTTCTCCATTGTGGAGTACAGGCTCCAGACGTGCAGACCTAGCGGCCATGGCTCTTGGGCCCAGGCGGTCTGTGGCATGTGGGATCTTCCTGGACCAGGGCACGAACCTGTGTCCCCTGCATCGGCAGGAGGACTATCAACCACTGTGCCACCCAGGAAGCCCCGTTGGAAGATTTTTAATTAGAGTTTTAATATCATTAACTTGTGATTGGTCTGTTTATATTTTCTATTTCTTCCTGGTTCAGTCTTGGAAGGTTTTATTCTTTTATGAGAATTGTCCCGTTCTTCTAGGTCTCCTTTTTCTTGGCATATAGTTGCTTTTAGTTGTTGGTTATGGTCATTTGAATTTCTGTGGTGTTCATTGTCACATCTCCTTTTTCATTTCTAATTTTATTGATTTGAGTTCTCTCCCTCTTTTTCTTGAGTCTGGCTAAAGGTTTATCAATTTTATTTCTCTTCGCATAGAACCAGCATTTAGTTTGATTGATCTTTGTTATTTTTTTTTTTGCTTTTATTTCATTTATTTCTGTTCTGATCTAGGATTTCTTTCCTTCTACTGACTTTGGGTTTTCTTTGTTCTTCTTCCACTAGCTCCTTTAGGTGTGAGGTTAGATTGTTTATTTGAGACTTTTCTTGTTTCTTGAGGTGAGATTAAATTGCTGTAAACTTCCCTCTTAGAACTGCTTTTGCTGCATCCCATAGGTTTGGGTCATTGTGTTTTCATTATCATTTGTCTCTAGGTATTTTTTGATTTCCTCTTTGATTACTTCAGTTATCTCTTGGCTATTTAGTAGCATATTATTTAACCTCTATGTGTTTGTGATTTTTATAATTTTTTTCCTGTAATTGATTTCTAATCTCAAAGTGTTGTGGTCAGAAAAGGTGCTTGATGTGATTTTAGTTTTCTTAAATTTACCAAGGCTTGATTTGTGATGCAAGATATCTCTCCTGGATAATGTTCCATGTGCACTTGAGAAGAAAGTGTATTCTGCTTTCATGTGTAATGTCCTATAAATATCAATTAAATCTATTTGGTCTATTGTGTTATTTAAAGCTTTTGTTTCCTTATTTATTTTCTGTGTGGATGATCTGTCCATTGGTGTCAGTGGGGTGTTAAATTCCTCCACTATTATAGTGTTACTGTCGATTTCCTCTTTTATGGCTGTTAGCATTTGCCTTATGTAGTGCAGTGCTGCCATGTTTGGTGCATAAATATTTACAATTGTTGTGTCTTCTTCTTGGGCTGATCCCTTGATCATTTTGTAATGTCCTTCCTTATGTCTTTTAACAGTCTTTATTTTATAGACTAATTTATCTGGTATGAGCGTAGCTACTCTAGCTTTAGTTTGATTTCCATTGCATGGAGTATCTTTTTCCATCCCCTTACTTTTAGTCTGTATGTGTGCTTAGTGGGAGTGTGGGTGTCATGTAGACAGCATATAAACTGGTCTTGTTTTTGTATCCATTCCACCAGTCTGTCTTTTTTGGGGAGTATTTAGTCTGTTTTCATTTAAGGTAATTATCAATATGCATTTCTTATTGCCATTTTGTTAATTGTTTTGGATTTTTAAGTTCTTTTTAATCTTTTTGTTGTTCTCTTGTGATTTGTTGACTATCTTTAGTGTAATGTTTAGATTTATTTTTCTTTTTTATATGTCTATCTATCACAGATTTTTGGTTTGCAGTTATGAGGATTTTCTGTAGCATATTATTTTATATATATGTGATTATTTTAAATGACTGATCTCTTAATTTCAAATGCATTTTCAAAATGCTGCATTTGTACTTTCATACCCTCATGATTACTGTTTGTTTTTTTTTTTAGTGGTTATGGACCTCTCACTGTTGTGGCCTCTCCCACTGTGGAGCACAGGCTCTGGACGTGCAGGCTCAGCAGCCATGTCTCATGGGCCCAGCTGTTCCATGGCCTGTGGAATCTTCCCAGACTGGGGCACGAACCAGTGTCCCTTGCATTGGCAGGTGGACTCAACCACTCCACCACCAGGGAAGCCCACTGTTTTTGATATAATATTTTAAATCTATTTTTTTATGTATCTCAACTCCTTACTGTGGATAAGGATGATTTTACTACTTTTGTATTTTAACATACTAGCTTTTAGTGTGAATGAATTCCTACCTTTCTGTATGTTTGTCTTTACTTAAGAGATTTTTTATTTCATAATTTTCTTGTTTCTACTTGTAGCCTTTTCTTTTTTGCCTAGAGAAGTTCCATTAATAATTGTTGTAAAGCTTGTTTCATGGTATTGAACTCTTTTAATTTGCTTGTGTGTTAAACTTTTGATCTTTCCATCACATCTGAACAAGAGCCTTGCTGGGTAGAGTGCTGTTGCTTGTAAACTTTTCCCTTTCATTACTTTATATCCTGCCACTCCCTTCTGGCCTGCAGACTTTCCCCTGAGAAATCAGCTGATAGCCTATGGGAGTTCCCTTGTATGCTATTTGCTTCTTTTCCCTTGTTGCTTTTAATGCTCTCTCTTTATCTTTAATTTTTGTCATTTTAAATACACTGTGTCTTGGTGTGTTCCTCATTGGGTTGATTCTGTATGGGACTCTGTGCTTCCTGGACTTGGGTGACTGTTTCCTTTCCCATGTTACAGAAGTTTTCAGCTCTTATCTCTTCAAACATGTCCTCAGACCCTTTGTCTCCCTCTTCTCCTTCCAGGACCCCTATAATGTGAATATTAGTGTAGTTGATGTTGTCTCACAAGTCACTTAAGCTGTCCTCATTTCTTTTCATCCTTTTTGGTGGCTGTGATTTCCACTATTCTGTCTTCCAGTTCACTGATCCATTCTTCTGAGCCACTGAGTCTATTATTGATTCCTTCTAGTGTATTTTTCATTTCAGTTATTGTATTCTTCATCTCTGTTTTGATGTTTTTTATGTTTTGTAACTTGTTGAAAATTTCTAAGTTTTGTGCATCCATTTTTCACCTGAGTTGTATAATAATCTTTACAATCATTACTCTGAACCTTTCTCATGTAGATTGCCTTTCTTCACTTCACTTAGTTCTCCTTCTGGGGTTTTATCTTGTTTGTCCTCTGGAATATACACCTTTGCTACCTTATTTTGTCTTAAGTTTCTATTTGTATTTTTATATATGTGGTAGGGTAGTTATGTTTCTCAACCTTGAGAAGTGGTCTTCTGTACAAGGCATCCTATTCATCGCAGCCGTGCACATCCATCTCACACTTGGGCTATATGCTCCAGGGATTTCCCCTTAGAAGGAGGGCTACATGGGTCCTTTGTTGTGGTGGGCTGACTATGTGAGTGGTCTGGTAGGCTTGGTTAGCCCTGACCTGATTGGTTTCCAGGCACTGCCTTGCATGGATGCTGCTGGTTAGTGGGGGCTGGTCACAAGGCAGCTGGTTGCAGAACCCCGGGAGAAGCTTGGGCTAGTGCTGGCTCATTGGTGGTTGGAATCAGGTTCACAAGGCACCTGAAGCTGTTGCCCACCCGATGGTGGGTGAAACCAGTTACTGGGGTTAGTGCTGAATTATGAACACACAGTGCTGGATCCTGGAGTCTGGCTGCAGGGTCCAGGGATCCCAGAGTTTGTTTCAGATCAGTCATGGTGAACGCAATTCCTGACATTGTTGGATATGGGGCTCAGGGTGTCCCAAAACTTGCAATGGCCTGCTAATGAACAGGACCAGGGCTTAGCTGAACCGAGGTGGGGTCTGGCCTGCTGTGAATGAGCTGGGTCTGCAACCTGCAGTATCATAGTTTTCTTGTGTCTGGTATCTGCCCTCTGGTGGTTATAAGCTAGTGAAGGCTTCCTGGATGGAAATGCTATTATCTGCTTATTGGTGGGTGGAGTTGGTTCCTAACCCTCTGTCCATGTCTAGGGCTGTGCCTAGAGGTGGATATGGTCTCTTCAGTCTTTAGGTGGCCTGTCTGTTAATGGGTGGGGCCGTGTCCCCATCCAATTAGTTGTTTGGCCTGAGGTGTCACAGCCCTGGTGCCTACAGGCTGTTGGGTGGGGTCTGGTCTTGCTCCTAAGGAACCAAGATGGCAGCTGCCAGCAGCAGTGTTCACATGATAGAATGTTCCCAAATATTGTTGCCACCAGTGCCTGTGACCTGAAAGTGACCATTAGCCACCCCCTACCTCTCCAGGAGACTATCTAAGACCAGCAAGTAGGTGTGTCCCAAGATTCCATCATATTAATGCTTTTGCCCTGGGTTTCCATGTGCATGAGATTTTGTGTGCACCCTTTAAGAGAGAGGTCTTTGCTTCCCCCAGTCCTGTGGGGCTCCTGAAATTAAACCCTGTTGGTCTTCAAATCCAAATGTTCTGGGGTCTCATCTTATAAATCGCCCACCCAGGGATATGGGATTTAATTGAATCATGAATGTGCTCCTCCTACCTGTCTCAGTGTCATTCCTTCTTTACATCTTTGGTTGTGAAAGATCTTTTGCGGTAGGTTCTAGTCTTTTTCTTCAGTGGTCATTCTGCAGAAAGTTGTGATTCTGGAGCGCTCATGAGACGAGGTGAGCTCAGGATCTTTCTACTCTGCCACCGTGACCACACTCTTCAGTGGAACATAGGATGGTGGAATAACTACCAAGAAGCAGAATAAAGAATAAAGAATGAAAAGTATGGAAGACAGTTTCATAGACCTGTGGAACAACACTAAACACACCAACATTCGAATTATAGAGGTCCCAGAAGAAGAAGAGAAAATAAAGGTCTGAGAAAATATTTGAAGAGATTATAGTCGAAAACATCCATAACATGAGAAAGAAAATAGCCATCCAAGTCCAGGGAGTTCAGAGTGTCCCATACAGGATAAACCTTAAAAGAAACACACCAAGACACATATTAATCAAGTAACAAAAATTAAATTTAAAAAAAATTATTAAAAGCAGCAAGGGAAAAGCAACAAATAACATGCAAGGGAATCCCCATAAGGTTATCAGCTGGTATTTCAACTTCTAGAAGGCAGTGGCAGAATATATTTAAAGTAATGAAAGAGAAAAACCTACAGCCAAGATTACCCAGTAAGGATCTCATTCAGATTTGACAGAGAAATCAAAAGCTTTACAGAAAAGGAAAGGCTAAAAGAATTCAGCATCAACAAACTAGCTTTACAACAAATGCTTAAAGAACTTCTCAAGGTAGGAAATACAAGAGAAGAGAAGACCCACAAAAACAAACCTAAAAAAAAAATTAAGAAAATGGTAATAGGAACATACATATTGACAATTACCTTAAATGTAAATGGGTTAAATGCACCAACCAAAAGACACAGACTAGCTAAATGGATACAAAAACAAGACCCCTGGGGCTTCCGTGGTGGTGCAGTGGCTAAGAATCTGTCTGCCGATGCAGGGGACACAGGTTTGTGCTCCAGTCCGGGAAGACCCCACATGCTGAGGGGCTTCTAGGCCCATGAGGCATGGTTGCTGAGCTTGTGCGTCCGGAGCCTGTGCTCCACAACAGGAGAGACCACAACACTAAGAGGCCCATGTACCGCAAAACAAAAAACAAAAAACAGGGCCCTTATATATGCTATCTACAAGAGACCCACTTTAGACCTAGGGAAACATACAGACTGATAGTGATAGGATAGAAAAAGTTATTTCATGAAGATGGCAATCAAAAGGAAGCTGGAGTAGCAATACTCATATCACATAAAACACACTTTAAATAAAGAGTGTTACAGAGATAAGGAAGGACAGTACATAATGATCAAGGGATAAATCCAAGAAGATATACCAATTATAAATATTTATGCACCCAACATAGGAGCACCTCAATACATAAAGAAAATGCTAACAACCATAAAAGGGGAAATTGACAGTAAAACAATAAGAGTCAGGGACTTTAACACCCATATAATACCAATGGACAGACCATGCAAATGGAAAATAAATAAGAAAACACAAGCTTTAAATGAAACAATAGGCCAGATAGATTTAATTGATATTTATAGGACATTCCACCTGAAAGTGGCACAATACACTTTCTTCTCAAGTGAACATGGAACATTCTCCAGGAAAAATCACATCTTGGGTCACAAATCAAGCCTTGGGAAATTTAAGAAAACAAACCATATCAAAAATCTTTTTCTGAACATTATACTATGCTATTAGAAATCAATTACAGGAAAAAAAAAACCTGTAAAAAGCACACATGCATGGAGGCTAAACAGTGTGTTACTAAATAACAAAGAGATCACTGAAGAAATCAGAGGAAATTAAAAAATACATACAAACAGATGAAAACGAAAACACGACGACACAAAACCTATGGGATGCAGCAAAAGCAGTTCTAAGAGAGAAGTATATAGCAATTCAATCTCACCTCAAGAAAAAAGAAAAATCTCAAACAATCTAACCTTACATCTAAAGCAACTAGGGAAAGAAGACAAAGAAAACCAAAAGTCAAAGAAAATAAATCATAAATATTGGAGCAGAAGTAAATGAAATGGAAACAAAAAACAATAGCAAAGATCAATAAAACTAAAAGTTGGTTCTTTGCGAAGATAAACAAAATTGATAAAGCTTTAGCCAGACTCATAAAGAAAAAAAGGGGGAGGACTCGAATCCATAAAATTAGAAATGAAAAAGAAGTTACAACTGTCACAGCAGAAATACAAAGGATTATAAGAAACTACTACAAGCAACTATATACAAATAAAATGGACAACCTTGAAGAGATGGACAAATTCTTGGAAAGGTACAATTATCCAAGACTGAACCAGGAAGTATTAGAAGGAGACCTATGAACAGACCTATCACGAGTAATGAAATTGAAACTATAATTAGAAAACCTTCCAACAAAGTCCAGGACAGATGGCTTCACAGGCAAATTCTATCAAACATTTAGAGAAGAGCTAACACCTATTGTTCTCAAACTCTTTCAAAAAAATGGCAGAGGATGGAACACTCCCAAACTCATCCTAAATGGCTACCATCACCCTGAGACCAAAACCACACAAAAGTATCACAAAAAAAGAAAATTACCTGCCAATTTCATTGATGAACATAGATGAAAATCTTCTACGAAACACAAACAGAATCCAACACTTTCAAGGAGGATTTGTCCCAGGAATTTAACAATTCTTCAATATATGCAAATCAATCAATGAGATACACCATATTAACCAATTGAGAAATAAAAAACATATGTCAGAACCAGATGCAGAACAATCTTTTGACAAAATTCAACACTGATTTGTGATAAAACTCTCCAGAAAATGGGCATAAAGAGAATCTACCTCAACATAATAATGGCCATATATGACAAACGCACAGCAAACATCATTGTCAATGGTGAAAAACTGAAAGCATTTCCACCAAGATCATGAACAAGACAAGGATATCCACTCTTACCAGTCTTACTCAACATAGTTTTGGAAGTGATAGCCACAGCAATCAGAGAAGAAAAAGAAATAAAAGGAATACAAATTTGAAAAGAAATAAAACTGTCACTGTTTGCAGATGACATGATACTATACATAGAAAATCCTAAAGATGCCTCCAGAGAACTACTCTAGCTAATCAATTAATTCTGTAAAGTTGCAGAATACAAAATTAATGCACAGAAATTTCTTGCATTCCTGTACAGTAACAATGAATGATTAGAAAGAGAATAAAGAAACTATCCAATTTACCATTGTCACCAAAAGAATGAAATAGGAATGACAGTCACTGTAGATGGAGGAAGGAGACACAAGCCAAGGAATGCAGCTCTAGAAGCTGTAAAAGTTACATCAGAAATAAATCTACACGTGGAACAACTCCTACAGAACACGTACTGAACACTGGCAGAAGACTTCAGACATCCCAAAAGGCAAGAAAACCACCACGTACCTGGGTAGGGCAAAAGAAAAAAGAATAAACACAGACAAAAAATAGGGATGGGACCTGCACCAGTGGGAGGGGGCCGTGAAGGAGGAAAGTTTTCCACACACTAGAAGCCCATTCGTGGGTGGAGACTGCAGATGGTTAAAGCGGGGAGGTTTGGAGCCACGGAGGAGAGTGCAGCAACACTGGTTCAGAGGGCAAAGCGGACAGATTCCTGCACAGAGGGTCAGTGCTGACAGGCGCTCACCTGCCCGAGAGGCTTGTCTGCTCACCTGCCAGGGTGGGCGGGGCTGGGAGTGGAGGCTTGGGCTTCGGTCAGGGCGCAGGGAGAGGACTGGGGTTGGGAGCGTGAACACAGCCTGAGGGGTTAGTGCACCACGGCTAGCTGGGAGGGAGTCCAGAGAAAAGTCTGGACCTGTTGAAGAGGCAAGAGACTTTTTCTGCCCTCTTTGTTTCCTGGTGCGCAAGGAGAGGGGATTAAGAGCACAGCTTAAAGCAGCTCCAGAGAAGGGTGCGAGCTACGGGTAACAGCGCGGACCCGAGAGACGGACATGAGATGCCAAGTCTGCTGTTGCCACCACCAAGAAGCCTGTGTCCGAACACAGGTCACTCTCCACACCCCTGTTCCGGGGAGCCTGTGCAGTCTGCCACTGACAGGGTCCTGGGATCCAGGGACAACTTCCCTGGGAGAAACTACAGCACAACTCAGGCTGGTGCAACGTCCCACCGACCTCAACCACTGCAGGCTCGCCCCGCACTCGGTACCCCTCCCTCCAGGCAGTTTGAGTGAGCCAAAGGCCCTGAATCAATGGCTCCTTTAACCCCGTCCTGTCTGAACGAAGAAGAGATGCCTTCCGGCGACCTACACACAGAAGCAGGGCCAAATCAAAAGCTGAGCCCTGGGAGCTGTGCAAAGAAAGAAGAGAAAGGGAAATCCCTCCCAGCAGCCTCAGAAGCAGTGGATTAAATATCCACAAACAACTTGATGTACCCTACATCTGTGGAATACCTGAATAGACAACGAATCATCCCAAATTGAGGAGGTGGACTTTGAGAACAAGATTTATTATTTTTTCCCACTTTCGTCTTTTTGTGAGTGTGTATGTGTATGCTTCTGTGTGAGATTTTGTCTATATAGCTTTGCTTTCACCATTTGTCTTAGGGTTCTATCCTTCTGTTTTCTTAAAAAAATATTTTTCTTAATAATTATTTAGTTTAATTATTTTATTTTACCTTACTTTATTTTATTCTGTTTCTTTGTTTTTTTTCTTTCTTTCTTTCATTTTTCTTTCTTTTTCTTTCTTTCTGTCTTCCTTTTTCTGTTTCATTTTTCTTTCTTTCCTTCTTTCTATCCTCCCTTCCTTGCTTCCTTCTATTTCCTCCCTCTCTCACTTCCTTCCTTCTTTCTTTCTTTCTTTTTCTTTCTTTCTTTCTTTCTTTCTTTCTTTCTTTCTTTCTTTCTTTCTTTCTCTTTCTTTCTTTCTTTCTTTCTCTTTCTTTCTTCCTTCCTTCCTTCCTTCCTACTTCTACTAATTCTTTCTCTCTACTATTTCTCCCTTATATTTCTCCCTTATATTCTGAGCCATGAGGATGAAAGGCTCTTGTTACTGCAGCCAGGACTCAGTGCTGTGACTCTTAGGTGGAAGAGCTAACTTTAGGTCACTGGTCCACAAGAGACCACACAGCTACATGGAATATCAAATGGCAAAAATCTCCCAGACATCTCCATCTCAACACCAACACCCAGCTTAACTCAGCAACAGCAAGCTACAGGGCTGGACATCCTATACCAAACAACTAGCAAAGCAGAAACACAACACCACCCATTAGAATAGAGCCTACCTAAAATCATAATAAGTCAACAGACACCTCAAAACACACGAACAGTTGTGGAACTGCCCACCAGAAAGACAAGATACAGTCTCATTCACCAGAAAACAGGCACTAGTCCCCTCCAACAGGAAGCCTACACAACCAGCTGAAACAACTTTAACCACTAGGGACAGACACCAAAAACAATGGGAACCGTGAATCTGCAGACTGCAAAGAGGAGACCCCAAACACAGTAAGATAAGTGAAATGAGAAGACAGAAAAACACATAGAAATTAAAGGAGCAAGATAAAAACCCACAAGACCTAAAAAATGAAGAGGAAATAGGCAGTCTACCTGAAAAAGAATTTAGAATAATGATAGTAAAGATGATACAAACTCTTAGAAATAGATTGGACAAAATGCAAGAAACATTTAACAAGGACCTAGAAGAACTAAAGATGAAACAAGCAACGAAGAACAACACAATAAATGAAATTGAGGCAGAAGAACATATAAGTGACCTGGAAGATAAAATAGTGGAAATAACTACTGCAGAGCAGAATAAAGAAAAAAGAATAAAAAGAACTGAGGACAGTATCAGAGACCTCTGGGACAACATTAAATGCACCAACATTCGAATTATAGGGGTTTGAGAAGAAGAAGAGAAAAAGAAAGGGACTGAGAATATATGTGAACGGATTATAGTTGAAAACTTCCATAATATGGGAAAGGAAATAGTTAAGTCCAGGAAGCACAGAGAGTCCCATACAGGATAAATCTAAGGAGAAACACGCCAAGACACATATTAATCACACTGTCAAAAATTAAATACAAAGAAAATATGTTAAAAGCAGCAAGGGAAAATTAACACACAAGGGAATCCCCATAAGGTTAACAGCTGATCTTTCAGCAGAAAATGCAAGCAAGAGGGCACTGGCAGGACATATTTAAAGTGATGAAGGAGAAAAACCTACAACCAAAAATCCTCTACCCAGCAAGGACCTCATTCAGATTTGATGGAGAAATTAAAACCTTTAAAACAAGCAAAAGCTGAGAGAGTTCAGCACCACCAAACCAGCTTTACAACAATGCTACAGGATATTCTGTAGGAGAGAAACACAAGAGAAGGAAAAGTCTTATAATAACGAACAGAAAACCAGAAAATGGGAATAGGAGGATACATATCAATAACTACCTTAAATGTAAACGGATTAAATACTCCCACCAAAAGACACAGATTGGTTGAATGGATACAAAAATAAGACCCATATATAGGCTGTCTACAAGAGACCCACTTAAGACCTAGAGACACATACAGACTGAAAGTGAGGGGATGGAAAAAGATATTCCAAGCAAATGGAAATCAAAAGAAACCTAAGGTAGCAATTCTCCTATCAGACTTAAAAATGAAAACTATTAGAAGAGGCAAAGAAGGACACTACATAATGATCAAGGGATCGATCCAAGAAAAAGATATAACTATTGTAAATATTTACGCTCCCAACATAGGAGCACCTCAATACATAAGGCAAAAGCTAACAACCGTGAAAGGGGAAATCAGCAGTAAAACATTCATAATAGGGGAGGTTAACACCCCACTTTCACCAATGGAAGATCATCCAAAATGAAAATAAATAAGGAAACACAAGCTTTAAATGATACATTAAACAAGATGGACTTAATTGATATTTATAGGACACTCCATCCAAAAACAACAGAATACACATTTTTCTCAAGTGCTCATGGAACATTGTCCATGATCATATCCTGGGTCACAAATCAAGCCTTGGTAAATTTAAGAAAACTGAAATTGTATCAAGTATCTTTTCTGACCACAATGCTATGAGACTAGATATCAACTACAGGAAAAGATATGTAAAGAATACAAACACATGGAAGCTAAACAAGACACTACTTACTAACAAAGTGATCACTGTAGAAATCAAAGAGGAAATTAAAAAATACCTAGAAACAAATGACAATGGAGACAAGATGACCCAAAATCTGTGCGATGCAGCAAAAACAGTTCTAAGAGGTAAGTTTATAGCAATACAATCCTACCTTAAGAAACAGGAAACATCTGGAATAAACAACCTAACCTTGCACCTAAAGCAATTAGAGAAAGAAGAACAAAAAGGCCCCAAAGTTAACAGAAGGAAAGAAATCATAAAAATCAGATCAGAAATAAATGAAAAAGAAATGAAGGAAACGATAACCAAGATCAATAAAACTAAACACTGGTTCTTTGAGAAGATAAACAAAATTGATAAACTATTAGCCACTC
Source organism: Inia geoffrensis (assembly GCA_036417435.1). Taxonomy (NCBI): domain Eukaryota; kingdom Metazoa; phylum Chordata; class Mammalia; order Artiodactyla; family Iniidae; genus Inia; species Inia geoffrensis. Next base: position 13,024,631 of record CM070921.1, read on the forward strand.
TCATCAAGAAAAACAGGGAGAAGACTCAAATCAATAGAATTAGAAATGAAAAAGAAGTAACAACTGACACTGCAGAAATGCAAAATATCATGAGAGATTACAACAAGCAAGTCTATGCCAATAAAATGGACAACCTGGAAGAAATGGACAAATTCTTAGAAATGCAAAACTGCCAAGATTGAATAAAGAAGAAATAGAAAACATGAACAGACCAATCACAAGTACTAAAATTGAAACTGTGATTAAATATCTTCCAACAAACAAAAGCCCAGACAATATGGCTTCTCAGGCGAATTCTATCAAACATTTAGAGAAGAGCTAACACCTATCCTTCTCAAACTCTTTCAATGTATACCAGAGGGAGGAACACTCCCAAACTCATTCTGTGAGGCCACCATCATCCTGATACCAAAACCAGACAAGGATGTCACAAAGACAGAAAACTATAGGCCAGTATCACTGATGAACATAGATGCAAAAATCCTCAACAAAATACTAGCAAATAGAATCCAACAGCACATTAAACAGATCATACACCATGATCAAGTGGGGTTTATTCCAGGAATGCAAGGATTCTTCGATATACGTAAATCATTCAACGTGATACACCATATTAACAAATTGAAGTAGAAAAACAATATGATCATCTCGATAGATTCAGTGAAAGCTTTTGACAAAATTCAACACCAATTTATTATAAAAACCCTGAAGAAAATAGGCATAGAGGAAACTTCCCGCAACATAATAAAGGCCATATATGACAAACCCACAGCCAACATCGTCCTCAATGTTGAAAAACTGAAAGCATTTCCAATAAGGTCAGGAACAAGACAAGGTTATCCACTCTCACCACTCTTGTTTAACATAGATTTGGAAGTTTTAGCCACAGCAATTAGAGAAGAAAAGGAAATAAAAGGAATCCAAATCAGAAAAGAAGAAGTAAAGTTATCACTCTTTGCAGATGACATGATACTATACATAGAGGATCCTAAAGATGCCACCAGAAATCTACTATAGCTAATCAATGAATTTGGTAAAGTAGCAGGATATGAAATAAATGCACAGAAATCTCTGGCATTTCTATACACTAATGATGAAAAATCTGAAATTGAAATCAAGCAAACACTCCCATTTACCATTGCACAAAAAGAATAAAATACCTAGTTATAAACCTACCTATGGAGACAAAAGACCTGTATGCAGAAAATTACAAGACACTGATGAAAGAAATTAAAGATGAAACGGATAGATGGAGCGATATACCATGTTCTTGGATTGGAAGAATCAACATTGTGAAAATGACTCTACTACCCAAGGCAATATACAAATTCAGTGCAATCCCTATCAAACTACCTCTGGCATTTTTCACAGAACAAGAACAAAAAATTTCACAATCTCCATAGAAACACAAAAGACCCCGAATAGCCAATGTAATCTTGAGAACAAAAAACGGAGCTGGAGGAATCAGGCTCCCTGACTTCAGACAATACTACAAAGCTACAGTAATCTAGACAGTATGGTACTGACACAAAAACAGAAAGATAGCTCAATGGAATAGGATAGAAAGCCCAGAGATAAACCCATGCACATATGGTCACCTTATCTTTGATAAAGGAGGCAGGAATATACAGTGGAGAAAGGACAGCCTCCTTAATAAGTGGTACTTGGAAAACTGTACAGGTACATGTAAAAGTATTAGATTAGATCACTCCCTAACGCCATACAAAAAATAAGCTCAGAATGGATTAAAGACCTAAATATAAGCCCAGAAACTATCAAACTCTTAGAGGAAAACATAGGCACAACAGTCTATGACATAAATCACAGCAAGATCCTTTTTGAACCACCTCCTAGAGAAATGGAAATAAAAACAAAAATAAACAAATGAGACCTACTGAAACTTCAAAGCCTTTGCACACAAAGGAAACCATAAACAAGACCAAAAGACAACCCGCAGAATGGGAGAAAATATTTGCAAATGAAACAACTGTGAAAGGATTAAACTCCAAAATTTACAAGCAGCTCATGCAGCTCAATAACAAAAAAAGAAACAACCCAATCCAAAAATGGGCAGTAGACCTAAATAGACATTTCTCCAAAGAAGATATACAGATTGCCATCAAATACATGAAAGGAGGGTGGTTCGTTTACTCAATTTTCTTAGTACATATAGACTTGTCCAGATTTTTCTGTTTCTTTATGTTTCATTGGTGGGCTTTTCAATTTGGTTACAATTTTTTTAGATCTCATTATCCTTTATATTTTTGTAAAGTCAGTGGCAATGTCCATCTTTACTTCTGCCTTTAGTTATTAGAATATTCTTTCTTTATATCTTTCTTAGTCAACCTAGCAGAAGAGTTGCCATAAAAAAAAATAACAAAAAAGAAATATCAAAAAAAATTGTGGATTTCATTGATTTTCTTTCTCTTTTCCTTTTTAAATCTCTGCTCTAACCTTATTATGTTTTCTTTTACCTGATTTGGATTTAGTTTTTTCTTCTTTTTCTTTGTCTTCATATTGTAGTTAATTTATTGATTTGATATCTTTTTTCCCCACAAAAACTTTAGAGCTATATGTTTCCCTTTTAGCAGTGCTCTTCCTGCTTTTCATACATTATGATATGTTTTTATTTTCATTTGTCTCCGATAATGTTATAAGTCTACTTGCTATCGCTTCTATGACTCATTGGTTGTTAACAGTGTATTGTTAATTTCCACACATTTGTCAATTTTCCAATTTTACTTCTGCTGTTTCCTAATTTTATTCCATTATAATTAGAAAAAAGTGTAATCTTAAACTTTTAAAATTTAAGTCGTATTTTGTGGCCTAAAATGTTATCTTGGAGAACGTTTCATGTACACTAGAAAAAAAATGTGTATTTTACTATTATTTTGTGTTAAGTCCAGTTGGTCTATAACGTTGTTCACGTCCTCAGTTTACTTACTGGTCTTCTGTCTGGTTATTTTATCCATTATTTACAGTGGAATATTTCTGTCTTATTATTGTAGAGTTGTATATTTCTCTTTTAAATTCTATGTTTGCATCACATATTTTGGAGCTTTAATCTTGAAGTATATATGTTTATAAAATGCTTTATTTTTCTTATAAATTAAATCTTTTATCAATATTTCTTTATCAATATCTTATTTTTCTCCAACGACATTTTTTAAACTTAGTCTTTCTCTTTTTTATACTACTTTTTTCTTACTATTTTCATATAGTTATTTTCCCCATCCTTTTATTTTATTTTAATTATTATTATTTTTGTTGTACATGGGCTTCTCACTGTTGTGGACTCTCCCGTTGTGGAGCACAGGCTCTGGAAGCACAAGCTCAGTGACCATGGCTCACGGGCCCAGCTACTCCGTGGCATGTGGGATCTTCCTGGACCAGGGCATGGACCCGTGACACTTGCATTTTTAATCTATTTTACCAATCCATATCGTTTGATTAAGGAGTTTAATTAATTTATATTTAAAGTAGTTATTGATAAGAATTTAATTTGTTATTGAGTCACTTTCCATATGTTTTATAGTTTTTCTTGCATTATTCCTTTGTATTCAGCTTATTTTTGTAGTGAGACATTTTTATTTGTTTCTTATTTCTTTTTATGTTTGTAAATTTTTTGGATATATTTCCTGTGATTATCATGAGGATCACATATGACATTCTGAAGTTATAAAAATCTATTTTACATTGACATAAACTAAACTTCAATCAGCTTTAAAACACTTTACTCCTTTTCAGTGCTATCTCCTCAGCACATTATGTTATTGATGTCACAAATTACATATTTTAAAATTTAATACCAATCAACATACATTTATAATATTTTATGTATTTGTTTTAAAAATCCTATTAAAATATAAAGTAAAAATACAAACCAAAATTGTAATAATACTGGTTTTTATATTTGCCCATATATTTACTTATATGAGTGATCTTTATATATTGACAGGTCTTCAACTTACTCTCAAGCATCTTTTTATATTACATTTCATCCTTGTAAATTCCCAGGCTCCTCAATCATTTCTTTTAGAAAAGGACTATTGGCAATTTAGTCTTTCAGTAATTAACAATTGTCAATTAACTTTTCTGTCTGGGAAAGACTTAAAATCATTTTTGAAGCAAAGTTTTCCCTGATAAAGAATTATTTATTATTATTATTTTCTCTCAGCAATTTGGAAATATCATACCATTGCCACTGGCATCTCAACATTCTTCTGAAAAGTCCACTGATAATCTTATTGAGATTTTTTCCCGTGTTGAGTTGCTTTACTCTTGCTGGAATTAAGGTCCTCTCTTTGCCTTTCAAAAGTTTGATTATAATGTGTCTTTGATTGCAGTCTGTTTAGATCTATCTTACTTTGAGTTATTGAGCTATTTGAATTTGTAGACCCATGTCTCCTTTTCAAATTTGTGTTGTTTTTTCAAGTAATCTGTCTTCTCCATTTTCTTTTCTTCTGTAACTTTTGTACATGCACATTGGTCTGATTGTTGTATCTCATAAGTCTCTTAGACTCCCTAATTTTTTTTCTTATTTCCTTTTTCTACTTGGACTCAGTAATTTCAGATGTCTTTTTCTTAAGTTCACTCATTAGTTCTTTTCTTTTTGAATTTGCTGTTGATCTGTTTCCTATAGTGAAATTTTCAATTCAGTTAACTGTATCAGATCCAGAATTTCTGTTTTATTTTCTATTAGATAATTTTTATCTCTTTGTTCATATTCTCATCTTGTTTGCCGATTATTTTTGTAATTTCATTTTTCTATGTCTGGATTTTCTTTAGTGTTTGAGCATATTTAAGACAGTTTTTAGGTCTCTCTAGTATGTCTGATGCCCAGGATTTCACAGGGATAGTTTCTACCACTATGTTTTCTTCCTTTGATTGGGTTGTATTTTGTTTGTATGCCTTGTGATCTTTTGTTCAAAATTGGACATCTGAAAAAAAATCTACCTCTCCCCATCTTTGTGATCTACTCTGCACCAGAGAAAACCATCACTATTTATCATGGCATGTTCTCTGCCTTAGAATCTGTCCAGGTTGAAGATTTAAGGTCTTCTCCAGCTTTTCTTGGTCTCTGGCTTTGGCTACTTTTCATAGATTTTCAGTTCCTCTTCTCGTGGTTTTATTATTTCTATTTATTCCTGTTGTCATAATCTCTTGGCCCAGGTGTCTGCAGAACTTTAGTTCCTTTGCAGTTTTTATAATAAGTGCCCACCCTCCGCTGTTTCCCAGTGGCTTTTCTAATTTGACATCTAAGCTCCATCACTTTTCCTCAATTAAACTTTGATTCAACCTAACCGTACCTCTGTAAAGGGAAACAGAGACAATTACCTCTTCATCTTCTGGCACAGTAAAGTGTTGCAAATAAGGTCAACATGGCTGTCTTTAATATGAGACTGAGAATTGGGTATTGGGGCTGGCTGCTACTTCCTTCAGAATACACCATAGCATGGGTAAGGTGGAGTAAAGGCAAGTAAAAACACCATAACATTTCCTACCATCTTCAATATATAGTTTGTTTTCTGTTGATAGGCATTCATTTTGTTGCTGTAGACCATTGACTATTTCCCAGAACTATTATAAATTGATTTTAGGCGCTTTCTAGCTTCCTTTTTTTTTTTTTCATATCCATAGAGAAATAGGGCTTAAGATTTCCCACTCTGTCATCTCTTTGACATTACTTAATATTAATTTTCAATTAAATAACATCAGGCAGGTTGGTTCTATGCTTAGTCGTAAGGGACTGTGCTGTTAAAGAACTATTTTGCTTCTAATTTTCACACTTGCTAAAATAATGGTTTCTTTTTTACTCCCGAAACGAACTCCATATCTGAGAAATGTCAAGGCACCTTTATTTTTAAATCTTTATTTTTATTTATTTGTTTGTTTTTGGAGTGGGAAAGAACATGCTGTAGAAACAGTTTACTTGGCTTACTCCTCATGAAATGGTGATGAAATTTAGATATACTAGTGATGTAGTTAATTACTAGCCCAGACGCAGCATGGAAATAGTGGTTACTTTTTACTGTACTATAAAAAAGGAAATGGAAAGCATAGACAATTATTTGAATTTGTTGGAAGGGCATAATGTCTTGCTGATTACCTGGATTACAGATTGAAACCTTTTGACTTTGCATACAGAGAAGCTTTAAGAAAGTTTAATTTACATAGAGGAAATGAAAACACAAGTCTTGGCTTCTGAGTTTGGAATACTTATCATGACCTCCGACCTTGTTTAAATGACAGCTACCTTGCTCTCAGTAGCTATCATTTAAACTATCCAATGTGTGTTCTGCTGGTCCCCAGCTCAGACGGACTAGCAGGCAAGTGGGAATGCATTGGCTTTTGTTTCCCATGCCTCCACTGTACTCAACATATAAGGGTGTGACTTTTCTTCCTTTCCCATCTCTCAAAAAGAAACTCTAGTAGGTACTGTGTAATATCAGCCCTTAGAATGAATTGAGTGTTTTCTTTACTCTGCTCTGAAGCTTTTATTAATTCCACGAGCAATGATACATTTTCCCAGATTCTCAGCAACAACTTTCAGAACGATTAGTTTGTCAGTGACATAATAAGTGGATGCTTTCTCCTAGTAATGATATAAGTGATCACTGCTAGGTATATTTCCAGTATTCCCAGAGAACATAATTTTATTTTTCCAGTTTTTAAATAATTGTGTATATACAGAAAGGAGGGTCAGGATTTAAAGGTAAGAGAATCTAAGGGGCATGGGTACTAAACCAAACATAAACATTAACAGTAAACATTTTCCAAATAATGTAGTGCTGCAGTATTGTTTGAACAAATAATTTCTGAACATCTGTTACCTACCTGCCAGGTGCTACCCTGGACACTTTGGATATGTCAGTGAAAAAAACAGAAATGTATGCTCTTTTAAAATTTACATTTTTTAGTTCTAATAAGCATAATAAATTAGCAAATTATATATTGAGTTAAAAATGAGAAAAACTATGCAAAAGAGGATATTAAGAGCAAGAGAAAGAACCAGTAATATGTGTGTGTGTGGACATCTTACAGTGGTATATAGATGTCAGGATAGGCATCATTGTGACTATGACAGTTGCATGTGCTTTGCTGAGAGAGGCATATTACCAACCTATTATTACAATAGCCTCATATATACCTATCCCTAGCTCAGCTGACTTAAAAGTTACTTGTAATTCTCAATGACATCCTGCTAAATAAGTAGCTTTATCCTTTTTTTTTTACAGGAGAACAAAAGGCATAGAAAAGTTAAATCAGGTCCTAAAATGACATTACAATTCAATCCTGAGTGACTATTTGAATTCTGGTAGTTCATTCCAAAGCTCATGGTCTTTCCACAATACCTTACTTCAAGGTGTGAATGGGATACTACCAGAATTCCCTGGGGTCCTGTCCTTGCAGCCATGGAGATGCCATCCACCAACACTCACAGCACCAGAGGTTGTGAAACTGACAATGCTGACAGTGCTGGTGTTTTGCCGGAAGCCTGCTTTTAAGGTTCGTTGGATTCCCTGGCAAAATAACCACTCGTTTCACACAAATAAACAGCTTTAATCAATTATTTAATGAAAGGTGGTTTAACTTCATTATAATATAGAATCATTAGAAGGAAAGGAATAAGAATATTAGAGAAATATAACAGGGCATACATCACTGAATTGGGCTGACACCTACTTCCAGATCCAAATAATGTTGGGAAGTCCCAAGTAACAGCAATCTGGACCTCAGTTGGGAAGGGTCCCAGGCAGTGCATACACTCCACGGAGGAGACTTCAGATAGGAATTCTGGGGCTTCTGTTTATAATTCCAAGCCATAAACTGATACCATCAGTTTGCATGCAAAATGCAGCTCTGGATTCCCTTTAACAATGCTGTTGGTTTCATCATTTGAGTCACAAGATATTCCAGACCTTGGGGGACTGGCCTTGTGTCCAGGGCTCAAGAAATTCCAAGACATACTCACTTTCTTATCATAAGTGCCGTTTGACTTGCTAGTAGAAATTGTTAAGTGAGCAAGCAGACACACTGTCCAGTCAGGGTCACAGGTCAGGTGGAGGCCTGCTTCTGCCTCTGAAGCCTGAACAAAGCTATTTTATTAGTTTTTCCAACAGCTGGACATAGCATACTCAACTTTGTGGTCCTGGGTACCCCCTGGTCTGCCAGAGCACCTACAGTGTTAGTGTTAGAACCTGTAACTCAGGGAGTCTCTGATGCAGCAGAGGAGCCCATCACCCTACTTCTCTGGATGGCAATGCCAGTGACACTGGCAGCAGAAAGGCACCAACAATCCCAGACAGAATTCTACAAGAGCTATCAAACTCCTTTAGAAATAACAATATTAAGAAAGTGAGTATCCCAGAAGAAAAGAGATAGAAATGGGCAGACTGTTTATATAAAGAAATGATAACTGAGAACGTCTCAAACCTGGGGAAGGAACTGGATATACAAAGCAAATGAAATTAAAACAACACCTAATTACTGCAATGCAAAAAGATCTTTCTTCAAGACACATTATATTGAAACCATGAAAAGTCCATAACAAAGAAAGAATTTTAAAGGCAGCTGCAGGTTGGGGGGAGCAATAGTAACCCACAAAGGAATCTCCATTGGGCTATCAGCAAATTTCTCAGCAGAAACTGTACAGGCCAGGAGGGAGTGGAATGACTCTGCCAAAATATTGAAATATGAAAACTGTTAGCCCTAAGTACCATAACCAGCAAAGTTATGCAGATATGAAGGAGAAATAAAGACTTTCCCAAACAAAAGTTGAGAAGTTCATCAGTACTATCTCTGCGTTACAAAAAATGTTTTAAGTGTGCTCTTCTGGCAGAAACAAAAAGACAGAAACACATAAAACTAATGAGTAAAGTAATAAAACCAGAAAGTTGCAACTCTTTAACATAATTATTATTATCATACAATCTTCCAAAACAGAATCAGAAAGAAATAGAAAATCTGAATAGAGGTCACTAGTAGGGAGGTAAGTCAGTAATCAAAAATCCCAGAACACAAGAAAGGCCAGGACCAAATAGCTTCACTGCTGAATTATACTAAATATTCAGAGAATGCGTAATACTTATCCTTCTCAAACACTATAGAAAATTGAAGAGTAGAGAACACTATATAGAATATTTTATGAGGCCACCATTACCCTGATACCAAAACCAGACATGATGTACACAATAAAGAAAATTGCAGACCCAAATCTCTGATAAACATAGATACAGAATTCTCAAAAATATTAGTAAATACATTAAAAGGACTTAAACCATGATCAAGTGGGGTTTATTCCAGGGATGCAACGGTGGTTCAACACTGCAAATAAATCAACATAACACATTAACAGAATGAAAGGGAAAAAAACATATAATAACCTCAATAGATGCCAAAAAACATTTTACATGTTTCAAATTCCATTTATGATAAAAACTTATAAATAAAATGTATTAAAGGTCATATATGACAAACCCACAGCTAACATCATACCCAGCAGTGAAAAACTGAAAGCAATCCCTCTAAAATCAAAAATAAAACAAGGATGTGCACACTCCCCTCTTTCATCTCACCTAATATTGGAAGTCATAGCCATAGCAATTATGCAAGAGAAAGAAATAAAAGGAATTCAATTGGAAAACAGGAACTATACCTGTCACTATTTGAAGATGACATAATTTCATATATATATATAATTCTAAAGACTCCACTAAAGAACTAAAGAACAGTATGGAGGTTCACTAAAAAACTACAAATAGAACTACCATATGACCCAGCAATCCCACTACTGGGCATACACCCTGAGAAAACCATAATTCAAAAAGAGCCATGTACCAAAATGTTCATTGCAGCTCTATTCGCAATAGCTAGGAGATGGAAACAACCTAAGTGTCCATCATCAGATGAATGGATAAAGAAGATGTGGCACATATATACAATGGAATATTACTCAGCCATAAAAAGAAATGAAATTGAGTTATTTGTAATGAGGTGGATGGACCTAGAGTCTGTCATACAGAGTGAAGTAAGTCAGAAACAGAAAGACAAATACCATATGCTAACACATATATATGGAATTTAAGGAAAAAAAGTCATGAAAAACCTAGGGTCAAGACAGGAATAAAGACACAGACCTACTAGAGAATGGACTTAAGGATATGGGGAGGGGGAAGGATAAGCTGTGACAAAGTGAGAGAGTGACATGGACATATATACACTACCAAACATAAAATACACAGCTGGTGGGAAGCAGCCGCATAGCACAGGGAGATAGATCAGCTCGGTGCTTTGTGACCACCTAGAGGGGTGGGATAGGGAGGGTGGGAGGGAGGGAGATGGAAGAGGGAAGATATATGAGAACATATGTATATGTATAACTGATTCACTTTGTTATAGAGCAGAAACTAATACACCATTGTAAAGCAATTATACTCCAATAAAGATGTAAAAAATAACTAACTAAATAAAAAAACAAAATAAATGAACAAATGAAAGTAAAGAAAGACAGACTTGCAGATACAGAGAGCACAGTAGTGGTTTCCAGAGGGAAAGGGTGGGGAAAAGTTGAAATGGGTAAAGGGGATCAACTTTATGGTGATTGATTGAAACTAAATTTTTTGTGGTGAGCAAGTTATATATAGAAGTAGAAACATATTGTCCTATGTAAGAAACGTATATAATGATATGAACAAATACTACCTCAATAAAAAAGAAATTTAGAAAAAGACTTAATGAGAATATGAAGCAACCAGGATATTCGTACACTGATCATGGGAATGTAAAATGGTGTGTTCACTTTTTTATGAGATTTAAATTAATATTCTCTTCTATTTTTCCTTACAGTTTTATTGAGATACAATTGACATGTAACACAAGTTTAAGGTGTATGGCTTAAGATTTTTCTTACACACATCATGAAATGATGACCACAATAAGTTTAGTGAACATCCATCATCTCATATAGATACAGAATTAAAGAAATAGAAAATGTTTTTCTTGTGTTGAGAACTCTTAAGATTTATTCTTTAAACAACTTTCAAATGTAACATATAGCAGTGTTAATTATATTTATCATATTGTACATTACATCCCTAGTACTTATTTATACTATAATTTCGGAATATTTTCCTTTTGAAATACCTTCGTTACACAAAGATATTATGTTATTTTTGACTATATTTCCCACACCATACATTACATTCCAGGTGACATTTTGTGACTGGAAGTTTTGTATTGTTTAATATCCCTTATCTATTTTCTTGGTCCCACTCCACTTCCATCCCCTTTGGCAACAACCTATTTGTTGGTTTCCATTTTATGTTTGTTCGTTAGATTTCTTTTTCAAATTCCATAGAGAAGTGAAATCATACTATATTTGTTTTTCTCTGACTTATTTCACTTAGCATAATACTCTCTGGATCCATTCATATTGTCACAAATATCAATATTTCCAACTTTAGAGGAACTGTGGCTGAACAATAGTTACATTCCTGATGACAGGGTTCTATTTTCTCCACATTCTCACCAGTAACATTGTTGTTATATGACTTTTTTTCCCTTTTTAATTTTTTTTTTTTTTTTTACTGTAACCTTCCTAGTGAGTGTAGAATGGTGAAGTGAATTTGCACTGTGGCTTGGGTTTGTGTTTCTCTAAAGGCTTCCATCTGTCTCTTGAAAATAAAAATTTTCCTTAGGTGATGGGATTTTCTGCTGGTGCTTAACAGTTGAACAGGCAAGGAGAATGGGTTTGTCTCTGGAGCCCTTCTCTCCATGTTCACAGTGCACTGAGTGCTTTCTGTACATAGGGCTCGGGATGGGGTGAATTATGACTGAGCACTGCCTAGACCTTCACTCTGTTAGCCATTTTCAGAGTTGGCCTTCTGCTTTACTGGCCACTTTTAATTATCACCTGACACACAAGAAACATGAAGATTAAAAGCATTTTGCTTTTAAAAGTCAGTTACAAATAATGTCCTGTCCTACCTCCTAATTTATTAAAGTTTCTAAGGTCACAAGTGTTTTTTTTTCTTTTTTTTTTGCAGTATGCGGGTCTCTCACTGTTGTGGGCTCTCCCGCTGTGAGGCACAGGCTCTGGATGCGCAGGCTCAGCGGCCATGGCTCACAGGTCCAGCCGCTCTGTGGCATGTGGGATCTTCCTGGACCGGGGCACGAACCTGTGTCCCCTGCATTGGCAGGCAGACTCTCAACCACTGTGCCACCAGGGAAGCCCACAAGTGTTTTTATGAAGACACTTTAGGCGAAGTTCATGGCACAGAGGAAAGTATGTGTTTTCCATACTTTACATGTTATGTCATCAGTATTAGATGGATAAGCAGAGCCAAATCTTTGGAAATATTTTTTTATTTTATTTTTATTTTTTGTGGTATGCGGTCCTCTCACTGTTGTGGCCTCACCTGCTGTGGAGCTCAGGCTCCGGATGCACAGGCTTAGTGCCGATGGCTCACAGGCCCAGCCGCTCCGCGGCATGTGAGATCTTCCCAGACCGGGGCATGAACCTGTATCTCCTGCATCGGCAGGTGGACTCTCGACCACTGTGCCACAAGGGAAACCCTGGAAATATTCTTTAAATTAAATTATTTATCTTGAGACAGTTGTAGATTCATATGCAGTTGTAAGAAATAATATCAGGAGATTACATCCTTGGGCTATTTCGCTGTGTGAGAAAAATAAAAGTTTATTGAGGTACTGGAAAATAACTCTGAAAGTGTAACAAGAGTTTAAACTATTTTTGCTGCCATCAGCTCATTGCTTCCCCTAGGATGGGGTCCATGTGACCCAACAATCAAAAACACTGCTCCTGACTAATGCCTACTTATTGACAGCAGCTATTCAGCGTTATTGATTTATTTTGGCTTAAAGTAGACAAATCTAATAACACTACCATCTCTCTTCCTTCTCATCCTTGTTCTTTTATTTTTAATTGAATTTTGGTTAATTTAAATTTATTTTATTATTTTTTTATTTAAGTAGAGTTGACTTACAATATTGCATTAGTTTCAGGTGTACAACATAATAATGTTTTTATACACTACACTCCATTTAAAGTTATTACAAAATAATGACTATAATACCCTGTGCTGTACAATATATCCCAGGCATTTATTTATTCTGTACATACTATTGTATTCCTCTTGATCCCCTACCCTTCTCTTGCCCTTTCCTCCTTCCCTCTCTCCACTGGTAACCACTAATTTGTTCTCTATATCTGTGAGTCTGTTTTGTTATATACATTTATTTGTTTTTTTGATCTCACATATGATCTCACATACATAGAGTATATATATTTCTTGGTCTGACTTATTTTACTGAGCAGAATACCCTCTAGGTCCATCCATGTTGTTTCAAATGTCAAAATTTATTTTTTATGACTGAATAATATTTCATTATATATATATTATATGTATATATATATATACACACACACACACACACATACATTCCACATTTTCTTTATCAATTTATCTGTTAATGGACAGTTAGGTTGCTTCCATGTCTTGGCTACTGTGAACTTTGGGGTACATGTATCTTTTCAAATTAGTGTTTTTTTTTTCTTTGGAAAAATGTCCAGCAGTAGAATTGCTGTATTATATGTACTTCTATTTCTAATCTTTTGAGAAACACCCGTACTGTTTTCAATGTATAAAAATGCAGCTGATTTTGTATATTAATTTTTTTATCATGAGAGCTTAGTGAATTCATTTGTTATTTCTTTAAAGTTTTTGGTGGTGTGTTTAGGATTTTTCCATATAGTATCATGTCATCTGCAAATAGTGACAGTCCTAATTCTTCATATTCAATTTGGATTTCTTTACTTTTTTTTCTTGCCTGACTGTTGTGACTTTGACTGCCATACTGTGTTGAATAAAACTGGGGAGAGTCGGTATTCTTCTTTTTTCCTGATATTAGAGGAAATGCTTTCAACTTTTCATCAATGAGTACAGTGTTGGTTGTAGTTTTGTCTTATATGGCATATATTATGTTGAGATGTGTTCCTACCATACCTATTTTGTTGAGGATTTTTATCATGAGTATAAGTTGAATTGTGTCAGAACCCTTTTTGTATCTATTGAAATAATCATATTATTTTTATTTTTCATTTTTTAATGTAGTGTATCACAGTGACCAATTTGTGGATAGTGAACCATCCTTGCATCCGTGAATTAAATCCCACTTGATGTTGTATTACTCTTTTAATGTATTAATGATTTGGGTTTGCTAATATTTTTGTTGAGGATATTTGCATCTATGTTTATGCATGATATTGGCCTGTAATTTTCTTTTTTTGTGTTGGCCTCGTATGGTTTTCATGTTAGGATAATGCTGGCCTTGTAGAATGAGTTTAAAATCATTTCATCCTCTTCAATATTTTTTTCCCTTTACCAGTGCAATTTTAAAATATATCTTCTAATTTCTAATTGTAGCATTTTATGTTTCATTTAAAGAAGACCCTTTAACATTTCTTGTAAGGCTGATTTCTCCACAAATATGTGGAGGTTAAACAATATGCTGCTAAATAATGGGTCACAAAAAAAATTAAAGCGGAAATAAAAAATACCTGAAGGCAAAGGAAAAAGTGAAACATAATGTTCCAAAATCTAAGGAATGCATCAAAAACAGTACTAACAGGACTTTTTAAAGTGACACAACCCTGCTTTAAAAACAAGAAAATTCTTAAACACCTAAAGAGGCAAGGAAAAGAAGAATGAACAAAACCCAAAAATGGTACAAGAAAGGAAATAATATCGATCATAGTAGAAAGTCATAAAATAGAGACTAAAACTAAAGTGGAAAACATCAATGAAACTAAGAGCTGGTCTTTGAAATGACAAAGAAAATTGATAAACCATTATCCAGACTCAATAAGAAAAAAGAGGAGGTACTCAAGTAAATGCAGAAATGAAAAAGGAGAAGCTACAACTGACAGAATAGAAACACAAAAGTTTATCAGATTATGATGAACAATTGTACACCAAAAAAAAAAAAAAAAGACAACCTAGAAGAAATGGGTAAATCCCTAGAAATGCTTTTCTGCTGCTTTTGAACTTTAGTGACTAACAGCTTAAAACAGATGGCTTTATAACACACACTCACACAAAAACACACACACAAACACACACACAAGTAGTTATATATGAAACTCAACTGTTTTGGTAACCACAAACCAAAAGCCTACAATGAATACAGAAAAAATAAACAAAGGAATACAAACACAACACTAAAGGAATCCATAAAACCTCAACCAAGAAACAAAAAGAAGAAAACACAAAAGAACTACAGAGGGCTTCTCTGGTGGTGCAGTGGTTGAGAGTCCCCCTGCCGATGTAGGGGACATGGGTTCGTGCCCCGGTCCAGGAGGATCCCATGTGCCACGGAGCATCTGCACCCGTGAGCCATGGCGCTGAGCCTGCACGTCCAGAGCCTGTTGCTCTGCAATTGAAGAGTGAGAGGCCTGCGTACCGCAAAAAAAAAAAAAAAAAAAAAAGAACTACAGAAACAAAGAGAAAACAAATAAAATGGCAGTACATACATATCTATCAATGATTAATTTAAATGTAAGTGAACTAAATGTTCTGAAAAAAACATGTAGGGTGGCTGACCAGATTTTAAAAATCTGTATATATGCTACCTACAGGGAACTTAGCCTCAGAGCTCAAGACACACACAGACTGGATGGATATTCCTTCTAGGTTTAGCCCATGAAATAATAGGGACAGAGCCTCAAGAAGCAAGATGGGGTCTTTAAGTCACTACCAGTAAGGCTGTCCACCACCCATCTGATTAAGACATTTATGACTATAGTGTTGAAACCCTGAGATTTGAGGCAGCTTGTGTTGCCCAACTAAGGTTAACTATTAACTAACATTTGCCTAGAATTATACTATTTGCAAAATAACTTTACCTATTAACCTATTTTGATAGCCACCCTGTGAATGAGGTTATTTTTACTTCTCCCATTTCACAGATCTGATATTGATTCTTACTGTTTTGAACTACTTAATCAAGATCATATAGGTAAGACAAAGGGTAAGATTTTTAAATCATTGACTGTCAAATTCACAAAAGTTAGTAGAAAAGAAACATGAAAAGAAGTCTAGTATAGGAAATAACTCAGTATACACAAGATATTAAGATGATTCAAAAAAGGAAACTTGGATACTGGTGTAGCCAAAGAAGGTTCTATTTTTGTATGTAGGATTTACGGTGAGGAGAAAGGGAAGACTGAACATGGAAAGTTTCTG
Organism: Inia geoffrensis; assembly: GCA_036417435.1. Lineage (NCBI taxonomy): Eukaryota > Metazoa > Chordata > Mammalia > Artiodactyla > Iniidae > Inia > Inia geoffrensis. The sequence goes on from CM070921.1 coordinate 13,040,896, forward strand.
TAAATTCTGACATGCAAGTTGGGTAGTTAGAAGATAGTTGGCATTTGTTCTAATATTTCATGGAAGCTGGAGGAAGTACTGAAACAGGCTGGGACCTGGGACCTGGGGACCCTTTGCTGCAATGCTTGCACCTGGATAAACCCTCCCTTGAGCAATAAAATACAAAGAAAGCATATGGGACTAAAAATGACTGCATGCTTGTGCATTTGGGACAAATTCTGGACAAAAGATACAAAAAGACCAAAAAAAAAAGAGCCCAACTGCCACTTTTGAAGACCAAAACAAGAGCAAAAACAAGGTGTTGGGGGCAAAAGCTGGGTACTGCACATGCCCCCTGCACTCAACACTACTTGAGGATTGGGAAAACCATTTAAGCCACCCCTACAACGTGACCCCTGGACACACTCCTCCCCTTACCCTATATAGAGAACCAGCTCCTCCCCACTTGGGGATCAAGCTAGCAAGGGAACCCGTTACTTCTTGCTCTCCCCTGCTGTAGCAAGGACCCCAGTAAAGCCTTGCCTGAATTTTTGTCTGACCGCTGATGAGTTACTATTGATTAAGGGAAGGCCAAGAACCCTGGTTGGTATGAGTACTTTACCATAGATGCTGGTACTTCAACACAAACAACAGGTAAAAAATTATTGAGTACCTACCAGAGGGAGGGTCTTCAAGAGGTGTACCAAGGATATAGGGAAATTAGAAGAGTACAGCTCTTGTTTTAAATGTTTCTAATCTGTTAGAGGAATTAGTCCTAATGACTATAACACAATGCCAAATAAGGTAAGCATCGATGGGGAGGGGAAGGGTAAGCTGTGACAAAGCGAGAGAGAGGCATGGACATATATACACTACCAAATTAAGGTAGATAGCTAGTGGGAAGCAGCCGCATAGCACAGGGAGATCAGCTCGGTGCTTTGTGACCGCCTGGAGGGGTGGGATAGGGAGGGTGGGAGGGAGACGCAAGAGGGAGGGGATATGGAGATATATGTATATATATATATATAACTGATTCATTTTATTGTAAAGCAGAAACAAACACACCATTGTAAAGCAATTATACTCCAATAAAGATGTTAAAAAAAAAAAAAGCAATCAAGCTAGTGTGGCTGAATGGACAAATAATTAACATGGAAAATGACACAAGAAGGATGCAGGAAAAAACAGTGAAATTTTCATGTAAAAGATAACATGTCAATATTGAATTTAGAGGGGATGCCTTTACTGAGTTTGGTTCAAGCATAATGAAGGTCACAGATGTAAACCCTCCTGAGGGTCTTATGAATATTTTTAGCAGGCACATTGCTATATGGGTAATTAAATGTATCCAAAAAGAGTCTATTCTTTAGGCGACAAAAAAACAGGATTTATAATTTTGGGTATGTTTGTTTAAAAGTGAAGCCACCAAATTACAGTGAAATCATGTGTTTTGAAATTTATATTTCTACCGAAACTGCATAGCTTCTAGCTTCCAAAGAATTTAGACCAAGGTTTTATTAAGCTACCACGTGGAACCTGACAGGCAATTAAGCTACCACCTGGCACCTGACAGGCAATTAAGCTACCACCTGGCACCTGACAGGCAATTCTCCAAGACATTCTGCTCAAGAAGGGCTACCTACTATGAACAAGGTTTCATAATTTTCAATCATTTTCTGCACTACAGAAATAATTGCCATACACTTCTCAATGTAGGCCAAACCCTGGATTCAGAATTCTTTGACAACTTCTTCTTTTGCAGAACATTGGTCCAGATATGCTAAGTTTACAGATGTCATTTTGTTCCCAGTGACCTCAAGAGAAGAGAACACAAGGGTTTTTAAAATTATTTTTGCCTTTCAAAACTCTAGGTGGTTCAACAATGGAAACTTTTTCTACTTTTTCCCCTTAATTTTGCTTATTTTTTCCTATCTTGGATTAAAAATGTATAGCTCAGAAGCCATTTCAATAGCATATTGAGTAAAAGTTTGAATATTGAAAGCATATTATGAAATTGGTTCTTTATAAGATTTCTGTCCTCTCTGCAGGTAAGAATTATTGATGTCCATCCTCCCATCTATCAACTCATCCACCATCCATCCACCCACCCACCCAACAATCATCTTTCCATATTCAGTCTAGCATCTACCATAGCCTAGACATTTTTATGGGTTTTATTTTTAAAATTTCAAAAATAATTATAATACAGTCCTCATTTTAAGGCCTTAATATTTTAGGGAGGAAAAATACCTTATCATTTACAATAGTGAGCAAAACACTTGACACTATTAACTCTGGAAGCCCTAGGGACACTATCTCAGAGATGGTAGTATTTACACAAAATTTTGAAGGAAGTCTAGAATTTGGTAGACTGAAAAAGAGAGTACCTGGGACATGAAGAACTTTTATAGTGGAGGAGAAAACATATGCAAAGACAGAAATGTAAAATACGTCAAGGGGCCCCAGGAAGCTCCGTGTGGCTGAAGGTTCTGCAGGAAAATCAGGCAAGGTCCAGGAAGGAAGATATTTGTGTATTACACAAGAAATTTATATCTAGGTTTAGTGAGCTAAGGCCAAGAGGATCCTGAACATAAGAGATAGAAGGTGGGACTTACATGTTAGGAGGAACCATGTTAGGAGTATATGTACCATATGTACATGTTAGGAGTCTATGTACCACCGATGATGGTTGAAATGAAATGAGACTACCTGTGACACACTGCAACTGTCTAGTTAAGAAGAAGGAAGAAGACATGGCTTCTGAAGTTATAAGGAGGGAGTAGAATGAGGAAGTAATGCTGAGAGTGACTGTGGGCTTCTGGTTGAAAACTGATAGCCATAGAGCCATTGAACAATTGAGAAAATATCAGGTTTGTGGAGAGGTAGAAAGGAATGGAACGTAATAAGTTCAGATTTAGCTGAGATGAGTATTTGAGCCACTTCTGAGAAAGCCAGGAGAGGTGTCATGAATACTTACATTTTAAAACTTACTCTTATTTCACGATACACAATGCTACAAAAAAATCTTTAAAATGCATGTTTTGAACTTCTCTCAATATTGTGTGAGAAAGAATTCCTACAACTGAAATTTTAAAAGGTATGTTTAGCAGCATCCACTAGATGTCAGCAGCCCTCTGCTAAAAACATCTCCCAGTCATTGCAAAATCTCACCTTGTTGAGAATCTCTAGGTGAATTTTTTTTCTCTTGTGAATATTAGTTGAAAATCTAGAAATACCTGGATAAGTAGGGGAATATGACTTTTTAGGGATCCTTTGCTTGGGAAAATGTGTAACCCTTTTGAGAAGCAACTGTATGCACAACATAGAATTCAAGAATACTGGTTGACAGCTAAGACAAAGTCTCTTCAGTCCCACCCTTGTACTGTGGAGCCCCACAATACCAGTGTGACACACAGGGTGCATTATTTTTAGAAGGCGAAGCTATTTTCAGGTAAATGACTTGGGGCTATGTGAAATTATTTCACGGGTTAGCACTGGGAATTTTAAATATGTTGTCTCTTGCAGTTTACTTCCTTTTATTCTGTTTTGTTTCATTAACATCAAAATTGTTTTCATTTCTCTAGAAATTCATGGTTAAGAATAAAAATAAATGTGTGTGGTGTGCAATTAAAAAATTTGTCCCTTTTGAATGCAGAGGTCTTTCAAGTGCTTTTTTCTACTTTCTCTTCACTCAGCAAAGTAATGTAAATTTTAAACATAGAAAATAATTAATAGAAGGTTTTTAAATTTAAATGAATATTTTTACAAAGGTAATTTGGAATTCTGTTTCCATTCTGCTCCTCCCCTGTTGCTATTCTGGGAATGCAACACATTTTATATGGAAAGTTGCACACCAATTCCAGACAATGACCAAGCCATTCGTTGCTGAATTTTATTAGTGCATTTTGTTGTTGTTTTTTTCTGTTTTTTTGTTTTCTTAAACTGGAAACTGGATGTGCTCACAGAAGTCTTCCTCCTTTGCCCTCCATATTCATGTATATATATGTGTATGTCTGAATATATACATATATATATAAACTTTATATATTAAGTATATAAATACACTATATAGTTACATATTGATATATTAAATATATTTTTTCAATTTTTATGTAAAATTATTTAAAACTTATGAAAATACTTTAATTTTATACAAATATATATTTAAATATATTTATTTAATTAGCTATCTAAATCAAAGTACATTGATGAATTTACAAAGGAAAAATTATCTTCATTAAATAAGCACACTAAAGAATTCCTAAGCCCAACAGCTTGTTGTAAGATGAATACCTAACATTTAATAAAAGTTTAGCCTTTGTTATTGGTTAATGCACTAATGCACTTGGAGCTTCTTTTTAGCTGTTCTAGCTCTTTTTAACTATAAGCTTTTATGAAGCTACTGATATTCTTATCCTTATTCATACATGAGGGAAGTAATAAGTAGAGCACATGGCTGAAGAGTGGTGGAGTTGTAAAGCAAACCTTATGGTCCTACTTTACACCATTTTCTTATTTGTGAACATGTGTCTCCCACTTTTCATCAATTGCATCCCTCTAATACCTGTAATAATCTGGTATTTGTTGAAAGTGTTCCTCTTTTGTGCATCATAGATGTTTTTTATGATCATTCGATTTTTTAAAATATTGCATTAAAACACTATTTAGATTATTGAGGGTTTGATACCTCCTTTAAGGGAAAGGCCTCATTTGCCTTACCCTTAACCTGATCCTGGCAACCTAACTCCTAGTGGCGTATGCTTCCCAAAATTCAGTAAAAATGGCACTGGATTGCTGATTCATAACCTATTTTTTTACCTTATAAATCGTTTAAGAAATGAATGAAACCTATGAAATATGTTACCAGAGAAGTATTTATTTTTTCTTTACTTTCATGCAATGATAAGATCTCTGAAAAACCACTGATGAAGAGGTTTCAATTTTCTCCCTGCAAAATTTGCTTCAGAAAAATATTTCTTATATTTGAGAATTTCTTTTTTTTTTTTTCTTGAGGAGCACAGGAAACCAACAAATGTAAGCTAAACAAAATGGAATGAAACACAAAAAGATAGGATACCATTATTTGATGAAATATCTCTAATTTTCCCACAAAAGCACTGATTGAATAGTCAATAATTTTTCTCATACCATTGTTTTTGACATCTTTAAGATATCAGTTAATAATGCATTACATTTTAAGCATTTATTAGAAAGGAAATATTACATGCATAAGAAATCTAAAACCTCTCCAGCTCCATTTTTCTTCCTCTTTCCCCCTATTTTATAATTACAAGGGAAAGGAGTAAGATGTTGGTAGATCCTGTGCAAGTCTCCAAGTTTCTCAATACATAGGCTTGTTTGTCTTTCCTGTTACAATCCATAAAAATATTTACATAATAAATAGATAACACTAATAAAACAAATAGATGAGAAAAAGTTGAAAAATATTGTTTCTTGAACTATATTTAGATTTTTCATTCTCTATATAGTTGACAGCTATAGTTCTTTCTACTTGATCATGCCAAACCAACTAAAATAGTAAACAAAACCCCCTGTCTCATTCCTTCCTTCTATTCTTAATCTCTATTGAAAGAGGTTTAGCTGACTGCCATCCTTAAGCTCTGCTTGTACTGTTGCTTTACTGAATCCTTTAATGCGTAGCTTAAATTTAATCTGCTCCATGGAGCTGTTCATAATTTTTCTAACTGATGTCTACCACATATTTCTCTGAAGTTTTGCTGAGATTGTGAGCTGTGTATGTGCCGTGTGTCTTTACCTTTTCCACCTCCAAATTCTAGATGGTACAGCATCTCAAAACAGCAATCAAAAGTATCAAATCAGGGCTTCCCTGGTGGCGCAGTGGTTGAGAGTCTGCCTGCCAATGCAGGGGACACGGGTTCGTGCCCTGGTCTGGGAAGATCCCATGTGACGCAGAGCGGCTGGGCCCGTGAGCCATGGCCGCTGTGCCTGTACTTTCGGAGCCTGTGCTCCACAATGGGAGAGACCACAACAGTGACAGGGCCATGTACCACAAAAAAAAAAAAAAAAAAGTATCAAATCAACACATTGTATACCTTAAGCTTACACAGTGTTGTATGTCAGTTATATCTCAATCAAAAAAAAAAGAGAAATTACCAGACAATGATCACTGTTTTAGTAGAACTCAGGTTAGATGCCAAGAACACCTTTGATTCAAATACAAAGGCCAGCCTTACACAAAAAGATTTATAATGTAAATTACTGTGTTAAATATTACATTTATTAAAAAACTTCCTAACTTACTGAGTTACCATCTCCATCTCTAACCAGAAATCCATGGCTGTAAAGATAGAACCACTTAACCCTCATTCATTCAATACTTTATGTCCAAATACCCAATTGCCCCTTGAACTCCTATGACTTCTCTGCTCATAGTCTTTACCCTAGTCCAAGATAACTGTGAAGTTTACTTGCTTTCCTGTATATCTAACCATTTCACTGAAAAAAAAGTGCATTCCTATGCTGCTTTCATCTTTGTTTTGATGGAAATTTGAGGTCAACTATCTGTAGTTGAATATGTTGTTTCTTTGCACAGTTTCACTATTAAGAGGATTTTGTGTGTGTGTGTGTGGTATGCAGGCCTTTCACTGTTGTGGCCTCACCCATTGCACCCATTGCACTGCCAGTTGCACTGGCAAGGCACTGTGGTAGAGAGTGCTTTACTGTAAGTCCTATTAAAACATCCTCTTATGAATCTAGTTGCAGGGAGGGTATAAAGAGGTAGGCATAGAGAATCGACTTGATGACATGGGGTGGGAGGGCTAGTCTGAGATGAAGTGAGAGAAGCATCGACAAAATAGCCAACTATTTTAATCCGGTCGTGTATATATGTCGATGCTACTCTCGCTTCATCTCAGACTAGCCCTCCCACCCCATGTCATCAAGTCGATTCTCTATGCCTACCTCTTTATACCCTCCCTGCAACTAGATTCATAAGAGGATGTTTTAATAGGACTTACAGTAAAGCACTCTCTACCACAGTGCCTTGCCAGTGCAACTAATTTTATTTCCAAAATTCCGATAATAAGATCCAGGTTTAGGGAGGTAAACAGTTTTGGCCAAGAACACACGGCTAATGAGTTACACAGCTACCAACTGTTCTCAATTACAGGGTGTATTTAGTACACCAGGTGTGCTTCTGTTAACATGTGGACACCTACTAGGTTGTCACAATGGAGAGAGTATTGCTAAACACATCATCATCATCATCATCATCTTATCATCATACAGCCTAGTGGTGGGGTGAGTCCAATGACTAGTATACTCTCAAATGTGCCTCAAACTCAAAAGTAAACCAGTTTGAGAAAAAAAGAACTAACAAATTTATACGCATATACAGAAAATATAAATATATATATATATATTTTTTTTTCTCAACCTGGTTTACTACTCACTGGACCTACTGTATCACTGACCAATGCAGAAATTTTGTATGATTTATAAAAAGGAGACTTCCTCAGTATATTTTACTGCTGTCTGCTAGGATGTTCTAATAACTCTGCAAATCTACAGTGACTATGGGGTACATGGTGCCTCCTCCAGAGCTGTAAAATGCACAAACATACAAATTACAGAACAATATAAATGGAGGCCCCCTGGGGGACACAGCGTTAGTTACTAGGCTCCTTAGACCCTCAGTTGCTACCTCTAAAACATCTTCAGCACTTGTACTGAAAGCGTGTCTGAAAATGATTCTAAAAATGCACACATGTGAGTTCACCTGGACATTTGGCTTTCCTCAAAGCCGTCTTAATCACCTGAAACTCAAGTTTCTTCTCACAGCGTGCTTAAGAAACGTCAGAGGGGCAATTGACATACTTAGGAATTCAGACAGGGCTCTGCCTTAACCCAGTGATTAGGCAGATGATTCTACAGCTTCTCATATCTATATTCAATAAAGGCTGACACCCAGATGGGTAATATAACCACTTAACAGTTATGAGAATTACAATATGTCTGTTGAAGAGCTGTGTCTGCTGAAATAAGATGACAGTGCCATATGTATATTAAGTCTGAAGCTAGCACTAATTATATTAATTAAGGCACTAATCATAACTACTGTAGAGGTAAATGGCTAACTCAGGAAAGTTTCATTCTCACACTGATAGAGAATGAGGATAAGAAATGCAGAATAGACTTTCTGGATTAAAGGGAAAAAACCCACATATGACCATGCTCTTTGGGAAGGAAGTTTGACAAACACAGAAATGAATCCATAAGACAGCTGAGTTCTGCTTCACATGGATTGAAAGGAAAAGTTTCTGTTGGTATATAAGTTTGGAATGCCTCTGAGTTCTTTTTGCTGATTTAGAATGCATTTTAACATATTAAATGGTTTAAAACCTCCTGCAGAATCTAAGGTCAAGGAGAAGTATGACTACATGGTATCAAAAAGGGAAATAGATCTCTTGCTAAAGTGAAGAGTAAATAAGTTGCTTGCTAATAGGTCATGTAAAATTGAGGCCAGAATCACCTTAGTCCACAGGAGAAACTGAAAAACACCTTGAAGCACGTGACCATGACCAGAGAGGACTAGGATCCAAGAACTGAGATGATGGATCACACTATGACCTGAGTTGTGAGCAAGGGCCAACAAGAATATCCCAGAGAGTCCACACAACTGTGCAGAACCTGTCCTTAGCAGTTGATACCATGTGGCATTGAAATGCATGAAGGTGGTCAGTAGTTATGACCTTCTACTTCTTGCCACATCGAGTGGAAAGGATCCACTCTCCATTCATTGACCCATATTTTGGGGGCAGATGGAAGGAGAGGAAAGACCTCTACAAAGAAAGATCTTAGACTTCCAGCCATAGGGCACATGGGTGCTCCAGAATAAAATGGAAGAATGAAGAGGTGACCTCATATTTGGGCTTCAAGTTAAAGAAGCAGATCAAATGAGTTACAAGGACAGCCATCTCCCCCCACCTCCATTACTCCATTTCTTACGCTTGTAAGCACCTCTGTAGCTAATTTTCTTCTTCACACAAATGGAAATTTAGGGTTTTGAGTAAAGCATCATCATGGAAAATGACAGCCTCATTTGGAAGCATTCTTGAAACATACAAGGAGGTTAATGGCCAATGTGCTCGTAGGAACTGTGCCTCCTAAGACAGGGAGGAAATAAAAGAGAAAAACAACCCTTAATTAGTTCTCTTCCTACACAGACACATAGGCCAGGAGAGGGAAGCTTCATTTTCTCCAGGTAAAACATCTGACCAAATGCGTAGCTCTCCCTTTTTTAAGAAATAAGTTGAAGTATAGTTGATTTACAATATTGTGTTAGTTTCAAGTGTATAGCATAGTGATTCAGTATTTTTACAGATTATATTCCATTATAGGTTATTACAAGACAGTGGGTATAATTCCGTGTGCTATACACTATATATATTTTTGATTTTCTACTTTATGTAGTTTGTTTCTGTTAATCCATGACACTAATTCATCCCTCCTCCCATCCCTCTCCCCTTTGTTGCCACACATTTGTTTTCTACATCTGTGAGGCTGTTTCTGTTTTTTGGTTTTTTAAACATCTTTATTGGGGTGTAATTGCTTTATAATTGTGTGTTAGTTTCTGCTGTATAACAAAGTGAATCAGCTATATGTATACATATATGCGTATATCCCCTCCCTCTTGTGTCTCCCTCCCACCTTCCCTATCCCACCCGTCTAGGTAGTCACAAAGCACAGAGCTGATCTCTCTGTGTGATACAGCTGCTTCCCACTAGCTATCTGTTTTACATTTAGTAGTGTATATATGTCAATGCTACTCTCTCACTTCGTCCCAGCTTACCCTTCCCCCTCCCCATGTCTCAAGTCCATTCTCTACATCTGTATCTTTATTCTTGTACTGCCCCTATGTTTATCAGAACCATTTTTTCTTTATTTTTTTTTGATTCCGTATATATGTGTTATCATACAGTATTTGTTTTTCTCTTTCTGACTTACTTCACTCTGTATGACACACTCTAGATTCATCCAGCTTATTACAAATAACTCAGTTTCTTTTCTTTTTAGGGCTGAATAATATTCCATTGTATATATGTGCCACATCTTCTTTATCCATTCAGCTGTCGATGGAAACTTAGGTTGCTTCCATGTCCTGGCTATTGTAAATAGTGCTGCAATGAACATAGCGGTACATGACTGTTTTTGAATTAAGGTTTTCTCAGGGTATATGCCCAGTAGTGGGATTGCTGGGTCATATGGTAGTTCTATTTGCATTTTATTAAGTAATCTACATACTGTTATCCATAGTGGATGTATCAAGTTACATTCCAATCAGCAGTGCAAGAGTGTTCCCTTTTCTCCACACCCTCCCCAGCATTTATTCTTTGTAGATATTTTGATGATGGCCATTCTGACTAGTGTGAGATTATATCCCATTGTAGTTTTGATTTGCATTTCTCTAATTAATGATGTTGAGCATTCTTTCATGTGTTTGTTGGCAGTCTGTATATCTTCTTTGGAGAAATGTCTATTTAGGTCTTCTGACCATTTTTGGATTGGATTGTTTGTTTTTGTGTTATTGAGCTGCATGAGCTGCTTGTAAATTTTGGAGATTAATCCTTTGTAATGGCTTCATTTGAAAATATTTTCTATAATTCTGAGGGTTGTCTTTTCATCTTGTTTATATTTCCCTTTGCTGCGCAAAAGCTTTTAAGTTTCATTAGGTCCCATATTTTTATGTTTGTTTTTATTTCCATTTCTTTAGGAAGTGGGTCAAAAAGGATCTTGCTGTGATGTATGTCATAGAGTCCTCTGCCTATGTTTTCCTCTAATAGTTTTATAGTGTCTGCTCTTAGATTTATGTCTTTAATCCATTTTGTGTTTATTTTTGTGTATGGTGTTAGGGAGTGTTCTAATTTCATTCTTTTATGTGTAGCTGTCCACTTTTCCCAGCACCACTTTTTGAAGAGGCTGTCTTTCCTCCACTCTTTATTCTTGCCTCCTTTATCAAAGATAAGGTGACCATATGTGCATGGGTTTATCTCTGAGCTTCTATCCTGTACCATTGATCTATATTTCTGTTTTTGTGCAAGTACCATATTGCCTTGATTACTGTAGTTTTGTAGTATAGTCCGAAGTCCAGGAGCCTGATTCCTCCAGCCCCGTTTTTCTTTCTCAAGATTGCTTTGGCTGTCAGGGTCTTTTGTGTTTCCATACAAATTGTGAAATTTTTTGTTCTAGTTCTGCGAAAAATGCCATTGGTAGTTTGATGGGGATTGCATGGAATATGTAGATAGCTTTGGGTATTTGGAAGATTTTATTTTATTATTATTATTTTTTTGCAGTATGCAGGCCTCTCACTGTTGTGGCCTCTCCCATTGCGGAGCACAGGCTCCAGACGTGCAGGCCCAGCGGCCATGGCTCACGGGCCCAGCCGCTCCATGGCATTTGGGATTCTCTTGAACCAGGGCACAAACCCGTGTCCCCTGCATCGGCAGGCAAACTCTCAACCACTGTGCCACCAGGGAAGCCCTCTCTTAACTTTTGCTTGCCTGTAAAGGTTTTAATTTATCTGTCGAGTATGAATGAGATCCTTGCAGTGTAGAGTAATCTTGGTTATAATTTTTTTTCCTTTCATCACTTTCAATATGTCCTGCCACTCCCTTCTGGCTTGCAGAGTTTCTGCTGAAAGATCAGCTGTTAACCCTATGGGGATTCCATTTTATATTACTTGTTGCTTTCCCCTTGCTGCTTTTAATATTTTTTCTTTGAATTTAATTTTTGATAGTTTGATTAATATATGTCTTGGTGTGTTCCTCCTTGGATTTATCCTGTATGGGACTCTCTGTGCTTCCTGGACTTGACTATTTCCTCTCCCATGTTAGGGAAGTTTTCAACTATAATCTCTTCAAATATTTTCTCAGACACTTTCTTTTTCTCTTCTTCTGCTGGGACCCATATAATATGAATGCTGGTGCATTTTATATTGTCCCAGAAGTCTCTGAGACTGTCCTCAATTCTTTTCATTCATTTTTCTTTATCCTGCTCTGCAGTAGTTATTTCCACTATTTTTCTTTCAGGTCACTCATCCGTTCTTCTGCCTCAGTTATTCTGCTATTGATTCCTTCTAGAGTATTTTTAATTTCATTTATTGTGTTTTTCATCATTGTCTATTTGCTCTTTAGTTCTTCTAGGTCCTTGTTGAACATTTCTTGTATTTTCTCCATTCTATTTCCAAGGTTTGGATCATCTTTACTATCATTACCATGAATTCTTTTTCAGGTAGGCTGCTTATTTCCTCCTCATTTGTTTGGTCTGGTGGGTTTTTAGCCTGCTACTTTATCTGCTGCATATTTATGTCTTCCTATTTGCTTAACTTACTATGTTTTGGTTCTCCTTTTCACAGTCTGCAGGTTCATAGTTCCCATTGGTTTTGGTGTCTACCTCCACTGGCCAAGCTTAATTTAGTGGCTTGTGTAGGCTTCCTGGTGGAGGGGACTGGTGCCTGTGTTCCAGGCAGGGTGGGTGGGGCTGCACCTTATCTTTTCAGTGGACAGGTCTGCATCTGGTGCTGTATTTTGGGGTATCTGTGAACTTAGTATGATTTTACACAGCTTCTCTGCTAATGGGTGGCGTTATGTCCCTGTGTGGCTAGTTGTTTGGCATGGGGTATCCATCACTGGAGTTTGCTGGCCATTGGGTGGAGCTGGGTCATAACATTGAGACAGAGATCTCTGGCAGAGCTCTCACCAATTGGTATCACTTGGGGCCGGGAGGCCTCTGGTGGACCAATGTCATGAATTCGGCTCTCCCACCTCAGAGGCTCAGGCCTGACATCCAGCTGGAGCACCAAGGCCCTGTCAGCCACACGGCTGCCTTGAGTCACATGTACTGTGTTAAGATGGTCTCAACACCACAGTGCTCTCTCGGGGCTGCCTCCTTGAAGTACTGTTTCTGTTTTGCATAGTCATCCATTTGTATTATTTTTTAGCTGTCCCTTTTAAAACAGGTTAAAGGAAGAACCAGAGCTTTTTTTTTTTTTTTTGCTTTTTTTTCTGAGCATACAAACATGCAGGAAAAATGAACCATGGAAAGAGTGTTATCTATGAAATCAGAGTGACTCATTAAATTGTGTGATCTTGAGTTTCTTCCTAACCTCTTGTTAAGTTTCTTAAGCATCGAAAGACATGGGTAACGGGGGTTTCTTTCACAGCTGGTGGACAGATTCAATGAAATAATGCATATAAAAATATTCTGCAATTCTGCACAGGTGAGAGGCCTAATAAATGTTATTATATTATCTTTCTTCCTGGAAGTCCTGTTGTCAAGCATTAAATGTTGATGAATAGGCTCTTATGTGAGTATTAAAAAAACAGCCAAGTAAACAAATGTAAAATATATTTATTTTCAAAGCCTCTTTTATCTTGAAAAAAAGATATACTAGGAGACATTGATAATTGACAATTTCAATAGCATGAACACATAATTTTCTTAGCTCCATCAAACTAAAAATTATTTTCATTTGTCTTTATTTCAGTGTTGTTGAATTTCTTATTTCCTTCTTCTGGAACCAGCAAAGAATATTAACATTTTAATATTCCTTCAGCCAACCAGGGAATTCTTTTCTCAAAGACTGTCTTTTCTGTAGTGATCATAAACACAGATAAATCTGTAATCAGGAAATCTATTCCTGAATAAGTTAAAAATTGTACTGCAAGAATGCAACTTAGTGCTTAAGTTACGAGGTATGTTGAAGGTGCAGATGCCTAAAAGTCAATTTGGGGGGCAAGGGGAGGATCAATGATTCCAGAGAAACTTAATGAAAATTATTAATTCTTGGGACAGCAAAGTTATAAAGTTTTATATAAGCATCTTATATAAAAAGAATGATATTTTGTATAGTGTATAATAGAATAATAAGTATTATGTAATTATTTTGTATTTGTTATCAATTGATTAGGAACACTCTGAATTCCACTTTTCATATTTCAATACAGTATTTATGGATTAATTTTGTTTTGTTGTACATAATATGGACACATCTAGACATTTTAATTTAAAACATTTTGTTCTAACTCTATCAAAACTTTTCTTTAAATCATGTTATAGTTGATTTACAATAGTATGTTAGTTTCAAGTGTTCAATATAATGATTCAACATGTTTATAGATTTACCCTATTTATAGTTATTATAAAATAAAGGCCATAGCCCCTGTGCTATATGATATATCCTTGTTGCTTATCTATTTTATATATAGCCATTTGCAACAACATGGATGGACCTGTAGGGTATTGAGTTTAGTGAAATAAGCCAGACAGAGCAAGACAGATACTGTATGTTGTCATTTACATATTGTATCTAAAAAGTAAAATGAATGAATATGACAAAACAGAGACAGACTCAGAGATACAGAGAAAAAAATTCGTGGTTAGCAGTGGGGAGAGGGATGGGAAAAGGGGGCAAATGGGGGTAGGGGGTTAAAAGGGACAGACTATAAAAACATTTCTGAGATTTTACCTTTTAGTTTTGGGGACTCAATTACATTGTAGTAGGTTGAAAAATAAAGAAAAGATATCAGAGATGAGCTTACATAAGCTTGAACTTTTCTAAAGGTAATTCATTGAAAGCCAAGTGAATATAAAATGTTATGTACCCCTTTCACTTACTTGTCTCTCACTCTTATTTTTGAGCTTTCAAGTTGGAATATTTTAGGTTTAGAGACCTACAAGTAAGCACACAAAGACTGTTGACTTTTCTTCCTTGAACACAATACCACTACAGCAATATAGCATGCACAGCAACAGTAAGTAAATTAATGCTTATTTATTTCACACTATTTATATTATCCAGATTATATGCCCTCTAAAAATCAGTTGTTTTATATTAAAATTTTAACTGAAGAAAAAATTTCCCATGAGATATTACGTTTCCATGCCTTCTCAATATAAAGAATGAAATAATGAAATGAATGAATAAAAAATGAAATAGAATGAGTAATGAAAACTTTTTTCATTATTTTGAATAATTATATAGATATGAATTTTATAGAGATTTTTAGCTCTTCTTGTTAAAATAGATATTTCTCATTTTTCTGATCTTAATTAAAAAATACACTTACTAGGGAAAATCAGAAAATGCAGAAAAATATTAAAAATAAAGCATTTTAGAAGAGACCTTGTGTATAATTACTTGATATTTTGGTTTATTTCTTTTCAAACTTTTCTCTGTTAATATATATTTCTTCAATAACTGAGATCAACTGTATATGTGTGTTTGTATGTATATGTATAATATTTTTATAATATATAATCATATATTTGAAGGCTGATGTTTTTACTATGCTGCAAAAATTTTCATGCCAGTAAAAATTTCTTTTAAACGTCATGTAAAATGGATACAAAATAATCTATTACATAAATACTCCACAATTTATTTCACAGCACCCGCTGAGTGGTATGAGATGCCCCAACATACACTTTTCTTTTTCTATTTTCAGTAAGCCTACTGTAAACAACTCTGTGGACAGTTCTTTCTTTATATTTCTGATTTTCTTAGAATCAAGTTCTATAAGTGAAATACTATCATCAATGCATATGTCAAAAAGGCCAAAATGTCAATAATTTTGAGGTTGAGAAATTCTTCTCTAAAAGATTAGGTCTCTTAAAGCAAACACATATGTAACATCACACATTAAAATTTTAATTATATAGTTTCTCTATATAAAGACA
Source organism: Inia geoffrensis (assembly GCA_036417435.1). Taxonomy (NCBI): domain Eukaryota; kingdom Metazoa; phylum Chordata; class Mammalia; order Artiodactyla; family Iniidae; genus Inia; species Inia geoffrensis. The sequence continues at coordinate 13,056,592 of CM070921.1, forward strand.
CTTTTTAAAAAACATCTTTATTGGGGTATAATTGCTTTAAAATGGTGTGTCAGTTTCTACTTTATAACAAAGTGAATTAGTTATATGTATACACACGTTCGCATATTTCTTCCCTCTTGCGTCTCCCTCCCACCCTCCCTATCCCACCCCTCCAGGCGGTCACAAAGCACCGAGCCGATATCCCTGTGCCAAGCGGCTGCTTCCCACTGGCTATCTACCTTACGTTTGTTAGTATATATATGTCCATGCCCCTCCCTCGCCCTATCATAGCTCACCCCTCCCCCTCCCCATATCCTCAAGTCCATTCTCCAGTAGGTCTGTGTCTTTATTCCTGTCATACCCTTAGGTTCTTCATAACATTATATTTTCTTAAATTTCATATATATGTGTTAGCATACAGTATTTGTCTTTCTCTTTCTGACTTACTTCACTCTGTATGACAGACTCGAGGTCTATCTACCTCATTACAAATAGCTCAATTTCATTTCTTTTTATCACTGAGTAATATTCCATTGTGTATATGTGCCACATCTTCTTTATCAATATATAAAGACATGTTTATTCAGTATTCAGAGTAAGTTTAAAACTGTGAAAAGTGAATGCACTTTTTTAACATTTTTTTTATTGTATTGTCTTTTTTTTTTACCTTTATTGGAGTATAATTGCTTTACAATGGTGTGTTAGTTTCTGCTTTATAACAAAGTAAATCAGTTATACATATACATATGTTCCCATATCTCTTCCCTCTTGTGTCTCCCTCCCTCCCACCCTCCCTATCCCACCCTTCTAGGTGGTTACAAAGCACCGAGGTGATCTCCCTGTGCTATACGACTGCTTCCCACTAACGATTTGTTTTACATTTGGTAGTGTATATATGTCAGTGCCACTCTGTCACTTTGTCACAGTGTACTCTTCCCCCTCACCATATCTTCAAGTCCATTCTCTAGTAAGTCTGTGTCTTTATTACTGTCATACCCCTAGGTTCTTTATGACATTTCCCCCCCTTAAATTCCATATATATCTGATAGCATATGGTATTTGTTGTTCTCTTTCTGACTTACTTCAGTCTGTATGACACACTCTAGGTCCATCCACCTAACTACAAATAACTCAATTTCTTTTCTTTTTATGGCTGAGTAATATTCCATTGTATATATGTGCCACATCTTCTTTATCCATTCATCCGATGTTGGACAGTAAGGTTGTTTCCATCTCCTGGCTATTGTAAATACAGCTGCAGTGAACATTTTGGTACATGACTTTTTGAACCATGGTTTTCACAGGGTATATGCCCAGTAGTGGGATTGCTGGGTCATATGGTAGTTCTATTTGTAGATTTTTAAGGAACCTCCATACTGTTCTCCATAGTGGCTGTACCAATTCACATCCCAACCAGCAGTGCAAGAGTCCCTTTTCTCCACACCCTCTCCAGCATTTAATGTTTCTAGATTTTTTGACGACGAACATTCTGAACAGTGTGAGATGATATCTCATTGTAGTTTTGATTTGCATTTCTCTAATTAATGATGTTGAGCATTCTTTCATGTGTTTGTTGGCAATCTGTAAATCTTCTTTGGGGAAATGTGTATTTAGGTGTTCTACCCATTTTTGGATTGGGTTTTTTTTATGGAGCTGCATGAGCTGCTTGTAAATATTGGAGATAAATCCTTTGTCAGTTGTTTCATTTGCAAATATTTTCTCCTATTCTGAGGGTTGTCTTTTGATCTTATTTATGGTTTCCTTTGCTGTGCAAAATCTTTGAAGTTTCACTAGGTCCCATTTGTTTATTTTTGTTTTCATTTTCATTTCTCTAGGAGGTGGGTCAAAAAGGATCCTGCTGTGATTTATGTCATAGAGAGCATTCTGCCTACGTTTTCCTCTAAGAGTTTGATAGCTTCTGGCCTTACATTTAGGTCTTTAATCCATTTTGAGGTTATTTTTGTGTATGATGTTAGAGACACTTCTAATCTCATACTTTTACATGTACCTGTCCAGTTTTCCCAGCACCACTTATTGTATAAGCTCCACTGTACATTCCTGCCTCCTTTATCAAAGATAAGGTGACCATATGTGTGTTGATTTATCTCTGGGCTTTCTATCCTGTTCCATTGATCTATTTTCAGTTTTTGTGGCAGTACCATACTGTCTTGATTACTGTAGCTTTGTAGTATAGTCTGAAGTCAGGGAGCCAGATTCCTCCAGCTCCATTTTTCGTTCTCAATATTCCTTTAGGTATCCGGCGTCTTTTGTGTTTCCATACAAATTGTGAAATTTTTTGTTCTAGCTCTGTGAAAAATGCCAGTGGTAGTTTGATAGGGATTGCATTGAATCTGTAGATTGCTTTGGGTAGTAGAGTTATTTTCACAGTGTTGATTTTTCCAATCCAAGAACATTGTATATCTCTCCATCTATTTGTATCATCCTTAATTACTTTCATCAGTGTCTTATAATTTTCTGCATACAGGTCTTTTGTCTCCTTAGGTAGGTTTATTCCTAGATTTGTTATCATTTTCATTACAATGGTAAATGGGACTGTTTTCTTGATTTCAATTTCAGATTTTTCATCATTAGGTATAGAAATGCCAGAGATTTCTGTGCGTTAATTTTGTATCTTGCTACTTTACCAAATTCATTGATTAGCTCTAGTAGTTTTCTGGTAGCATCTTTAGGATCACTATGTATAGTGTCATGTCATCTGCAAGCAGTGATAGCTTTACTTCTTCTTTTCTGATTTGGATTCCTTTTGTTTACTTTTCTTCTCTGATTGCTGTGGCTAAAACTTCCAAAACTAAGTTGAATAATATTGGTGTGAGTGGGCAACCTTGTCTTGTTCCTGATCTTAGTGGAAATGCTTTCAGTTTTCCACCATTGAAGACGATGTTAGCTGTGAGTTGGTCATACATGGCCTTTATTATATTGAGGAAAGTTCCCCCTATGCCTACTTTCTGCAGGGTTTTTATCGTTAATGGGTGTTGAATATTGTCAAATGCTTTCTCTGCATCTATTGAGATGACCATATGGTTTTTCTCCTTCAATTTGTTAATATGGTGTATCACATTGATAGATTTGCGTATGTCGAAGAATCCTTGCATTTCTGGAATAAACTCCACTTGATTATGATCCTTTTAATATGCTGTTGGATTCTGTTTGCTAGTATTTTGTTGAGGATTTTTGCATCTATGTTCATCAGTGATATTGGTCTGTAGTTTTCACTCTTTGTGACATCTTTGTCTGGTTTTGGTATTAGAGTGATCGTGTCTTCGTAGAATAAGTTTGGGAGTGTTTCTCCCTCTGCTGTGTTTTGGAAGAGTTTGAGAAGGATAGGTGTTAGCTCTTCTTTAAATGTTTGATAGAATTCGCCTGTGAAGCCATCTGGTCCTGGGCTTTTGTTTGTTGGAAGATTTTTTTTTTTTTTTTTTTTTTTTGCAGTACGCGGGCCTCTCACTGTTGTAGCCTCTCCTGTTGTGGAGCACAGGCTCCAGACGTGCAGGCTCAGCGGCAATGGCTCACGGGCCCAGCTGCTCCACGGCATATGGAATCTTCCCATACTGGGGCACGAACACGTGTCCCCTGCATCGGCAGGTGGACTCTCAATCACTGCGCCACCAGGGAAACCCTGTTGGAAGATATTTATTCACAATTTCACTTTCAGTGCTTGTGAGTAGTCTGTTCATATTTTCTGTTTCGTCCTGAATCAGTCTTCGCAGGTTGTGCATTTCTAAGAATTTGTCCATTTTTTCCAGGTTGTACATTTTATTGGCATAGAGTTGCTTGTAGTAATCTCTCGTTATCTTTTGTATTTCTGCAGTGTCAGATGTTACTTCTCTTTTTCCATTCCTAATTCTATTGATTTGAGTCTTCTCCCTTTTTTATTTGATGAGTCTGGCTAATGGTTTTTCAATTCTGTTTATCTTCTTAAACAACCAGCTTTTAGTGTTATTGATCTTTGCTATGCTTTCCTTCATTTCTTTTTCATTTATTTCTGATCTCATCTTTATTATTTCCTTCCTTCTCTTAACTTTGGTACTTTTGTTTTTGTTTTTCTTTCTCCAATTGCTTTATGTGTAAGGTTAGGTTGTTTATCTGAGATGTTTTCTGTTTCTTAAGATAGGATTATATTGCTATAAACTTTCCTCTAAGAACTGCTTTTTCTGCATTCCATAGGTTTTGGGTCCTCATGTCTCCATTGTCATTTGTTTCTAGGTATTTTTTGATTTCCTCTTTGATTTCTTCAGTTATCACTTCGTTATTTAGTATTGTATTATTTGGCCTCCATGTGTTTGTATTTTTTACATATCTTTTCCTTTAATTGATATCTAGTTTCATAGCGTTGTGGTTGGTAAATATACTTGATATGATTTCAATTTTCTTAAATTTACCAGGGCTTCATTTGTGACCCAAGATATGATCTATCCTGGAGAATGTTCCACGAGCACTTGAGAAAAATATTTATTCTATTGTTTTTGGATGGAATGTCCTATAAATATCTATTAAGTCCATCTTGTTTGCTGTATCATTTAAAGCTTATGTTTCCTTATTTATTTTCATTTTAGATGATCTGTACATTTATGAAAGTGGGGATCTGTACATTCTATGAATGTTTTAGTGTCGATTTCCCCTTTTATGCCTGTTAGTATTTGCCTTATATATTGAAGTGCTCCTATGCTGGGTGCATAAATATTTACAATTGTTATATCTTCGTCTTTGATCAATCCCTTGATCATTATGTAGTGTCCTTCTTTGTCTCTTCTAATAGTGTTTATTTTACAGTCTATTTTTTCTGATATGAGAATTGCTACTCCAGCTTTCTTTTCGTTTCCATTTGCATAGAATATCTTTTTCCATCTCATTTTCAGTCTGTATGAGCCTCTAGGTCTGAAGTGGGTCTCTTATAGACAGCATATATATTGGTCTTGTGTTTTGTATGCATAGAGGCAGTTTATGTATTTTGATGGGAACATTTAATCCATTTACATTTAAGGTAGGTATCATATGTATCTTCCTATTCCCATTGTCTTAATTGTTTTGGGTTTGTTATTGTAGGTCTTTTCCTACTCTTGTGTTTCTTGCCTAGAGGAGATCCTTTAGCATTTGTTTTAAAGCTGGTTTTGTGGTGCTGAAGTCTCTCAGTTTGCTTGTCTGTAAAGGTTTGAATTTCTTCATCAAATCTGAATGAGATTCTTGCTGGGTAGATTAATCTTGATTGTAGATTTTTTTCCTTTATCACTTTAAATATGTCCTGACAGTCCCTTCTGGCTTGCAGAGTTTCTTTTGAAAGATCAACTGTTAACCTTATGGGGATTCCCTTGTGTGTCATTTGTTGTTTTTCCCTTGCTGCTTTTAATATGTTTTCTTTGTATTTAATTTGTGACAGTTTGATTAATATGTGCCTTTGCATGTTTCTCCTTCAATTTATCCTGTATGGGACTCTCTATGCTTCCTGGACTTGATTAACTATTTCCTTTCTCATATTAGGGAAGTTTTCAACTATAATCTGTTCAAATATTTTCTCAGTACCTTTCTTTTTCTGTTCCTCTTTTGGGACCCCTGCAATTCAGATGTTGGTGCATGTAATGTTTTCCCAGAAGTCTCTGAGACTGTCCTCAGTTCTTTTCATTCTTTTTTCTTTATTCTATTCTGCAGTAGTATTTCCACTATTTTATCTTCCAGGTCACTTATCCGTTCCTCTGTCTCAGTCATTCTACTATTGATCCCTTGTAGAGTATTTTTAATTTCATTTATTTTGTTGTTCATTGTTGCTTATTTCATCTTTATTTATTCTTGGTCCTTGTTTCTTGCATTTTCTCTGTTCTATTTCCAAGATTTTGGATCATCTTTACTATCATTATTCTGAATTCTTTTTCAGGTAGACTGCCTATTTCCTCTTCATTGGTTTGGTCTGGTGGTTTTTATCTTTCTTCTTCATCTGCTGTGTTTTTTTGTCTTCTCATTTTGCTTATCTTACTGTATTTGGTGTCTCCTTTTTTCCAGGCTGCAGGTTCATAGTTCCCATTATTTTTGGTGTCTGTCCCCATTGGTTAAAGTTGCGTCAGCGGGTTGTGTAGGCTTCCTGTTGGAGGAGAGTAGTGCCTGTGTTTTGGTGGATGAGGCTGGATCTTGTCTTTCTGGTGGGCTTTTCCACGTCTGGTGGTGTGTTTTGGGGTGTCTGTGGACTTATTATGATTTTAAGCAGGGTCTCTGTTAATGGATGGGGCTGTGTTTCTGTCTTGCTAGTTGGTTAGCATAGCGTGTCCAGGACTATAGCTTGCTGGTCATTTCTTGAAGCTGGTTGTTGGTGTTGAGATGGAGATATCTGGGAAATTTTCATTGTTTATTATTATTTGGAGCTGGGAGTTCTCATGTGGACCAGTGTCCTGATGTTGGCTCTCCCACCTCAGAGGCACAACACTGATTCATGGCTGGAGCACCAAGAGCCTTTAATTCACACAGCTCAGAATAAAAGTGTTAAAAATTAGAAAGAAAGAAAAGAAAGAAAGAAAGAAAGAAAGAAAGAAAGAAAGAAAGAAAGGATGAAAGAAAGAAAGGATGAAAGAAAGATATGAAAGAAAGAAAAAGAAAGGAAAGAAAAGAAAGAAAAAGAGAAAGAAAGAAAAGAAAGAAAAAGAAAAAAGAAAGGAAAGAAAAAGAAAGAAAAGAAAGAAAAAGAAAAAAAGGAAAGAAAAGAAAAAAGGAGACAAAAAACAAATGAAAGAAAAAGAAAAAAGAAAGGAAAGAGAGAAAGAAAAAGTGAAAGAAAGAAAGAACAAGAAAGAAAGGAAGGAAGAGGTTAAGAGAAAATCAAATAAAGTGTGGTAAAATAAAGTTATTATCATAAAAAATAATTATTAAGAAAAATACTTTTTTAAAGTAAACAAAACAAAACATGGATGGACAGATCACTAGGACAAATGGTGAAAGTGAAGCTATACAGACAAAATCTCACACAGAAGCATGCACATACACACACAGAAAAAGAGGATAAAGGGAAAAAATAATAAATCTTGCTCCTAAAATCCACCTTCTCAATTTGGGTTGATTCGTTGTCTATTCATGTATTCCACAGATGCAGGGTACATCCAGTTGATTGTGGAGCTTTAATCCGCTGCTACTGAGCCTGCTGGGAGAGATTTCCCTTTCTCTTCTTTGTTCACACAGCTCCCGTGGCTCAGCTTTGGATTTGGCGCCGCCTCTTCATGTAGTTCGCTGGAGTGCGTCTGTTCTTCGCTTAGACAGGACAGGGTTAAAGCAGCAGATGATTTGGTGGCTCTTGCTCACTCAGGCCGGGGGTAGGGAGGGGTGTGGAGTGTGGGGCCAGCCTGCAGAGGCAGAGCCTGGCGTGACATTACACCAGCCTGAGGCACACCATGCGTTCTCCCGGGGAAGTTTTCCCTGGATCTTGGAATCCTGGTAGTGGTGGGTTGCATAGCCTCCCCAGAAGGGAGGTGTGGATAGTGACCTGTGCTCGCACACAGGCTTTTAGATGGCAGCAGCAGCAGCCTTAGCGTCTCATGCCCATGTCTGTGGTCCTCACTGTTAGCCATGGCTCACGCCCGTCTCTGGATCTCCTTCAAGCAGCACTCTTAATCCCCTCTCCTCGCGCACCAGGAAACAAAGAGGCAAGAAAAAGTCTCTTGCCTATTTGGCAGCTCCAAACCTTTTCCTGGACTCCCTCCCTGCTAGCCGTGGTGCACTAACCCCCTGCAGGCTTTGTTCATGCCTCCAACCCTAGTCCTCTCCCTGCACTCTGACCAAAGCCTGAGCCTCAGCTCCCAGCCCCCGCCCGCCCTGGTGGCTGAGCAGACAAGCCTCTTGGGCTGGTGAGTGCTGGTCAGCACCAGTCCTCTGTGCAGGAATCTCTCCACTTTGACCTCCACAGCACTGTTGCTGTGCTCTTCTCCGTGGCTCTGAAGCTTTCCCCGTCCGCCACACACAGTCTCCGCCTGCAAAGGGGCTTCCTAGTGTGTGGAAACCTTTCCTCCTTCACAGCTTCCTCCCACTGGTACAGGTCCCATCCCTATCCTTTTTGTCTGTTTATTCTATTTTCTTTTGCCCTACCCAGGTACATGGTGGGTTTCTTGCCTTTTGGGAGGTTTGAGGTCTTCTGCCACGTTCAGTAGGTGTTCTGTAGGAGTTGTTCCACGTGTAGATGTATTTCTGGTGTATCTTTGGGGAGGAAGGTGATCTCCGCATCTTACTCTTCTGCCATCTTCTCCCTCTCCCCTTAACTTTTAAAATCTGTACATTTACCCCTCTCTTTTTTTTCCCTTGTAATTTGAGGGAAAAGAGGTTGATTTTCTACTGCAGATTTTCTCAGGATTTGGCCACTCCATGGTGTCATTTGCAGATTCTTCTCTCTCCCTTATTTTCTGTGAAGTGGTAGAGTCAGTATTTGCTGAATTTAGGTTTGAATAAGAATACTTCACAAGAGGTGTTATGTACTTTCCTCAAAGAGGACAATGTCAGAATGCCTCACTTTTTTATATGCAATGTATTAAACTTCATAATTGATGATCACCATCTGCATTCTGTTATATGTACATTTTCTCTTTGTTCAGAATAATTAGTTATGAGAATGATGCTAGTTTGATAAGATGATAGCCATCTTATAGCCAACATGAAGAAAGTTGGCTGATGACATACACTAATATGTACAAAATAGATAACTAATAAGAACCTGCTGTATAAAAAAAATAAATGAAAAAAAAAATCTTGGCCTGAAACCAAAATCCACAACAGATAAGAAACATGGAAGAAGTAGAAATAGAACACAATACCACTGAAGCAGTATAGCATGCAGAGCAACAGTAAGTAAATTAAAGCTTATTTATTTCACACTATTTTTATTCTCCAGCTTATTTGCCCTCTAAAATAATCTTCTTGTATGTCTTAACAGTACTGCCTCATTATGTAAGTTTGATGCTTTATTGTTGGTTTTCCATGGTTTTTTACTTAGAAAAATTAACTTCATAAACACCCCATTTGTCAGTTTTATATCTTATGAATATCATCTTGAATTTCTAAAATAATGTGAGAGAATCATGGACAAGACTTAGTTGATGATTTTCAAAGACATATATTGGTGTTTGAATACATAATTTAATTTATTTTGGGTAAATGGCTAGATATGGAATTACTGGGTCAATTGGAAATTTTATGTGTATGATTTTTATGTTTTGAAAACACTGAACTGTTTTCTATAGGTTCTGAAGCATTTTCATTCTCACCAGCAGTGCAGGAGGGGTCCAAAATCTACATATCTAAAAAAAGTTATTTTCCATTTTTTTTAATGATTTTTTCTGCTTTTGTGAGTTGTTTTTCTTTTATGATTATAGTCGTCCTATTACATGTGAGGTGGCATAATACCATGCGTTTTATTTGCATTTTCCTAATAACTAATGATGTTGAGATTTTTTCATGTGGTTGTTGACCATCTGTGATCTTACTGGGATGCCCATTAAAACTTGGGTGGTTTGTCTTTTTGTTGCTGTGTTATGACAGTTATCTCTATATTTTGGAAACTAGACCTGGGTATAAGAGGTATATGATTTGCAACTATTTTCTCTCATTCTGTAGGTTTCGTCACTTTCTTTTATTCTTTGATACATAATTTAAAAATTATGATGAAGTCCAGTTTTTCAGACATGATCATGCAAAAGTTTTTTTTGGTCAAACTTGTTTTTGATATTTGAGGTCCACTGTAATTCCATATAACATTTTTTTTTTCTTTTTTAAAAGTTCTGTGATGGTCTGCAATTGCCTTGCTTATTTGTTTTTTAATTAATTTTATTTTTGGTGACGTTGGGTCTTTGTTGCTGTGCACAGGCTTTCTCTAGTTGCAGTGAATGGGAGCTACTCTTCATTGTGGTGATCAGGCTTCTCATTGTGGTGGCTTCTCTTGTTGCACAGCACAGGCTCTAGGAATGTGGGCTTCAGTATTTGTGGCATGCGGGCTCAGAGGTTGTGACTCCTAGGTTCTAGAGTACAGACTCACTACTTGTGGCTCACGAGCTTAGCTGCTCCGCAGCATGTGGGATCTTCCCGGACTGGGGCTCCAACCCATGTGTCCTGCACTGACAGGCAGATTCTTAACCACTGCACCCCCAGGGAAGTCCCCCATATAACTTTTAGAATTGGCTTCCAGTTCTCAAGAGAAGTAGAGTTTTGTTTAGGATTGCATAGAATCTGCAGGTTGATTTAAATATTATTGCCATTTAAATCATATTACATCTTCCAACCTATAAATACAGATGTCTTTGCATTTATTTAGGTCTTCTTTTACTTTGTAAGGAATGTTTGTAGTTTTCAATATATAAGTCTTGCTTCTCTTTGGTTAAATTTATTCTTCAGTATTTTACTGCTTGAATGTTATTATAAATGTTATTTTTAAAATTACCATTTTATATGGTTTGTGATTTGTGTATAGGAATATACTTGGTGTTTTGTTTTGACCACGTCCTGAAACTTGTATGAATTCATTGATTAGCTATGGTGGTTTTTGGTGACTTGTTATATGATTTTTCTCTATATAAGATCACATAATCTGTGAGTAGAGAGAGTTGAACTTCTTTCTTCACAACCCATATGTGTTTTATTTCTTTTCCTTGTCCTATTGCTCTGGCTAGAACTTACAGTTTAATAAGAATATCAGTAGAAAAAGTATGCATCTTTGTCTTGTTACTGCTTATAGGAGTATAGTACTATTTACACTTTCACTAGCTATTGAATTGACTGTGGGGATTTCTTAAAATGCTCTTTATTAGGTTGAAGAAGTCTCTCTCTCTCTCTCTCTCTCTCTCTCTCTCTCTCTCTCTCTCTCTTTCTCTCTCTCCCTCTTTTTAAACATTCATGCTGAACGTTTTTATCATGAAATTGTGTTGGAGTTTCTTGAATACTTTTCTGCCTCAAAAGAGGTAAAGTATTTTTTTCTTCTATTAATGGTGTGTTATATTAATTGCTTTTTGTATGTTGAACCATCCTTGCATTTCAAGTATAAGTTCCACAGGTCATGATGATAATTCTTCTAACATGTTGTTGGATTTGGTGTGCTAGAATTTTGTTGGGGGGTTTTGCATCTGTATTCATAAGTATTGATCTGTAGACCCTTCTTGTTATGCCGTTGTGTGGTTTTAAAATCAGGATAATACTAAACTTATAGAATGAGAAAGAGTTCCATTATCTTCTGTGTTTTGGAAAACTTTGTGTAGTATTGCTATTAATTCTTCTTTAGATATTATGTTGGAAACACCATCTGATATCGGACAATTCTTTGTTGTTTCACTACTGATTAAATCTCTTTACTTGTTTTACTTGTTGTAGATCTGCTCAGAGTTCATATTCTTCTTAAGTCATTTTTGGTAGATTTTTTTCTTTGGAATATGTTCATCTCAGTTGTCTAATTTATTGCCATACAATTATTCGTAGTATTTTCTAAACCTTTTAAATTGTGTAATGTCTGATGTAATGTTCCCACTTTCATTTCTGATATTACTAACTTGCTTCTTCTCCTTTGTGTGTGTGTGCATGTATATGTTGCTAAAGTTCTATCATTTCTTTACTTTTCAAAGTACCAACTTTGGTTTCCTTGATTCTCACTGTTTTTCTATTCTCTATTTTATTTGTCTCTGCTTAAATATTATTTCCTCTTTCTGCTAGCTTTGAAATTTTTATTTATGTGAACATAAGAGATAAAATAAATGAGAAAATAGTATAGTACAAAAGTAATAAAATAATGCAAATGAAATAGTAAAACAGAGTTTGGAGGACTGAGATAGGGTTTAGAGACATGGATGTGGAATTAGAAGCTTTAGATACTCAGTGTAATTATTAACAATGTGCTATTTTATCAAAACTTAAAGAGGAGTAAGAATTAATCATGAGAACATTCAGGCAATGAGCTTTCTAGGTAGAGGGGACTGTCATACAAAATATTAAGGCAAGAGCAGGACAAGCCTATTGAGAGAACAGCATTGAAAAAATAAGCAGGCCTTCTTGGCTAGAGTTAGGTGAGTGAGAGTCAGAGTGGCTGGAAGTGAGTTCAAGAAGGTAGTGAGAGGGCTTCCCTGGTGGTGCAGTGGTTGAGACTCCGCCTGCTGATGCAGGGGACACGGGTTCATGCCCCAGTCTGGGAGGATCCCACATGCTGTGGAGTGGCTGGGCCCGTGAGCCATGGCCGCTGGACCTGCGCATCCGGAGCCTGTGCTCCGCAATGGGGGAGGCCACAACAGTGAGAGGCCCGCGTAACACACACACACACACACAAAAGAAAGTAATGAGAATCAGGTCATGTGGGTCCTTGAACATGATTATAAGGAAATGGGATTTTTCTGTGAAGGGTAATAGCCATTACAGAGTTTTGATAATGAGTTCATTCCTGTACCCTCAATTATATTCCATTGGTCTAAATATCTTTATTCCAGAATTACACTTGTAATTACTGTAGCATTGTACACTTAGAAATCAGAAAATGTGTCTGCCAAATGTATTCTTCATTATTATTGTTTTGACTATTTGGGACTACTTAAAACCCTCTTAATTTATGGATGAACTTTTCCTTTTCTGCAAAAAGAAAAAAGGCTGCTGGAATTTTTGACATAGATTATTTTAAATCTTTAGATAGCTTGGGGTAGTACTGACATCTGGACAATATTATTTTAATGTATAAATTCAAAATGTTAATTTTAAATTTAGTCCTAGGTATTTTACTTTTATAGATGCAATTTAAATTTATTTTCTTCCTCTTTTTACAGACAGTTTATTGATAACAGTGTAACAGTATTGATTTTTGTTGTTGATCTTGTCCTCTGCATCATAGCTGAATCCATCATTGGCTTTAGAAGTTTCATGTCAATTCTTCAGGATTTGGTATATGTATATAGGATCATGTCATCTGTAGATAGATATAATTTTACTTATTTCTTTCTAGTTTGAATGTATCTTAGTTCTTTTTCTTGCCTAATTGCTCTGGTCAGAACTTTCAACAGAATGATGAGTAGCAGTGGTGAAATGGCCATCTTTCTATTGCATCTTTGTTACTGCTTTTAGAGGGAAATCTTCAGTTTTTCAACATTGAGTATGATGTTAGCTGTAGGTGCTTCAAAAATTTCGTTTAACATGTTGAGAAAGTTTCTACTGTTCCTAGTTGTCTGAGTGTTGGATTTGGTCAAATGCCCTTCCTTCATCAGTTCAGATGATCATATATGTATGTTATTACTTTGTTCAGTTAACATGGTATCTTACTTTAATTTATTTGTATATTGAACCAAACTTGCATGCTTCGGATAAATCCCTCTAGATCATGGCATATCATCATTTTAATAAGCTAATGAATATGATTTACTAGGATTTTCTTGAGGATGTTTCCATCTATATTCGTAGTAAGTATTTATCTATAAATTACTTTTTCTTGTCATGTCCTAGTTGACTCTGGTGTCAGGCTAAATGTGGTGTAGTAGAATGAGTTAGGAGGTGTTCCCACATCCTCCATTTTAGATGTAAATTTTTCTTCGGATATTTGGTAGAATTAACCTGTTAAGGTATCTGGCCTTGGTTTCTTGTTTTTTGATTTTGTTGTTTAATTGACAGGTTTTGATTACAAATGGTATTACTTTCTTTTCTTATTTGTTGCCTCAGAGTTTTTTACTCCTTGAATCAATTTAGGTAACTTATGTGTTTGTAGAAATAGAACCATTTGATTTGGGTAATCAAATTTCTTGATGTACAATTTTTCATGGCTTTCTATTTAATTCTTTTTCATTTCTGTAAATTTGGCAGTAATGTCACTTTCATCAATAATTTTTTTTCAGAGCTCCTGGAAAATGTTTGGAAATATATACAATGTATTTTTCCAGGAAAGAAGTCATAGGAGAAATTTCATCTTTCTTTACTCTTTGGATTTTTAACATGAATATGTGCTGTGATTTTACTTTTCTTAAAATTATTATTGCAGTATAGTTGACTTTCAGTGCTGTTAGTTTCAGATGTAGAGCAAAGTGAATCAGTTATACATATACATATATTTACTCTTTTTTAGATTTTTTTTTACCATACAGGTCATTAGAGATTATTGAGTAGAGTTCCTGGTGCTATACAGTAGGTCCTTATTAGTTATCTATTTTATATGTAGTAGTCTGTATATGTTAATCCCAACCTTCTAATTTATCACTCCCCCCCTACCATTTCCCCTTTGGTAAACATAAGTTTGATTTCAAGATCTGTGAGTCTGTTTTGTAAATAAGTTCATTTGTATCATTTTTTATTAGAATCTACATACATGTGGTATCATATGATATTTGTCTTTCTCTGTCTGACTTTAGTATGATAATATTTATGTCATCCACATTGCTGCAAATGGCATTATTTCATTGTTTTTTATGGCTGAGTAATATTCCATTTTATATACGTACCACATCTTCATTACCCACTCCTCACTCCTCTTTTGATGGACGTTTCGGTTGCTTCCATGTCTTGGCTATTGTAAATAGGGCTGCAGTGAAAATTGGGGTGCAAGTATGTTTTTGAATTATGGTTTTCTCCAGATATATGTCCAGGAGTGGGTTTGCTGTATCATATGGTAGATCTATTTTTACTATTTTTTTCTTTTTTTTTTTTTTGCGGTACTTGGGCCTCTCACTGTTGTGGCCTCTCTCTTTGCGGAGCACAGGCTCTGGATGTGCAGCCTCAGTGGCCATGACTCATGGGTCTAGCCGCTCTGTGGCATGTGGGATCTTCCCATACCGGGGCGCAGACCCGTGTCCGCTGCATCGGTAGGCGGACTCTCAACCACTGCGCCACCAGGGAAGCCCTACTTTTACTTTTTTAAAGAAACTCCATAGTGGCTGTACCCACTTACATTGCCACCAACAGTGCAAGAGAGTTCCCTTTTCTCTGCAGCCTCTCCAAAATTTGTTATTTGTAGGCTGTTTACTGATGTCCATGCTGACTGGTGTAAGGTGATACTGTAGTTCTGATTTGCATGTCTCTAATCATTAGTGATGTTGACCATCTTTTCATGTGATGTTTTGGCCATCTATATGTCTTTTTGGGAACAATGTGTACGTAGATTTTCTGCCCATTTTTTAATTGGGTTGTTTGTTTTTTGCATATTGAGCCACATGGGCTGTTTGTAGATTTTGGAGATTAATACCTTATTGGTTGTACTGTTTGCAAATATTTTCTCCAGCTTCTGTGCATTTTTTTTTGTTTTGTTTATGGTTTCCTTTGCTGTGCAAAAGCTTTTAAGTTTAATTAGGTCCAATTTGTTTATTTCTGGTTTTAGTTTCATTATTATTGTAGGCGGATCATAAAAGCTCTTGCATTTTATATCAGAGAATGTTCTGCCTATGTTTTCCTCTAAGTGTTTTATAGTATTCAGTCTTACATTTATGACTTTAACCCATGTTGAGATTATGTTTTTGTATGGTGCTAGGGAGTGTTCTAATACCATAATTTTACTTCTAGCTGTCCAGTTTTCCCAGCACAACATATTGAATGGACTGTCTTTTCTCCATTGTATATTATTGCCTCCTTTATCATAGATTAGTGCCTCCTTTATCATAGATTAGTTGACCAGAGAAGTGTGGGTTTATCTCTGGAATTTCTACCCTGTTCCACTGAACTATATTTCTCTTTTTTTTGGTGTCAGTACCATACGGTTTTGGTGACTGTAGCTTTGTAGTATAGTCTGAAGTCAGGGAGCCTGATTCCTCCAACTCCATTTTTCTTCCTCAAGATTTCTTGGCTCTTTGGGGTCTTTTGTATAAATTGTATTTTTTTCTAATTGTGTGGAAAATGCCATTGGTAATTTGATAGGGATTGCACTGAATCTGTGGATTGCTTTGGGTAGTATAGTCATTTTAACAATGTTGATTCTTCCAATCCAAGAACATGGTATATCTCTCCATCTGTTTGAATCATCTTTGATTTCTTTCATCAGTATCTTATAGTTTTCAAAATTTTATTATTTTTAATGCTATTCTAAATATAATTTTTTTCTTTAATTTTCAGATTGTATAGAAATGCAATTCAATTTTGTATATTGATTTTGTATCCTGCTGCTATGCTGAATTTATTAGTTCTTATTTTTTGTGTAAAATGTTTAGGATTTTCTATGTATATGATTATGTCATCTGCAAATAGAAATGATTTTACTTCTTCCTTTCCAATTTGAATGCCTTTTGTTTCTTTTTCTTCTGTAGTTTAGCTGGTGGGACTTAAAATTTCCCTTTAATAGAAGTAGTGAAAGTATATATCTTTGCCTTACTCCTGATCTTAGAGGAAAAGTTTTCAGTCTTTCACAGTTGAGTGTGATAATCTCTGTGGATTTTTCACTTATGGCTTTTATTATGTTGGCATAGTTTCCTTCTATTCCTAGTTTATTGAATGTTTTTACAATGAAAGTTTTTCAAATTATTTTTTCACGTCAATTAAAGTTACCATTTTCCTTTTCCTCTTCATTCAGTTGATATGGAGTATTCACATACTTTTATTTTTATTGGAGTAAAATTGCTTTACAATGTTGTGTTAGTTTCTGCTGT
This sequence comes from Inia geoffrensis, assembly GCA_036417435.1. Lineage (NCBI taxonomy): Eukaryota > Metazoa > Chordata > Mammalia > Artiodactyla > Iniidae > Inia > Inia geoffrensis. The sequence continues at coordinate 13,073,124 of CM070921.1, forward strand.
ACAATGAAGTGAATCAGCTATATGTATACCTATATCCCCTCCCTCTTGGGCGTCCATTCCTCCCCTCATTTAGGTCATCACGAAGCACTAAGCTGAGCTCCCTGTGCTATACAGCATGTTCCCACTAGCTATCTATTTTACACATGGTAGTGTATTTATGTCAAACTTAATCTCTCAATTTGTCCCACCCTCCCCTTCCCCCTACCGTACGACCCAACAATCCCATTACTGAACATATACCCTGAGAAAACCATAATTCAAAAGGACACATGTACCCCAGGGTTCATTGCAACACTATTTACAACAGCCAGGGCATGGAAACACCTAAATGTCCAATGACAGATGAATGGATAAAGAAGATATGGTACATATATACAATGAAGTGTTGCTCAGCTATAAAAAGGAAGGAAATTGGGTCATTTGCAGAGAGGTGGATGAACCTAGCGTCTGTCATACAGAGTGAAGTAAGCAAGAACGAGAAAAACAAATATCATACATTAATGCATATATGTGGAATCTAGAAACATGGTACAGATGGATCTATTTGTAAGGCAAGAATAGAGACAGACATAGAGAATGAGCATAATTTTTAAATTGTGCTTTGATTTTTTTGAGATTTGCAGATGTTGCCCTTTTTTAAAAAAAAATTGAAGGTTTGTGGTAAAACTGAGACAGGCAATTCTTTTGGTGACATTTTTCCAACAACATTTGCTGACTTTGTGTCTTTGTGTCACATTTTGGTAATTCTTGCAATATTTCAAATTTTTTCATTATTATATTTGTTATTGTGATCCATAATAAGTGATATTTGTTGTTATTGTTGCAAAAAAAGATTGACTGACTGAAGGTCTAGATGTTGATTAGTACTTTTTAGCAATAAAGTACTTTGAAGTAAGATATATAAATTTTTTTAGATAATGCTAGTGTAAAAGTAAATTTTATATACTAGGAAACCAAAAAATTGTGTGACTCACTTTATTGCATTATTTGCTTTATTGCAGTAGTCTTGAAATGAGCCTGTAATACCTCTGAGGTATACCTATTATAGTGATTGATCTTTGTATGTTCAGCCATTTTTTCATTCCAGAAATAAATCACACTTGGCCATTTTTTAATGCTATTGAACTCAGTTTTCTAGTATTTTATAGTGGTTATTTTGTCTCCTTGTCATTGTGATGGTTTTCTTTGCTGTGGAAAAGATTTTATGTTTAATTAGGTCCAGTTTATTTATTTTTTATTTTGTTTCACCTTAGGAGATAGAGCCAAAAAATATTGTTACGATTTATGTCGAAGAGTGTTCTGCCTATGTTCTCTTCTAGGAACATTATAGCTTTCACTCATACATAGTTCCGTTTTCCATTTTAAATTTATTTTTGTATATTGTGTGAGGAAATGTTCTAATCTCATTCTTTTACATGTAGCTGCCCATTTTTCCTGGCACCACTATTGAAGAGCCTGTCTTTTCTTAAGTGTATATTCTTACCTCCTTTGTAGTAAATAAATTAAACATATGTGCAGAGTTTTATTTCTGGGCTATCTATTCTGTTCCATTGATCTATATGTCTGTTTTTGCACCAGAACCAAGCTATTTTGATTACTCTAGCTTTCTAGTACAAGCTAAAGTCTTGGATGATGATATCTCCACGTTTGTTCCTCTTTTTTTTTTTTCAAGATTCTTTAGCAATTTGGGGTATTTTGAGGTGTGATATGAATTTTAGGATTATCTATCCTAGTTCTGTGAAAAGTATCATTGGTATTTTGATAAGGATGATAAGGATTGCATTAAATCTGTAGATTCCTTTGGATAGTATGGCTATTTGTGCAATATTATTCTTCCAGTTAAAGAGCATGAGATGTCTTTCCATTTCCTTGTATCATCTTCCTTTAACTTAATCAGTATTTATAGTTTTCAGAGTGTAGGTCTTCTCCTCCTTGTTTAAGTTTATTCCTAGATATCTTTACACTCCTTGATGCGATTATAAACAAGATTTTTTAACTTTGTCTTTTTGATGGTTCATTATTAGTTTGTATTTTCAGTACATTAATATTCACATATCTTCAGATTTCAGTATATTAATCTTGTATCCTGAAATTTTATTAAATTTGTTTAATAGTTCTAACAGTTTGGGTATAGAGACTTTAGGGTTTGCTATATAAAGTATCATGGCATCTGCAAATAGTGACAGTTTTACTTCTTCACTGCCAATTTGGATGCCTTTTATTTCTTTTCCCTGTCCAGTTGTGGTGTCTAGGACTTACAATAGAACTATTAAGTAGTGGTGATGACAATGAGAATAAAATTGTTCTTGAATTTAGAGGGAAGGCATTCAGTTTTTCATTATTCAGTTTAGCTGTAGGTTTGTTGTAAATGGCTGTTATTAAGTTGGCTATGTTTCCTCTATACACACCTTGTTGAAAGTTTTTATTATGAATGTGTATTTAAGTTTTTCAAATACTTTTCTTGTGTCACTTGATATATGATTTTATCCTTTCTTTAGTTAATGTGGTGTTTCAGATTGATTGATTTGTGAATATTAAATCATCCTTGCATTCCTGGAATAAATCCCACTTGATCATGTTTTAAGAGTCTTTTCATATACTGTAGCATTCAGTTTGCTAATATTTTGTTGAGGATTTTTGCATCTATATTCATCAAGGATATTGGTCTGTGATTTTTTTTTTGTGGTATCTTTGTCTGACTTTGTATTCAGGTAATGGAGGCCTAGAATGAATTTGGAATAGTCTTCCATTTTTTGGAATTCTCTCAGAAGCTCTTCTTTGATTTGGTAGAATACCCCTGTGAAGGATTTCAGCCCTGAATTTTTGTTTGCTCAAAGTTTTTCTTTTCTTTTTTTAATTACAAATTTAATTTCACTAATAGTCATTAGTCTGTTCAAATTGTTTGTTTCTTCTTGGTTGAGTCTTGGCAGATAGTATGGTTCTAGAAATTTGTCCATTTCATTTATGTTGTCCAATTTGTTGTCATTTAACTGTTAGTGGTATTCTCTTATGATTTTTATATCTCTGTGCTGTTAGTTGTTATTTCTTCTCTCTAATTTCTTACTTTGCTTACTTGAGTACTCTTTTCTTCTTCGTGAGCCCGGCTAAAGGTTTATCAATTTTGTTACCTTTAAAAAAAAAAACAGCCATTGGTTTCATTGATATTTTATATTTTTTTGACCTCTTATTTATTTTCTATCTGGTATTTATTATTTCATTTCATCCCTGACTTTGGGTTTTGTTCTTTTTAATTCCTCTATGTGGTAGGTTAAGTTGTTTATTTGAGAATTTTATTATTTCTTGAGGAAGGCTTTTATTTCTATAAACTTCCCTCTCAGAACTGCTTTTGCTGTAGCCTATAGATTTTGGAGTTTTGTGTTTCCATTTACATTTTTCTCAAGGTATTTTTTGACTTTGTCTTTGACTTCTTTATTGAATCATTGGTTTCTTAGTAGCATGTTGTTTAATATCCATGTGTGTGTTTTCTTATTTTTTAATTCATTTCTTGCTTCATAGCACTGTGGTCAGCAAATATGGTTGGTATAATTTCTGTCCTCCTAGATTTTTTGATATGTGTGCTGTGATCCAGCCTGTGATCTGTCCTGGAGAATGTTCCAAGTGTTCTTGAAAAAAAAATGAATATTCTGCTGATTTTGGATATAATGTCCTGTAGATATCTATTAAGTCCAATTGGCCTATTGTGTCATAGAAGACCACGCTGTCCTTATTGATTTTCTGTCTAGATGATCTGTCCACTGATGTAAGTGAGGAATTAGAGTTCCCTATTCTTATAGTGTGATCAGTTTCTCCTTTTATATCTGTTAGTATTTGTTTCATATATTTAGGTGCTCCTGTGTTGGGTAAATATTTCTTAATGAATATAATGTCCTCTTTTAGTATTGATCTTGTTATCATTATATAATGCCCCCTTTTTTATAGCCTTTGTTTTAAATTCTATTCTGCTTGATATGAGTATTACCACCTCCAATTTCTGTCAAATCTGTTTGCATAAAATGTCTTTTCCGTCCTCTCAGTTTCAGTCCTTGTGTGCCTTTATTTCTAAAGTGAGCCTCTGTTAAACAGCATATAGATGGGTCTTTTTCTATCCAGCTAGCTACTTATGGTTTTTTGTCTTTTGACTGAAGCAATTAGTCCACTGACATTTAAAGTAATTATTTATAGGTATGTACTTGCCATTGTTTTGCTTGCTTTCCATTTGGTTTTGTAGTTCTTCTCTGTACAGTTTTAAATTCTTTTTTATTTCTTCCTTTGTGGTTTGATGATTTTCTCTAGTAGTATGTCTTTTTCTTTTCTTTTTAGTTTTTTGTATCTATGGTAGGTTTTTTAGCTGTGGTTACATGGGATGTATGTATTTTGATGTTTATATCTACTTATTTTAAACAGGTAGTCATTTAAGTTCAAACAAATTCTAAAAAATTTACATTTTTACCCCATTATCCCACATTTTGTGTTTTTGAAGTCATAGAGCACGAATTTAACAGTTAGGTCATATTCCTCATAGAGAGAGACGGACTTTGTTTTTTAGACAAAGTAGGGACTGCTAAGAGCATGGGGACAATGCAAGTAAACAATTAAAAGGCTCTGAAAAAGGAAGAGATTCAGGTTTTTGTATGAAAGAAAACAGGAGTGTTCTAGTAATGCATGGGGAAAAGTGCCTTAATACTAACAAATATCATTTCTGTGCAGACTGAGGAAGCCAGGGCAGTATGTCCTGTGTTTGTAAATTTAAAAATATAAGTTTAAGTGTGCTGTGTAGTGTGTAATATGCCACTTGCCTTGTCTTTCAGATCAATAGTGAAAGTATTGCTACTGTGATAACCTTTGTTGCTTTGATGGCAAATAGGTTTCAGACCAGAGCTAAAGAAGATAGATTTTGTCCCTTATTTGCGTAGACAGCCACAATGGTGACCAGAGTATAATAACATGGAACAGAGAATATACCTTCAATAAAAGCAGAAAATAGAGCAGTGGTGATTTCAAAATTGTAACTCCCTCAGACATACACATTCTTAAAAGTAATCCTGAATACATTAGCATGTGCAATGAGCCAATTTACTCAGTTAAAAACAGTCCAGTGGAATTCCTTTTGTTTGTTAAACCTATTATTTCTCATAATGAAAGAATGAAAGACTATGTATACTAACCACAATATGCCATTTAAAATTTGTCTACAGTTGCTAAAAATTCATAATACAAGGATTTTTAGTTATACACGACACATTTTTCCTTCAGAAATATGACTGGTTGTTCTAGATGCTGTGAGTAATATAAATTGAGTTCGTACCTGCAAGAAATCTAAGAGATCAGGCATCCTTGACTTTCAGAAACTTTTTATGAGTACATTCAAATGTATTGAATTTTATTCATAAATTGATATTCTTTCTATTATGCTTCTTAGTTTATCTGTATTTCATGTTTAACAAGTGCAAGGGTATTGCACATGTCTAATACTTTAGGCTGTCCAGAATTAATAACTTTTTCATTTGGACTGTAATTGAATTAGTCTTTTATTACTTAGTCTTTTTATTCTTTTAATGTAGGAAAGTGTTAGTCTATGTTTCTTTAAACTTGAGTTCCAGAACCCACAAAGACTTTCTAAAACCAAACCTCACAGAGCAAATATTTATTTAGTCATTTACCTATTGTTAAAAGCATATTTTCAGGCTATGAGTTACTATACTTTGAAAAACAGTTTGTTTAAGTACATCAAATAATTTAAAATAGAACCATCGGGCTTCCCTGGTGGTGCAGTGGTTGAGATTGTGCCTGCCGATGCAGGGGACACGGGTTCATGCCCCAGTCCGGGAAGATCCCACATGCCATGGAGCATCTAGGCCCGAGAGCCATGGCCACTGAGCCTGCATGTCCGGAGCCTGTGCTCCACAATGGGAGAGACCACAACAGTGAGAAGTCTGCGTACTGCAAATTAAATAAATAGTAAAATAGAACCATCAACTAAATGTTTCTTTTCCACATTTTTTCTCCTTAATTCATAAAAAAATAGCCTTAGGATATCAACAATCATATTATGATTCCTATATCAGCATTATGACATATTATATTGACTTTCTATAAAAAGGAAGTTTAAGATTTTTCTACTTAACATTTTTCAAAGTGATGCAGTAATTTGAGACATGAAGCAAAGTGCATTTCTTCGGATGTTTGGGTTTTGCTTCCTATTCCATATGTGTAATTTGTAGAGAAATTGCAAAGTAGCACCTAACAAGAGGAAAATGCCATTGACTAAAGATGGAATCTTTTGGGTAAAAATCATTCCACATTTATGGAAGAATAAAAGAATAGTAGAATCAAAAATTGAAAACCCGTCCTTCTGAGAGAAGTTCTGTTCAACTCTATCTTTTACAATGTGGGCTCTTGGAGTTCAGGGGTGTTGCTTGAATGTCTTGTCTAAAGGTCTTCAGAGTTAGAACCACTAGGACTATACCCATTCACTGCTTATTCTATTTTGGCAGTCTACTTAATATCCTTTCCTCAGCAGTAGCAATACCCGGTGGACAGTATATGAAATATTTATGTTGTTCCTTGTTTAAAAGTATAAAATAATATGCAATAATGAAAAATATTTCAATGTCACCTGAACCTTTAGAGCCAGCTGTATTCCTTTAATCATTAATTGTAAATTACATTTAGCTTTTGTGACTTTAGGTGACTATAAAGGCTGAGTAGGTACAGGAAAATGGCATTGTAAATTAGGTAATAATAGATGATTCATTTCTCTAAGCTTTTTTAGCTGACAACCTAAATGAAAAGCATGTTAATACTGCTGTGACTTCAAAAACAATGAATTGGGCTGAGAACTGAACATTATATATGAATGAAGTAACCTCACAAAAAATGGCCCCAACCTTTCACTAGCAACCAACTAATGTGAATTACTTGTATTTTATGAAACACTAATTACATGTGTGTTTGATATGAGTTAAGAAAATCAGGGGTTGATTTGTATTTCAGGGCCATCAAGAAATGGGGAACTGGATTTTGTTTTCCTGCTTTCTAGGAGCAGCCTTTGCTATGCCTGTGAGTATAAAGCAATGCCTAATTCCACAAGCTTGGAAATAAACATTTGCCACACATTTGGTAAACTTCAGGGTTTAGAACAGGATCAGATGTCCTCAAATGTCTCTGTGTTTAAGAAACTCTTTGAAGAGCTTCTTATAAAAATATAGATTTCCAGATGCCTCTGCGAAAGATTCTGATTCAGTATAGCTGGGGTGGGACCCCGTGCTCTGCATTTCAACAAGCACCCAGGAGATTCTATTGAAACAATTAGCTTGTAAATATCATTACCCATCTATAGCTGGAAGACAGTTTGGAAGGAACTCTTGAAAAGCCTTCAGAGTAAGTAATTAATCAGCATTAGATATACATACAAAAATACCAGTTTTAAATGAAATCCAGTTTCTTACAAGTCTGTAAATATTTTCCTGCTCTCCAAACTACACTGCTCTTATCTTTCAGAGGGTTAGATTTCTGTGTTAGGAATTCCCTTCTTGAACAACCTCCCTGTTCTCAGAGGCCTCATCCTTTTCGTGCATGTGCACATGACTTACATGTTGTTGTCCAGAATCTTACCTATGCCCAATACATATGTATATAGTTCACAGTCAAATGTACCAAGGATGAAGAAGTCTGACCAATTCTCTGTAAACATATGTGCCTGAGGTCAGAGAGTTTAGATCACATGTCAGAAAAGCAGGCTCCATTTGCTTTCAGAAGCCAGTAAATCTTGAATATCTATTTCCTCTTTTCTCTCACAAGACCAAGATTCTGTGCTCTGCCTTCCTGAAATCCTGCATTGTGTCAATTCCTAATCCCCTGAGGGCCCCCACATTACAAATTCAGTCCTTTATCTCTTCAATTTAACACTCCTACTCTCTGAGGGTTTATATCCAGAATATAGAGGAAAGGCAATTAGCTGACTATAATAATTCACACTCAGATGAGAGGAGTAAACCCTCTTATGAAATATGAGCATTTCAAAATAATAGAGCCTTAATCAACTTGCTGGCTGAGGAGGATGACCTGCATGATTCTCTCTCCTCTCCATCTCCCCAACACCAGGGCCAAACAGAATTCCACAATGCAGTCATCAATAACTTGGCCTCCACTTTTGACAAGACAGACAGTGCTGGTTTAGACAATTATTCAGGTTTTTAATTTTGAACTTTTAATTTTTTCTGCTATAAAGACAGTGACAGAATAACTTTTTTAAAAAGCCTAAGCTTCATAAATCAAGTGTTTCATTTTTCATGGGATTTAGAATGTTTCCACTTTACCACACCCATCTTGTTTTCACATTCATCAAGATATCACACAGAGTTGTTTTTTGTTGTTGCTGCTGTGTTATTTACTTTGTATGCAAATTATGAGTAATCTCTTTGGTACTTAAGCACTTATCAATCTCCTGATCTATGAGGGAAGGTTTGTGAGACAGTTCTCTTCTTCTTGGTATTTTATAATTATATAAGAGAAACATACTTCTCTTCCCAACATGGAGTGAATTTCATCAAGAAATGAAATGATGGGTGAGATAGAGTAGGATTAATTGACAAATGTTTATGGAGGGGTGCCTGAAGATTACTTGAGGATAAATGTGTGCTGCTTTCTTCCCCCAGGTTATTTAGTTGTTCTGGACCTCTTTAAAAGAAGAGGGCTCCTCTCCTACACAACGTACATGTTCAAACTAAAAGCAGACCTCAAATATATTCTGTACTGTACAGATTTTTAAAAAGTATCTTCATTCTCTCAATGTGAAAATTGCATATTGACTTAATATATTCCTCTCTCTCTCTCCGTCTTTCTCTCCCTCTCCCTCATTCTTTTTCTTCTCATTTCCCCCTCCCTATAAAAGCTACCACCTCATCCTGGGCACACTAGTCATATCAACTTCAGCTATGAGGTAATTTTTCTTTTTACTAATTTTGACCATTGTTTGAGTTAACAATGCACTGGGCTCTGTAAAGAATAATGTGTTGATTCTTCATTCAAGACATTTCTCAGTCCCAGTTTTTCAGTTCTCACTATCCGCTTCCTGGTTTAAGCCCTGATGGGTCACCTCAAGCCTGTATTGCCCCAGAACACTCCTACCTGGCCTCTCTGATGCAGTTTCTCTTCTTTATATGGCTATAAAATTAATCCATCATGAACTACCACTTGGGGGACTGCACAGTAGAGCAGAAATGAACTCTGGCTGAACAACTTTGTTCTGTATTAGCCTGTGAAACATGGGGAATCAGGTAATATGTTATTTAAGATCCTTTACAGTTGGAAAACTCCTAATTCTAAGGTGTTCATACTCTATACATCTCCATCATTTGTCTTTACTGAAATATCAGTGACCAAGTGGTCTGTGAGACATTCTACAGAGCAATGGAAAGCATGAGATTTCTGGAAATTGGGTTTGAGGCCCTCCTCAACCCCATACTAACCATGTGACCTTGGGCAAATCATTTTCTCTCTCTAGAACTTTGGTTTCTTCATCTGGAAAAGGAAATAATGATAATACTCACACTTAAAAATATTGTTTGGGGAGCAAAATAGTTAAACGATATAAAAGGTGCTTTGTTAAATATAACTTGAACAAGGTTAAGAATTGTTCATTGTATTGATATCAGATGCTGTACTACTACATGAAGGAGTCCCCGGGCCTGATGTGAAATGAATACATATTGTTTAGAAAGGAAGGAAACTCTTCCTTCTTTCATAAGTTCAAATGACAATCTATGAGCTTGTTTACTCATACAGACCGAAGAAAAGTGCCAAAACAAATTTGAGGCAAGATTTTCTGTTAAAAGTTGAAAAGTTGACATATTTGACCTGAAAACCTGTGTTTCTAGGATGAAGGACAGTGTTTCTGCCTCCTTTATCTTTTTCATTGTGACATCAAATCAAAAAAGTATATAATTAATGTTATATGACATTAATTTTCCATTTTGTTTTTCTCTTGCAAAGAAGAGCAGGAGCCAGGGAATTAAGCAGACTTACTACTTTTGTAACCTCTGTCAAGCTCATGTACCTCTTTAACTCTCCATGAACTTGCCTGTGAAAGTGAGAGTGAAGATAATTGCCTCATAGTTTGTGAGAAAACATGAAAAATGTGTGTCATGGATGTAAGGTAGAGCCTCACACATAGGAAGCATCTGAAAAATGTTTACTTATTCTTTCTTCTATAGAGCTCATATTTTCAGGTTGGCTGCATTGACAGGACTGCATTAGTGAGTCCTTGTTTCACGTAACTAAATTAAAACAAATGTATTCTAATGTCTCTTTCTCCTAAGGTGCTTACCCCTCTGAAGTGGTACCAGAACATAATAAGACACTCGGTACATAGATGTTTTTGTTCTTTATGCCCTTAAAATATTAAGCATGCATTTCAATTCCCTTTTAAGTGAGGCAACATATCTATGCCACATATAGACACTAATGGGAAATCTATTTGTAAAAGGTCATATCTGTATACACAGTTAGAAATTCTTGAACAGAAAAAAATGAATAAGTGTTAATATTGTCAGAATGACAAAGAAAACATTGCTACTTCTCCAGCTGGAAATCTTGACTGAAAAAAAAATGCAGAACATTAGTGTGAGTTAATTTTTATTTGGGACAAGGTGAGAACTATATAGCCCAGGAGACACATTTCAAGTGGCTCTGAGAAACTGCTTCAAATAGGTAGGGGGAGATATCAGTATATGTGTGATTTTGGTGAAGGAGGAGTACATGCAATCAAGCACATAGTTTTTGCAGAAGGTTGCTGCTAGTCACGAGGAGCAGACATGAAGGATTTTAGTGCTTTTCTAGATGTGACAAGATTGAAGAACTGGGCTCATAAAATTTTGTCCTGAAAATAGCTTACCATCTGAAAACCTGTTCTGCCAGTTTTCCCCAAAGCACAGAGTGGCTCATTCCTGATCTCCACCCTGAACTTCTTGTAGGGGGTGTTGAATATCAGAAGCTGCAGTGGCTCATAATTTAATCCTTGTAGAAGCAGATGGCAAGTGACAATTTGTAGGTGACAGATGTCAGTGGAGCTGATAGTAAACCTCTTTGATTCTCACCAGTACCTGTCCTGCAGTTACGAACGCATGGGTAGCTGGCTGCACCACCAAATCATTCCTGTGGTATCCCAGCAGGCTGCCCTGCAGCCTCATCACCACTTCCCCATGGTGCCAACCCAGCAGCCCGTGGTCCCCCAGCAAACTATGATGCCAGTTCCTGGCCAGCACTCCATGACTCCAAGCCAACTCCACCAGCCACACCTCCCTGTGCCCTCCCATAAGCCCATACAGCTACAGCCTCACCCACCCCTGCTGCCCAAGCTGCCTCTGCTTCCGATGTTCCCTATGCAGCCCCTGTCCCCCAGGCTTCCTGACCTGCCTCTGGAGGCTTGGCCCACAACAGACAAGACCAAGTGGGAGGAGGTGGTGAGTGCACCATGAAGTCTCTGCAACATCTATGAAAATGGTAAAGCAAAACGAGCCCCCAGAATTCTCAATTCCCACAAAATCCAAGGCCTAGAGTTTCAGTAGTTATAGTTCAATAATTCTTAACCTTACATGCATTGTAACTTTATATTATAAATGAACTTGTTAATCTATGTGACATTTATTGTGGGATAAAAATCTACAATTACTTTGAACTCTAGCTATAATATGAATTACTGTAATACATTCATTTTAAGGACAACAGTTCTCATTATCTTTCAATAATTTGACTAACAATAGTGGTCTACCATTACACAGAAATATATAAAAACAGTATTTTGGGGCTTGAGGAGATACAAATATTAAACAGCTTAAAAAATGATAGTTGGAAAAACTCTTTAAAGCTATAAAGGAGGAGTTGCGGAAGATGGCGGAAGAGGAAGACGCAGAGATCTCCTTCCTCCCCACAGTTACGTCAGGAATACATCTACACGTGGAACAACTCCTACAGAACACATACTGAACACTGGCAGAAGACCTCAGACCTCCCCAAAGGCAAGAAACTCCCCATGTACCTGGGTACAGCAAAAGAAAAAAGAATAAACAGAGACAAAAGGATAGGGATGGGACTTGCACCAGTGGGAGGGAGCCATGAAGGAAGATAGGCTTCCACACACTAGGAAGCCCCTTCATGGGTGGAGAATGTGGGTAGCAGAGGGGGAAAGCTTTGGAGCCACGGAGGAGAGTGTAGCAACCAAGAGGCCTGTGTGCAAGCACAGCTCACTATCCACACATCCCTTTCTGGGACGCTGTGCAACCAGCCACTGCCAGGGTCCCGTGATCCAGGGACAACTTCCACAGGAGAATGCACAGTACTCCTATGGCTGGTGCAATGACATGCTGGCCTCTGCCGCTGCAGGTTTGCCCCACACCCAAACCCCTCCCTGCCCCCAGCCTGGGAGTGAGCCAGAGCCCCCGAATCAGCTGTTCTTTTACCCCATCCTGTCTGAGTGAAGAACAGATGACTTCAGGCGACCTACATGCAGAGATGGGGCCACATCCAAAGCTAAACCCCGGGAACTGTGCAAAGAAAGAAGAAAAAGGGAAATCTTTCCCAGCAGCCTCAGAAGCAGTGGGTTAAATGTCCACAAACCACTTAATGTACCCTGCATCTGCAGAATGCCTGAATATACAATGAATCATCCCAAATTGAGGAGATGGACTTTGAGAACAAGATATATTATTTTTTCCACTTTTCCACTTTTTCTGAGTGTGTATGTGTATGCTTCTGTGTGAGATTTTGTCTGTTTAGCTTTGCTTTCACAATTTGGCCCAGGGTTTGGTCTGTCCGTTTTTTTTGTTTTTGTTTTTGTTTGTATTGTTTTTTTACTTAAAAATTTTATTATTAATAATTATTTTTTCTTTATTATTTTAATAATATCTTCTTTCACTTTATTTTATCTCTCCCTTCCTTCCTTCCTTCCTTCCTTCCTTCCTTCCTTCCTTCCTTTTTTCTTTCTTTTTCTTTCTTTCCTTTCTTTCTTTTTTCTTTCTTTTTCTTTCTTTCTTTCTTTCTTTCTCTCTCTTTCTTTCTTTGTTTCTTTTTCTTTCTTTCTTTCTTTCTCTCTCTCTTTCTCTCTCTCTCTTTCTTTCTTTCTTTCTTTCTTTCTTTCTTTCTTTCTTTCTTTCTTTCTTTCTTTCTTTCTCTTTCTTTCTTTCTTTCTTTCTTGTTTCTTTCCTTCTTTTTACATTTTCTCCCTTTTATTCTGAGCTGTGTGGATGAAAACCTCTTGGTGCTCCAAGCAAGAGTCACTGGTATGCCTCTGAGGTGGGAGAGCCAACTTCAAGACACTGGTCCACAAGAGACATCCAGGTTCATATAATATCAAATGGCAAATATCTCCCAGAGATCTCTGTCTCAACACAAAGACCCAGCTTCAGTAAACGACCAGCAAGCTACAGTGCTGGACACCCTATGCCAAACAACTAACAAGACAGGAACACAACACCACCCATTAGTAGAGAGCCTGCCTATAAGTCCACAGACCCCTCAAAACACACCACCAGATGTGGATGTGTCTACCAGAAAGACAACGTACAGCCTCATCCACCAGAACACAGTCACTAGTCCCTTCCACCAGGAAGCCGACACAACCCACTGAAACAACCTTAACCACTGGGGCTAGACACCAAAAGCAATGGGAACTATGAACCTGCAGCTTGCAAAAAGGAGACCCCAAACACAGTAAGATAAGCAAAATGGGAAGACAGAAAAACACATAGCAGATGAAGGAGCAAGATAAAAACCCACCAGGCCAAACAAATAGGAAATAGGCAGTCTACCTGAAAAAGAATTCAGAAAAATGATAGTAAGTGGGACCCAAAATCCTGGAAATAGAGAAAATGCTACAAACATTTAACAAGAATGTAGAAGAACTAAAGAGGAAACAAGCAATGATGAACAGCACAATAAATGAAATTAAGAATACTCTAGAAGGGATCAGTAGCAGAATAACTGAAGCAGAAGAATGAATAAGTGACCTGGAAGATAAAAGAGTAGAAATAATTACTGCAGAGCAGAATAAAGAAAAAAAAATGAACAGAACTGAGGACAGTCTCAGAGACCTCTGGGACAACATTAAAATCATCAACATCCGAATTATAGGGGTCCCATAAGACGAGAAAAACAAAGGGACTGAGAAAATATATGAAGAGATTATAGTTGAAAACTTCCCTAATGTGGGAAAGGAAATAGGTAATCAAATATAGGAATCACAGAGAGTCCTGTGCAGGATAAATCCAAGGAGAAACATACCAAGACAGATATTAATCAAAGTATCAAAAATTAAATACAAAGAAAGAAATATATTTTGCGATACATGGGCCTCTCATTGTTGTGACCTCTCCTGTTGTGGAGCACAGGCTCTGGAAGCACAGGTTCAGCAGCCATAGCTTATGGGCCCAGCCATTCCTTGGATTTGGGATCTTCCCAGACCAAGGCACGAACCTGTGTCCCCTGCATTGGCAGGGGAACTCTCAACCACTGTGCCACCAGGAGAGCCCCAACGAAAACATATTAAAAGCAGCAAGGGAAAAGCAACAAATAACACACAAGAGAATCCCCATAAAGTTAACAGCTGAACTTTCAGCAGTAACTGTGCAAGCCAGAAGGGAGTGGCAGGACATACTTAAAGTGATGAAGGAGATAAACCTACAACGAATATTACTCTCCCCAGCAAGGACCTCACTCAGATTTGATGGAGAAATAAAAACCTTTATAAACAGGCAAAAGCTGAGAAATTCAACACCACCAAATGAGCTTTAAAAAAAAATACTAGAGGTGGGCTTCCCTGGTGGCGCAGTGGTTGAGAGTCCGCCTGCCGATGCAGGGGACGCGGGTTCGTGCCCCGGTCTGGGAAGATCCCACATGCCGCGGAGCGGCTGGGCCCGTGAGCCATGGCCGCTGAGCCTGCGCGTCCGGAGCCTGTGCTCCGCAACGGGAGAGACCACAACAGTGGGAGGCCCGCGTACCGCAAAAAAAAAAAAAAAAAGAGGAACTTCTTTAGGCAAGGAAAGCAAGAAGAGGAAAAGACCAACAATAACAGATCAAAACAATTAAGAAAATGCAAATAGGAACATATATATAGATAATTACCTTAAATGTAAATGGATTAACTGCTTCCACCAAAAGACACAGAGTGGCTGAATGGATACGAAAACAAGACCCGGGCTTCCCTCGTGGCGCAGTGGTTGAGAGTCCGCCTGCAGATGCAGGGGACACAGGTTTGTTCCCCGGTCTGGGAAGATCTCACATGCTGCGGAGCGGCTGGGCTTGTTAGCCATGGCCGCTGAGCCTGTGCTCCGAAATGGCAGAGGCCACAAGTGAGAGGCCTGCATACAGTAAAAACAAACAAACAAACAAAAAAACAAAAAAAAACAAGACCCATATATATGCTTTCTACAAGAGACACACTTCAGAAGTAGGAAAACATACAGACTGAAAGGGGATGGAAAAAGATATTCCATGCAAATGGAAATTATAAAAAACCTGAAGTAACAATTATCATACCAGACAAAATAGACTTTAAAGACTATTACAAGAGACAAGAAGGACACTACATAATGATCAAGAGATTGATCCAAAAAGATACGAATATTGTAAATATCTATGCACCCAATATAGGAGCACCTCAATACATAAGGCAAATTATAACAGCCATAAAAGGGGAAATCAACAGTAACACAATCATAGTAGGGGATTTTGACACCCCACTTTCACCAATGAACAGATCATCCAAAATGAAAATAAGGAAACACAAGCTTTAAATGATAGATTAAACAAGATGTATTTAATTGATATTTACAGGATATTCAATTTAAAAAAAAAACCCAGAATACACATTTTTCTCAAGTGCTAATGAAATATTCTCCAGGATAGACCGTATCTTGGGTCAAGCCTTGGTAAATCAAATCTTCGTAAATTTAAGAAAATCGAAATTGTATCAAGTATCTTTTGCGAGAACACAGCGATGAGACTAGATATCAATTACAGGAAAAGATCTGTAAAAAATACAAACACATGGAGGCTAAACAATACACTAGTTAATAACGAAGTGATCACTGAAGAAATCAAAGGAAATAAAAAATACCTAGAAACAAATGACAATGGAGACATGACGACCGAAATCCTATGGGTTGCAGCAAAAGCAGTTCTAAGAGGGAAGATTGTAGCAATACAATCCTACCTTAAGAAACAGGAAACACCTCGAATAAACGACCTAACTTTGCACATAAAGCAATTACAGAAAGAAGAACAAAAAACCCCGAAAATTGGCAGAAGGAAGGAAATCATAAAGTTCAGATCAGAAATAAATGAAAAAGAGCCCACCCCCTGCGCCCAGAAGTGAGCGCGCGTTTCCGCAGAGCTGGAACTCTCGCAGCTCGGGGTCTTTTCCCTCCGCCGTCACGGAACTCCCCGGAGGCCGAGGGGAGGGCGGCCGCACTGAGGCTGCCGGTTCTGGAGGGGCCCCGGCGGCCGAAGCCGCGACAGTCGTGCGGACGGCGGGCCAGTTGTTTCAACAAGTAACGTAAAGACAAAGTGGAAAAACAAGGAGGTTTGTGCCTGAGATCACGTTGATGTGAAACCAGGGATGGCCACTTTGTGCCAGAGATTTATCCTGCAATAAAATACCGTGTATCAAAAAACGTACATGTGAACCACTACCTTTTTGGCAGTTTATAAATCTTGGTTGCAATTTACTCACAGAACTGAGCTTTGGAACATCCAGGCCCGGCATGGAATGCAGTTTTTCCACAAGTAATACACCAGAAATACATCTACACGTGGAACAACTCTTACAGAACACCTACTGAAGGCTGGCAAAAGACCTCAGACCTCCTAAAAGGCAAGAAACTCCCCACGTACCTGGGTAGGGCAAAAGAAAAAAAGAAAAAACAGAGACAAAAGAATAGGGACGGGACCTGCACCAGTGGGAGGGAGCTGTGAAGGAGCAAAAGTCTCCACACACTAGGAAGCCCCTTCACGGGCAGAGACTGCGGGAGGCGGAGGAGGGAGCTTCGGAGCCGCAGAGGAGAGCACAGCAACAGGGGTGCGGAGGGGAAAGCGGAGAGACTCCCGCATAGAGGATCGGTGCTGGCCGGCACTCACCAGCCCGAGAGGCTTGTCGGCTCACCCGCCGGGGCGGGCGGGGCTGCAAGCTAAAGCTCGGGTTTCGGTTTCAGACAGAGCGCAGGGAAAGGACTGGGGTTGGCGGCTTGAACACAGCCTGAAGGGGGTAGTGCACCACGGCTAGCCGGGAGGGAGTCCGGGGAAAAGTCTGCACCTGCCAAAGAGGCAAGAGACTTTTAACACATGGCGGGCCTCAGGCTGGTGCAGCATCACGCCGGCCTCTGCCGCCGCAGGCCCGCCCCGCACGCCGTGCCCCTGTCTCCCCTCGGCCTGTGTGCGCCAAAGCCCCCGAATCAGAGGCTCCTTTAACCCTGTCCTGTCTGAGTGAAAAACAGACGCCCTCCAGCGACCTACACGCAGAGGCAGGGCCAAATCCAAAGCTAAGCCCCTGGGAGCTGTGAGAACAAAGCAGTGAAAGGGAAATCTCTCCCAGCAGCCTCAGAAGCCGCGGATTAAAACTCCACAATCAGCTTGATCTTCACTCAATGGCCAGCAAGCTACAGTGCTAGACAACCTATGCCAAACAACTAGCAAAACAGAAATACAACCCCACCCATTAACAGAGAGGCTGCCTAAAATCATAATAAGTCCAGAGACACCCCAAAACACACCACCAGACGTGGACCTGCCCACCAGAGAGACAAGATCCAGCCTCATCCACCAGAACACAAGCACTAGTCCCCTCCACCAGGAAGCATACACAACCCACTAGACCAACATTAGCCACTGGAGACAGACATCAAAAACAACGGGAACTACGAACCTGCAGCCTGCAAAAAAAAAAAAAAAAAGGAGACCCCAAACACAGTAAGATAAGCAAAATGAGAAGACAGAAAAACACACAGCAGATGAAGGAGCAAGATAAAAATGCACCAGACCTAACAAATGAAGAAGTAATAGGCAGTCTACCTGAAAAGGAATTCAGAATAATGATAGTAAAGATGATCCAGAATCTCGGAAATAGAATGGAGGCAGGGATGGAGAAGATGCAAGAAATGTTTAACAAAGATCTAGAAGAACTAAAGAACAAACAAACAGAGATGAACAACACAATAACTGAAATGAAAAATACACTAGATGGGATCAATAGCAGAATAACTGAGGCAGAAGAACGGATAAGTGACCTGGAAGATAAACTAGTGGAAATAACGACTGCAGAGCAGAATAAAGAAAAAAGAATGAAAAGAACTGAGGACAGTCTCAGAGACCTCTGGGACAACATTAAACGCACCAACATTCGAATTATAGGGGTTCCAGAGGATGAAGAGAAAAAGAAAGGGACTGAGAAAATATTTGAAGAGATTATAGTTGAAAACTTCCCTAATATGGGAAAGGAAATAGTTAACCAAGTCCAGGAAGCAGAGAGAGTCCCATACAGGATAAACCCAAGGAGAAATACACCAAGACACATATTAATCAAACTCTCAAAAATTAAATACAAAGAAAGCATATTAAAAGCAGCAAGGGAAAAAAAACAAACAACACACAAGGGAATCCCCATAAGGCTAACAGCTGATCTCTCAGCAGAAACTCTACAAGCCAGAAGGGAGTGGCAGGACATACTGAAAGTGATGAAGGAGAAAAGCCTGCAACCACGATTACTCTACCCAGCAAAGATCTCATTCAGATTTGATGGAGAAATTAAAACCTTTACAGACAAGCAAAAGCTGAGAGAGTTCAGCACCACCAAACCAGCCTTACAACAACTGCTGAAGGAACTTCTCTAGACAAGAAACACAAGAGAAGGAAAGGACCTATAACAACGAACCCAAAACAATTTAGAAAATGGGAATAGGAACATGCATATCGATAATTACCTTAAATGTAAATGGACTAAATGCTCCCACCAAAAGACACAGATTGGCTGAATGGATACAAAAACAAGACCCATACATATGCTGTCTACAAGAGACCCACTTCAGACCTAGAGACACATACAGACTGAAAGTAAGGGGATGGAAAAAGATATTCCATGCAAATGGAAATCAAAAGAAAGCTGGAGTAGCAATTCTCATGTCAGACAAAATAGACTTTAAAATAAAGACCATTACAAGAGACAAAGAAGGACACTACATAATGATTGAGGGATCGATCCAAGAAGAAGATATAACAATTGTAAATATATATGCACCCAACACAGGAGCACCTCAATACATAAGGCAAAAACTAACAGCCATAAAGGGGAAATCGACAGTAATACACTCATAGTAGGGGACTTCAACACCCCACTTTCACCAATGGACAGATCATCCAAAATGAAAATAAATAAGGAAACACAAGCTTTAAATGATACACTAAACAAGATGGACTTAATTGATATCTATAGGACACTCCATCCAAAAACAACAGAATACACATTTTTCTCAAGTGCTCATGGAACATTCTCCAGGATAGATCATATCTTGGGTCACAAATCAAGCCTTGGTAAATTTAAGAAAATTGAAATTGTATCAAGTATCTTCTCCGACCACAACGCCATGAGACTAGATATCAATTACAGGAAAAGATCTGTAAAAAATACAAACACATGGAGGCTAAACAATACATTACTCAATAATGAAGTGATCACTGAAGAAATCAAAGAGGAAATTAAAAAATACCTAGAAACAAATGACAATGGAGACACAACGACCCAAAACCTATGGGATGCTGCAAAAGCAGTTCTAAGAGGGAAGTTTATAGCAATACAAGCCCACCTTAAGAAGCAGGAAACATCTCGAATAAACAACCTAACCTTACACCTAAAGCAATTAGAGAAAGAAGAACAAAAAACCCCCAAATTTAGTAGAAGGAAAGAAATTATAAAAATCATATCAGAAATAAATGAAAAAGAAATGAAGGAAACAATAGCAAAGATCAATAAAACTAAAAGTTGGTTCTTTGAGAAGATAAACAAAATAGATAAACCATTAGCCAGACTCATCAAGAAAAAAAGGGAGAAGACTCAAATCAATAGAATTAGAAATGAAAAAGGAGAAGTAACAACTGACACTGCAGAAATAAAAATGATCATGAGAGATTACTACAAGCAACTCTATGCCAATAAAATGGACAATCTGGAAGAAATGGACACATTCTTAGAAATGCACAAACTACCAAGACTGAATCAGGAAGAAATAGAAAATATGAACAGACCAATCACAAACACTGAAATTGAAACTGTGATTAAAAATCTTCCAACAAACAAAAGCCCAGGACCAGATGGCTTCACAGCTGAATTCTATCAAGCATTTAGAGAAGAGCTAACACCTATCCTTCTCAAACTCTTCCGAAATATAGCAGAGGGAGGAACACTCCCAAATTCCTTCTACGAGGCCACCATCACCTTGATACCAAAACCAGACAAGGATGTCACAAAGAAAGAAAACTACAGGCCAATATCACTGATGAACATAGATGCAAAAATCCTCAACAAAATACTAGCAAACAGAATCCAACAGCACATCAAAAGGATCATACACCATGATCAAGTGGGGTTTATTCCAGGAATGCAAGGATTCTTCAATATACGCAAATCTATCAATGTGATAAACCATATTAACAAATTGAAGGAGAAAAGCCATATGATCATCTCAATAGATGCAGAGAAAGCTTTTGACAAAATTCAACACCCATTTATGATAAAAACCCTACAGAAAGTAGGCATAGAGGTACCTTTCCTCAACATAATAAAAGCCATATATGACAAACCCACAGCCAACATCATCCTCAATGGTGAAAAACTGAAAGCATTTCCACTAAGATCAGGAACAAGACAAGGTTGCCCACTCTCACCACTCTTATTCAACATAGTTTTGGAAGTTTTAGCCACAGCAATCAGAGAAGAAAAGGAAATAAAAGGAATCCAAATCAGAAAAGAAGAAGTAAAGCTGTCACTGTTTGCAGATGACATGATACTATACATAGAGAATCCTAAAGATGCTACCAGAAAATTACTAGAGATAATCAATGAATTTGGTAAAGTAGCAGGATACAAAATTAATGCACAAAAATCTCTGGCATTCCTATATACTACTGATGAAAAATCTGAAAGTGAAATCAAGAAAACACTGCCATTTACCATTGCAACAAAAAGAATAAAATACCTAGGAATAAACCTACCTAGGGAGACAAAAGACCTGTATGCAGAAAATTATAAGACACTGATGAAAGAAATTAAAGACGATACAAATAGATGGAGGGATATACCATGTTCTTGGATTGGAAGAATCAACATTGTGAAAATGACTCTACTACCCAAAGCAATCTATAGATTCAATGCAATCCCTATCAAACTGCCACTGGCATTTTTCACAGAACTAGAACAAAAAATTTCACAATTTGTATGGAAACACAAAAGACCCCGAATAGCTAAAGCAATATTGAGAGCGAAAAACGGAGCTGGAGGAATCAGGCTCCCTGACTTCAGACTATACTACAAAGCTACAATAATCAAGACAGTATGGTACTGGCACAAAAACAGAACGATAGATCAATGGAACAGAATAGAAAGCCCAGAGATAAACCCACGCACATATGGACACCTTATCTTTGATAAAGGTGGCAGGAATATACAGTGGAGAAAGGACAGCCTCTTCAATAAGTGGTGCTGGGAAAACTGGACAGCTACATGTAAAAGTATGAGCTTAGATCACTCCCTAACACCATACACAAAAATAAGCTCAAAATGGATTAAAGACCTAAATGTAAGGCCCGAAACTATCAAACTTTTAGAGGAAAACATAGGCAGAACACTCTATGACATAAATCACAGCAAGATCCTTTTTGACCCACCTCCTAGAGCAATGGAAATAAAAGCAAAAATAAATGGGACCTAATGAAACTTCAAAGCTTTTGCACAGCAAAGGAAACCATAAAGAAGACCAAAAGACAACCCTCAGAATGGGAGAAAATATTTGCAAATGAAGCAACTGACAAAGGATTAATCTCCAAAATTTAGAAGCAGCTTATGCAGCTCAATAACAGAAAAACAAACAACCCAATCCAAAAATGGGCAGAAGACCTAAATAGACATTTCTCCAAAGAAGATATGCAGACTGCCAACAAACCCATGAAAGCATGCTCAACATCATTAATCATTAGAGAAATGCAAATCAAAACTACAATGAGATATCATCTCACACCAGTTAGAATGGCCATCATCAAAAAATCGAGAAACAATAAATGCTGGAGAGGGTGTGGACAAAAGGGAACCCTCTTGCACTGCTGGTGGGAATGTGAATTGGTTCAGCCACTATGGAGAACAGTTTGGAGGTTCCTTAAAAAACTAAAAATAGAACTACCATATGACCCAGCAATCACACTACTGGGCATATACCCTGAGAAAACCAAAATTGAAAAAGAGGCGTGTACCAAAATGTTCATCGCAGCTCTATTTACAATAGCCCGGAGATGGAAACAACCTAAGTGCCCATCGTCAGATGAATGGATAAAGAAGATGTGGCACATATACAGAATGGAATATTACTCAGCGTTAAAAAGAAACGAAATTGAGCTATTTGTAATGAGGTGGATAGACCTCGAGTCTGTCATACAGAGTGAAGTAAGTCAGAAAGACAAAGACAAATACCGTATGCTAACACATATATATGGAATTTAAGAAAAAAAAAATGTTATGAAGAACCTAGGGGTAAGACAGGAATAAAGACACAGACCTACCGGAGAACGGACTTGAGGATATGGGGAGGGGGAGGGGTGAGCTATGGGAGGGCGAGGGAGGGGCATGGACATATATATACTAACAAACGTAAGGTAAATAGCTAATGGGAAGCAGCCGCTTGGCACAGGGATATCAGCTCGGTGCTTTGTGACTGCCTGGAGGGGTGGGATAGGGAGAGAAGGAAGGAGGGAGACGCAAGAGGGAAGAAATATGTGAACGTCTGTATATATATAACTGATTCATTTTGTTATAAAGTAGAAACTGACACAGTATTGTAGAGCAATTTTAACCCAATAAAGATGTTAAAAAAAAAAAAAAGAAAAAGAAATAAATGAAAAAGAAATGAAGGAAATGATAGCAAAGATCAATAACACTAAAAGCTCGTTCTTTGAGAAAATAAACAAAATTGAAAAACCATTAGCCAAACTCATCAGGAACAAAAGGGAGAAGACTCAAATCAATAGAATTAGAAATGAAAAATGAGAAGTAACAACTGACACTGCAGAAATACAAAAGATCATGAGAGATTACTACAAGCAACTCTGCCAATAAAATGCATAACCTGGAAGAAATGAACAAATTCTTAGAAATGCACAACTGCTGCAACTGAACCAGGAAGAAATAGAAAATATGAACAGGCCAGTCACAAGCACTGAAATTGAAACTGTATTTAATAATCTTCCAACAAACAAAAGCCAGGACCAGATGGCTTCACAGGCGAATTCTATCAAAGATTCAGAGAAGAGCTAATACGTATCCTTTTCAAAGTCTTTGAAAATATAGCAGAGGGAGGAACACTCCAAAATTCATTCTATTAGCCCACCATAACCCTGACACCAAAACAGGACAAGGATGTCAAAAAGATAGAAAACTACAGACCAATATCACTGATGAACATAGATGCAGAAATCCTTAATAAAATACTGGCCAACAGAATCCAACAGCAAATTAAAAGGATCATACACCATGATCTAGTAGGCTTTATTCCAATAATGCAAGGATAGTTCAATATATGCAAATCAATAAATGTGATACACTATAGTAAAAATTTGTAGGAGAAAACCCAAATGATCATCTCAATAGATGCAGAGAAAGATTTTGACAAAATTCAACACCCATTTTTTTTTTTTTTTGTGGTATGCAGGCCTCTCACTGTTGTGGCCTCTCCCGTTACGGAGCACAGGCTCCAGCTGTGCAGGCTCAGCGGCCATGGCTCAGGCCCAACTCCTCCGTGGCATGTGGGATCTTCCCAGACAGGGACCTGAGCCCGTGTCCCCTGCACTGGCAGGCGGACTCTCAACCACTGCACCACCAGGGAAGCCCTCAACACCCATTTTTTTTTTTAATAGGCATTTTTTAAAAATTTATTTAGTTTTTGTGGTACGTGGACCTCTCGCTGTTGTGGTCTCTCCCATTGCGGAGTACAGGTGCCGGACGCGCAGGCTCAGCGGCCATGGCTCACGGGTGCAGCCGCTCCGCAGCATGTGGGATTTTCCCAGACCAGGGCACGAACCCGCGTCCCCTGCATTGGCAGGCAGAATCTCAACCACTGCGCCACCAGGGAAGCCCGACACCCATTTTTGATTTAAAAAAAAAGCCCTGCAGAAAGTAGGCATAGAGGGGAATTTCCTCAATATCATAAAGGCTGTATATAACAAACGCGCAGCCAACATTGTCCTCAATGGTGAAAAACTAAAACCATTTCCACTAATATCAGGAACATGACAAGGTTGCCCACTCTCACCACTGTTATTCAACATAGTTTTGGAAGTTGTAGCCATCTGAGAAGAAAAAGAAATAAAAGGAATCTAAATCGGAAAAGAAGTAAAGCTGTCATAGTTTGCAGAAGACATGATACTATACATAGAGAATCCTAAAGATGCTACCAGAATACTACTAGAGCGAATCAATGAATTTAGTAAAATAGCAGGATACAAAATTAATGCACAGAAATATCTGGCATTCCTATACACTAATGATGAAAAATATGAAAGTGAAATTATGAAAACTCTCCCATTTAACATTGCAACAAAAAATAAATATCTAGGAATAAACCTGTTTAAGGAGACAAAAAACGTGTATGCAAAAAATTATGACACTGATGAAAGAAATTAAAGATGATACAAATAGATATACCATGTTCTTGGATTGGAATAAGCAACATTGTGAAAATGACTCTACCACCCAAAGCCATCTACACATTGAATGCAATCCCTATCAAACTACCACTACCATTTTTCACAGAACTAGAACAAATGATTTCACATTTTGTATAGAAACAAAAAAGACCCCGAATAGCCAAAGCCATCTTGATAACAAAAAATGAATCTGGAGGAATCAGGTTCCTTGACTTCAGACTATACTACAAATATACACTAATCAAGACAGTATGCTACTGGTACAAAAACAGAAATATAGACCAATGCTACAGATAGAAAGCTCAGAGATAAGCCCATACACATATGGTAACCTTACTTTGATAAAGGAGGCAATAATATACAGTTGAGAAAATATAGCGTATTCAAAAAGTGGTGCTGGGAAAACTTGACAGGTATATATAAAAGCATGAGATTAGAACCTTTGCTAACACCATACACAAGAAAAGCTCAAAATGGATTAAAGACCTTAATGTAAGGCCAGAAACTATCAAGTTCTTAGAGAAAAACCTAGACAGAACACACTATGACATAAATCACTACAAGATCCACCTTCTAGGGAGATGGAAATAAAAACAAACAACTAAAAAAACCCCAAATGGTACCTAATGAAATTTAAAAGCTTCTGCACATCAGAGGAAACCATAAAGAAGAACAAAAGACCACCGTCAGAATGGGAGAAAATATTTGCAAATGAAGCAACTGACAAAGGTTTAATCTCCAAACTTTACAAGCAACATATGCAGCTCAAAATCAAAAAACCAATCCAATCTAAAAATGGGCAGAACACCTAAATAGTTCTCCGAATAAGATACAGATTGCCAACAAACACATGAAGGAATGCTCAACATCATTAATTATTAGAGAAATACAAATTAAAACTACAATGAGATATCATCTCACACCTGCCAGAATGGCAATCATCAAAAAATCTAGAAACAATAAATGCTGGACAGGGTGTGGAGAAAAGGGAAAACTCTTGCATTGCTGGTGAGAATGTAAATTGATGCAGCAAATATGGAGAACATTATGGAGGTTCCTTAAAAAACTACAAATAGAACAACCATTCGACCCAGCAATCCAACTACTGGGCATATACCCTGAGAAAACCATAATTAAAAAAGAGTCATGTACCAAAATTTTCATTGCAGCTCTATTTACCCTAGCTGGGAGATGGAAGCAACCTAAGTTTCCATCATCAGATGAATGCATAAAGAAGATGAGGAACATATGTACAATGGCATATTACTAAGCCATAAAAAGAAACGAAATTGAGTTATTTGTAGTGTGTTGGATGGACTTAGAGTCTGTAATACAGAGTGAAATAAGTCAGAAGAAGAAAAAGAAATACCGTATGCTAACACACATATATATAGAATCTAAAAAAAAAAAGGTCATGAACAATGTAGGGGTAAGATGGGAATGGAGACACGGACCTACTACAGAATGTGCTTGAGGTTGTGCAGAAGGGGAAGTGTAGGCTGTGGCAAAGTGAGAGAGTGGGATAGAAATGTATACACTACCAAACGTAAAATAGCTAGTGGGAAGCAGCTGCATAACATAGGGAGATTAGCTGGTTTCTTTGTGACCACCTAGAGGGTAGGATAGGGAGTGTGGGAGGGAGGGCAATGTAAGGGGAAAATATATGAGAACACATGGATTGTATAAGTGACTCACTTTGTTATAAAGCAGAAACTAACCATTGTAAAGGAATTGTACTCTAAAAAATGATAAACTTTTTTTCTTTATACTTATTTTAATAACGTTATTTTATTTTACTTTACTCAATTTTATTTGATCACATTTTTTTCCTTCTACTTTTTCTCCATTATATTCTAGGCCATGTGGATGAAAGGCTCTTCATGCTCCAGGAGTCAAGGGCTGTGACTCCGAGGTGAGAAAGCAAAATTCAGGACACTCGTCCAAAAGAGACTTCCCAGCTCCACCTAATATCAAACGGGGTAAATCTCTCAAGATCTCCTTCTAAACACCAAGATCCAGCTTCACTCAAAGACCATCAATCTACAGTAGTGAATACCCTATGCCAAACAACAAAGACAGGAACATAACACCACCCATTAGCAGAGAGGCTGCCTAAAGTCATAATAAGGCCATACATACCCCGAAACAAACAACCAGATGTGGAATTGCCAACCACAAAGACAAACTCAGTCTCATCCACCAGAACACAGAGACTAGTCCCCTCAACTAGGAAGCCAATACAACCCACTGAAGCAACTTCGGCCACTGGGGAGAGACATCAAAAACAACGGGAACTACGAACTGCAGACTGCAAAAAGTATACCAAAACACAGTAAGATAAGCAAAATGATAAGACAGAAAAACACACAGCAGATGAAGGAGCAAGGTAAAAGCCCACCAGAGCTAACAAATGAAGAGGAAATAGGCAGTCTATCTGAAAAGGAATTCAGAATAATGATAGTAAAGATGATCCAAAATCTTGGAAATAGAATTGAGAAAATGCAAGAAGCATTTAACAAGAACTTACAAGAACTAAAATGAAAACAAGCAACAATGAACAACACAATAAATGAATTTCAAAATACTCCAGAAGGGATCAATAGCAGGATAACTGAGGCAGAAGAACAGATAAATGACCTGGAGGATAAAATAGTGTAAATAACTACTGCAGAGCAGAAAAAAGAAAAACTCAATGAAAAGAACTGAACACAATCTCAGAGACTTCTGTGAGAAAATTAAAATCACCAAGATCAAATTATAGGGGTCCCAGAAGAAGAAGAGAATAAGAAAGGGACTGAGAAAATATTTGAAAAATTATAGTTGAAAATTTCCATCATAAGGGAAAGGAAATAGATAATCAAGTTCAGGAAGCACAGAGAGTCCCATTCAGGATAAGTCCAAGGAGAAACACGCCAAGACACATATTAAACTATCAAAAATTAAGTACAAAGAAAACATTAAAAGCAGGAAAAGAAAACAAATAACAGACAAGGGAATCCCCATAAGGTTAACAGCTGAGCTTTCAGCATAATCTCTGCAAGACAGAAGGGAGTGACAGGACATATTTAAAGTGATGAAGGAGAAAAACCTACAACCAAGATTACCCAGCAAGTATCTCATTCAGATTTGATGTTGAAAGTAAAACTTTTACGGACAAGCAAAACCTGAGAGATATCAGCACGACCAGACCAGATTCAAAAGAAATGCTAAATGAAATTCTCTAGACAAGAAACACAAGAGAAGGAGAACACCTACAGTCACAAACCCAAAACGGTTAAGAAAATGGGAATAGGAACATACAGATCAATCATTACCTTAAATGTAAATGGATTAAACACTCCCACCAAAAGACACAGACTGGCTGAATGGATTCAAAAACAAGACCAATATATATGTTGTCTACAAGAGACCCACTTCAGACCTAGGGACACGTACAGACTGAAAGTGAAGGGATGGTAAAAGTTATTCCATTCAAATGGAAATCAAAAGAAAGCTGCAGTAGCAATTCTCATATCAGAAAAAAATAGATTTTAAAATAAAGACTATTACAAGAGACAAAGAAGTACACTACATAATGATCAATGGATTGATCTTAGATGAAGATATAACAACTGCAAATATTTATGTACCCAACATAGGAGCACCTCAATACACAAGGGAAATACTAACAACCATAAAAAGGGTAATTGACAGCAACACATTCATAGTAGGGGAATTTAACACTCCACTTTCACCAATGGACAGATCATCCAAACTGAAAATAAATGAGGAAACACAAGCTTTAAATGATACAATAAGATGGACTTAATTGTGATTTATAGGACATTCCATCCTAAAACAACAGAGTACACATTTTTCTCAAGTGCTCATGTAACATTCTCCAGGATAGACCATACCTTGGGTCACAAATTAAGCATGGTAAATTTAAGAAAATTGAAATCATATCAAGTATCTTTTCTGACCACAACGCTATGAAACTAGATAACAATTACAGGAAAAGATGTGTCAAAAATACAAACACATGGAATCTAAACAATGCACTATTTAATAAAGAAGTAATCACTGAAGAAATAAAAGAGTAAATCAAAAAATTCCTAGAAACAAATGAAAATTGAGACACAGCAATGCAAAACTTATGCAGCAAAAGAGGTTCTAAGATGAAGTTTATAGCAATACAATCCCACCTGAAGAAACAGGAAACATCTCAAATAAACAACAAAAATTTGCACCTAAAGCAATAATAGAATGAAGAACAAAAAAACTCAGTTAGCAGAAGGAAGGAAATCATAAAGATCAGACCAGAAATAAAAAGAAATGAAGGAAATGATAGCAAAGATCAATAACACTGAAAGCTGGTTCCTTGAGAAGATACAGAATATTGTAAAACCATTAGCCAGACTCATCAAGAAAAAAAGAAGACTCAAATCAATAGAATTAGAAATGAAAAAGAATTAACAACTGACACACAGAAATAAAAAGGATCATGAGAGATTACAACAAGCAAATCTATGCCAATAAAATGGACAACGTGGAAGAAATGGACAGATTCTTAGAAATGCATAATGTGCTGAGACTGAACCAGGAAGAAATACAAAATATGAACAGTCCAGTTACAAGCACTGAAATTGAAACTGTGATTAAAAATCTTCCAACAGGGCTTCCCTGGTGGCGCAGTGGTTGAGAGTCTGCCTGCCGATTCAGGGGACACGGGTTAATGCCCCAGTCCGGGAGGATCCCACATGCCGTGGAGTGGCTGGGCCCGTGAGCCATGGCCGCTGAGCCTGCGTGTCTGGAGCCTGCACGTCTGGAGCCTGTGCTCCACAACGGGAGAGACCACAACAGTGAGAGGCCCGCATACCACACACACACACACAAAAATCTTCCAACAATCAAAAGCCCAGGACCAGATAGATTCACAGGCGAATTCTATCAAACATTTAGAGAAGGCCTAACAGCTATCCTTCTCAAACTCTTCCAAAATATACCAGAGGGAGGAACACTCCCAAACTCATTCTACAAAGCCACTATCACCCTACTACCAAAACCAGACAAAGATATCACAAGGAAAGAAAATTACAGACCAATATCACTGAGGAACATAGATGTAAAAAATCCTCAAAAAATACTAGCAAACAATCCGACAGCATATTAAAAGGATCAGGGCTTCCCTGGTGGCGCAGCGGTTGAGAGTATGCCTGCTGATGCAGGGGATGCGGGTTCGTGCCCCGATCCGGGAGGATCCTGCTTGCTGTGGAGTGGCTGGGTCCGTGAGCCATGGCAGCTGAGCCTGCGTGTCCAGAGCCTGTGCTCCATGACAGGAGAGGCCACAACAGTGAGAGGCCCGCATACTGCAAAAAAAAAAAAAAAAAAAAGATCATACACCATTATCAAGTGGGGTTTCTTCCAGGAATGGAAGGATTCTCTACTATACACGAAGTAATCAATGTGATACACCATATTAACAAATTGAAGAGGAAAACCATATTATCATATCAATATATGCAGAGGAAGCTTTCAACAAAACACACATTTATGATAAAATCCCAGGAGAAAGTAGGCATTGAGGGAACATTGCTCAATATATGACGGCCATATATGACAAACCCACAGCCAACATCGTCCTCAATGCTGAAAAACTGAAAAGATTTCCACTAGTTTCAGGAGCAAGACTAGGTAGCCCACTCTCACCATTATTATTCAACATAGTTTTGGAAGTTGTAGCCCCAGCAATCAGAGAAGAAAAAGAAAAGTAATCCAAATCGGAAAACAAGAAAAAAATCTGTCAATGTTTGCAGAGGACATGATACTATACATATAGAATCCTAAAGATTCTACCAGAAAACAACTAGAGTGAATCAATGAATTTGGTAAAGTAACAGGATACAAAATTAATGCACAGAAATCTGTGGCATTCTTATACACTAGTGATGAAAAATCTGAAAGTGAAATTAAGAAAACACTCCCATTTACCATGGCAACAAAAAGAATAATATATCTAGGAATAAACCTACCGAAGGAGACAAAAGACCTATATGCAGAATATTATAAGGCACTAATGAAAGAAATGACAGATGGAACAAATAGATGGAGCAATATACCATGACCTTGGATTGAAAGAATCAACATTGTGAAAATGACTCTACGTCCCAAAGCAATCTACAAATTCAATGCAATCGCTATCAAACTACCACTGGCATTATTCGGAGAGCTAGAACAAAAAATTCACAATTAGAATGGAAACACAAAAGACCCCAGATAGCCAAAACAATCTTGAGAATGAAAACGGAGCTGGAGGAATTACGTTCCCTGACTTCAGACTATACTACAAAGCTACAGTAATCAAGACAGTATGGTACTGGCAAAAAAACTGAAATATACAGCAATGGAATAGGACAGAAAGCCCAGAGATAAACCCAGGCACGTATGGTCATTTTATCTTTGGTAAACAAGGCAAGAATATACAGTGGAGAAAAGACAGCCCCTCCAATAAGCGTTGCTGGGCAACCAGGCAGGTCCATCTAAAAATATGAAATTAGAAAACTCCTTAACACCATACAAAATAATAAGCTAAAAATGGATTAAATACCTAAATGTAAGGCCAGACACTATCAAATTCTTCGAGGAAAACATAGGCAGAACACTCTGTGTCATAAATCACAGCAAGATCCTTTTTGACCAACCTCTTAGAGAAATGGAAATAAAAACAAACAAAAACCCAAATTGAATCTAATGAAAGTTAAAAGCTTTTGCACAGCAAAGGAAACCATAAATAAGACAAATGTCAGAATGGGAGAAATCATTTGCAAGTGAACGAACTGACAAAGGATTAATGTCCGAAATTTACAGGCAGCTTATGTAGCTCAATAACAGAAAAACCAACAATCCAATCCAAAAATAAGCAGAAGACCTAAACAGAAATTTATCCAGAGAAGATATACAGAATGAGAAAAAATAGATGAAAGAAGGCTCAACATCATTAATTATTAGAGAAATGCATATCTAAACTATAATTATATACCATTTCACACTGGTCCTCATGTCCATCATCAAAAAATCTAGAAACAAGGAATGCTGTTGAACATGCAGATAAAATGGAACACCCTTGCAATGCTTGTGGGAGTGTAAATGGATACAGCCACTATGGAGAACAGTATGGGAGTTCCTTACAAATCTACAAATAAAACTACCATAGGACCCAGCAATCACAGTACTGGGCATATACCTTGAGAAAACCAAAATTCAAAGAGAGTCATGTATCAAAATATTCAAGGCAGCTCTATTTACAAGAGCCAGGAGGTGGAAGCAACCTAAGTGTTCATCATTGAATGAATGGATAAGGCAGATGTGGCACATATATACAATGCAATATTACTCAGCCAGAAAAAGAAACGAAGTTGAGTTATTTGTAGTGAGATGGATGGATGGAGAGTGTATCATATAGAGTGAAATAAGCCAGAAAGGGAAAAGCAAATACTGTATGCTAACACATATATATGGGACCTAAGGAAAAACAAAAATAGTTCATGATAAAACTAGGGGTAAGATCAAAAGGAGACACAGACCTAGTAGACAATGGACTTAAGGATGTGGGGAGTGGGAAGTGTATGTTGTTACAAAGTGAGAGACTGGCTTGGACATATATAAACTACCAAATGTAGAATAGATAGCTAGTGGTAAGCAGCCTCATAGCACAGGGAGATCAGCTCAGTGCTTTGTGACCACCTAGAAGGGGGAGATAGAATGGGAGGGAGATGCAAGAGGGAAGAGATATAGAAACATGTGTTTATGTATAACTGATTCATTTTGCTATAAAACAGAAACTGTCATATCATTGTAAAGTTATTATACTCCAAAAAAGGTGATAATTTAAAAAACTTTTATTTTATTTTAATATCTTTAATTTTTATCTTACTCTATTTTATTTTATTTTATCCTCTTTTTTTCTTTCTTTGTTTCTACTTTTTCTCCCGTTTATTCTGTGCCATGTGGATGAAATGCTTTTGGTTCTCTAGCAGTCACAGATGTGAGTATGAGGTGGAAGAGCCTACTTCAGGAAACTGGTCCTCAGGACAACTCCAAGCAACATGTAATATCAAACAGGGGAACTCTCCCAGAGATCTCCAGCTCAATAAGATCCAGCTTCACTCAATGACCAGCAAGCTACAGTGCTGGACATCCTGTGCCAAAGAACTAGCAAGACAGGAAGAGAAAACATCCCATTAGTAGAGAAGATGCCTTAAATCACAATAAGGCCACAAACACTCCAAAACACACCAGAAGATGTGGACCTGCCCACTAGAACGACAAGTATCAACCTTATCCATCAAAACAAAGGGACTAGTCCCCTCAACTAGGATACCTACAGAACCCACAGACGCAAATTTAGCCACTGGGGACAGACAACAAAATCAATGGGAACTATGAACCTGCAGCCTGAAAAAAGGAGACACCAAACACAGTAAGATAAGCAAAATGAGAAGATAGAAAAACACACAGCCAATGAAGGAGCATGGTAAAAGCCCAGCAGACCTAACAAATGAAGAGTAAATAGGCAGTCTACCTGAAAAATAATTCAGAATAATGATAGTAAAGATGATCCAAAATCTTGGATATAGAATTGAGAAAATGCAAGAAATGTGTAACAAGGAACTAGAAGAACTAAAGAGGAAACAAGCAATGATGAAGAACACAATAAATTAAATTCAAAATACTCTAGAATGGAACAATAACATAATAGCTGAGGCTGAAGGACAGATAGGTAATCTGGAAGATAAAATAGTGGAAATAACTACTGCAGAGCAGAATAAAGAAAAAAAGAATGGAAAGAACTGAAGACAGTCCCAGAGACCTCTGGGACAAAATTAAACTCACCAACATTCAAATTATAGGGGTCCCAGAGGAAGAAGAGTAATAGAAAGGAACTGAGAAAATATTTGAAGTGATTATAGTTGAAAACTTCCCTAATACAGAAAAGGAAATAGTTATTCAAATCCAGGAAGCACAGAGAGTCTGATACAGGACAAGTCCAAGGAGAATCACGCCAAACACATATTAATCAAACTATTAAAAATTAAATACAAAGAAAACATGTAAAAAGCAGCAAGGGAAAAACAACAAATAACACAGAAGGGACTCCCCATAAGGTTAACAGCTGATCGTTCAACAGAAACTCTGCAAGCCAAAAGGGAGTGGCAGGACATACTTAAGGTGTTGCTGGAAAAAAACCTACAACAAAGATTACCCAGAAAGGATCTCATTCTGATTTGATGGAGAAAGTGAAACCTTTAAAGAGAAGCAAAAGCTGAGAGACATCAGCACCACTACACTGGCTTTACAGGAAATGCTAAAAGAACTTCTCTAGGCAAGAAACACAAGAGAAGGAAAACACCTACAATAAGAAACCCAAATCAGTTAAGAAAATGGGAATAGGAGAATACATATTGATCATTACCTTAAGTGTATTAAATGCTCCCACCAAAAGACACAGACTGGCTGAATGGATTCAAAAACAAGACCAATATATATGCTGTCTACAAGAGACCCACTTCAGAACTAGGGACGTGTAAAGACTGAAAGGGAGGGGAGAGAAAAAGATATTCCCTTCAAATGGAAATCAAAAGAAAGCTGGAGTAGCAACTCTCATATCAGAAAAAATAGACTTTAAATAAATACTATTACAACACACAAAGAAGGACACTACCTAATGATCAAGAGACCTATCCAAGAAGAAGATATAACAATTGCAAATATTTATGCACACAACATAAGAGCATGTCAATACATAAGGCAAATACTAACAACCATGAAAAGGGTAATCGACAGTTACACAATCATAGTACGGGACTTTAACATCCCACTTTCAACAATGGACAGATCATCAAAAATGAAAATAAATGAGGAAACACAAGTTTTGAATTATACAATAAACAATATGGACTTTATGTGATTTATAGGACATTCCATCCCAAAATAACAGAATACACATTTTTCTGAAGTGCTCATAGAACATTCTCCAGGATAGATCATATCTTGAGTCACAAATCAAGCCTTTGTAAACTTAAGAAATATGAAATCATGTAAAGTATCTTTTCTGACCACAATGCTATAAAACTAGATATGAATCACAGGAAAAGTGTCAAAAATACAAACACATGGAGGCTAAACAATGGACTACTTAATAACGAAGAGATCACTGAAGAAATCAAAGAAGAAAACAAAAAGTACCCAGAAACAAACAACAATGGAGAACAAAACTTATGGGATGCAGCCAAAACAGTTCTAAGAGGGAACTTTATAGCAATACTATCCTCCTTGAAGAAACAGGAAACATCACAAATAAACAACATAACCTTGCACCTAAAGCAATTAGAGAAAGAAAAACAAAAAAACCCCAAAGTTACTGGAAGGATGGAAATTATAAAGATCAGTCGAGGAATAACTGAAAAAGAAATGAAGGAAGCGATTGCAAAGATCAATAACATTGATAGCTGCTTCTTAGAGAAGAGAAACAGAATTGCAAAAGCATTAACCAGGCTCATCGAGCAAAAAAGGGAGAAGACTCTAATCAATAGAATTAGAAATGAAAAAGGAGAAGTAACAATGGACACACAGAAATACAAAAGATCATAAGAGATTACTACAAGCAACTCTAGGCCAATAAAATGGACAATCGGGAAGAAATAGACAAATTTTTAGAAATGCACAAAGACCTGATACTGAACCATGAAGAAAGAGAAAATATAAATAGACAAGTCACCAGCACTTAAATAGAAACTGTGATTAAAAATCTTCCAACAAACATAAGCCCAGGACCACATGGCTTGACAGGGGAATTCTATCAAACATTTAGAGAAGAGCTAACAGCTTTCCCTCTCAAACTCTTCCAACATATACCAGAGGGAGGATCACTCTCAAACTCATTCTACGAAAACATCACCATTCTAATATCAAAACCAGACCAAGATGTCACAAAGAAAACTACAAACCAATATCACTGATGAGCATAGATGCAGAGATCCTCAAAATAATACTAGAAAATAGAATCCAATAGCACATTAAAAGCATCATACACAATGATCTAGTGGGGTTTCTTCCAGGAATGCAAGGATTTTTCAATATACACAAAGTAATCAATGTTATATATCATATTAAAATATTGAAGGAGAAAAACCATATGATCATCTCAATAGATCAAGAGAAATTTTTGACAAAATTCTACACCCATTTATAATAAAATCCCGAGACAAAGTAGGCATAGAGGGAACTTTCCTCAATATAATAAAGGCCATATATGACAAACACACAGGCAACATCGTCCTTAATGATGAAAAACTGAAACGATTTCCACGAGTTTCAGGAGCAAAGCAAGGTTGCCAGCTCTCACCAATATTATTCATCATAGTTTTGGGACTTGTAACCACAGCATTCAGAGAAGAAAAAGCAATAAAAGTAATCCAAATCAGAAAAGAAGAAATAAAGCTGTCACTCTTTGCAAAGGACATTATACATAGGGAATCCTAAAGATGCTACCAGAAAACTACTAGAGCCCATCAATGAATTTTGTAAAGTAACACGATAGAAAATTAATGTACAGATATCTCTGCCATACTTTTACACTAATGATGAAAAATCTGAAAGTGAAATTAACAAAACAATCCCATTTACCAGTGAAACAAAAAGAGTAAGATACCTAGGAATAAATCTACCTAAGGAGACAAAAAACCTGTATGCAGAAAATTATAAGACACTGGAGAAAGAAATTACAGATGATACAAATAGATGGAGTAATGTACCATATCCTTGGATTGGAAGAATCAACATTGTGAAAATGACTCTTTTACCCAAAGCAATCTACAGATCCAATGCAATCCCTATCAAACTACCACTGGCATTTTAAACAGAAGTAGAAGAAAAAGTTTCACAATTTCTATGGAAATACAAAGGAACCCGAATAGCTAATGCAATCTTGAGAACGTTAAATGGAGCTGTAGGAATCAGGCTCCCTGACTTCAGACTATACCTCAAAGCTACAGTTATCAAGAAAGTATGATACTGGCACAAAAACTGAAATATACATCAACTTAACAGGATAGAAAGCTCAGAGATAAACCCATGCACATATGGTCATCTTATCTTTGATAAATGAGGCAAGAATTTTCAGTGGAGTAAAGACAGCCTCTTCAATAAGGGTTGCTGGGGAAACTGGACAGGTGTGTGTAAAAGTATGATATTAGAACACCATACAAAAAAAAAAAGCCCAAAATGGATTAAAGACCTAAATATAAGGCCAGAAACTCTCAAATTCTTACAGGAAAACATAGGCAATACACTCTATGACATAAATCACTGCAAGATCTTTTTTGACCCACTTCCTTTAGAGATGAAAGGAAAAACAAAAATAAACAAATGAGACCTAATGAAACTTCAAGGCTTTTGCACAACAAAGGAAACCATAAACAAGACCAGGAGACACCTCTCAGAATGTGAGAAAATATTTTCAAATGAAGCAACTGACAAAGGATTATATCAAAAATTTCTAAGCAGTGCATGCAGCTCAATAAAAAAAACTCAAGCAACCCAATCCAAAAATGGAAATAAGACCAAAATAGACAATTTTCCAAAGAAGATATACAGATTTCCTACAAACACATGAAAGAATGCTCAACATCATTAATCATTAGAGAAATGCAAATCAAAACCATGATGAGATATCACCTCACACCAGTCAGAATGGCCATCATCATAGAATCTAGAAACAATAAATGCTGAAGAGGGTGTGGAGAAAAGGGAACACTCTTGAACTGCTGGTGGGAATGTGAATTGATACACTCACTATGGAGACCAGTATGAAGGTTCCTTAAAAAACTACAAACAGAACTACCATAGGACCAAGCAATCACATACTGGGCATATAACCTGAAAAAAAACATAATTCAAAAAGTGTCATTTAGGTCTTCCCTGGTGGCGCAGTGGTTGAGAGTCCTCCTGCTGATGCAGGGGACACGGATTTGTGCCCCATTCCTGGAAGATCTCACGTGCCATGGAGCAGCTGGGCCCATGGGCCATGGCCACTGGGCCTCCATGTCTGGAGCCTGTGCTCTGCAGCAGGAGAGGCCACAGCATTGAGAGGACCATGTACTACAAAAAAAAAAAAATTGTCATGTACCAAAATATTCACTGCAGCTCTATTTACAATAGTCAGGAGATGGAAAAAAACTTAAGTGTCCATCTTCGAATTAATGGATAAAGAAAATTTGACACAAATATACAATGGAATATTACTCAGCCATAAAAGGAAACGAAATTGAGCTATTAGTAATGAGGGGAATAGACCTAGAGTCTGTCATACAGAGTGAAGTAAGTCAGAAAGAGACAAATACCATATGTTAACACATATATATGGAATTTAAGGGAGAAAAATTTCATGAAGAGCCTAGGGGTTAGACAGGAATAAAGACACAGACTTACTAGAGAATGGACTTGAAGATATGGGGAGTGGGAAAGGTGAGCTGTGACAAAGCGAGAAAGAGGTATGGACATACGTACACTACAAAAGTAAGGTAGAAAGCTAGTGGGAAGCAGCCGCATAGCACAGGGAGATCAGCTCGGTGCTTTGTGACCACATGGAGGGGTGGGATAGGGAGGGTGGGAGGGAGGGAGATGCAAGAGGAAAGAGATATGGGAACATATGTATATATGTAACTGATTCACTTTGTTATGAAGCAGAAATTAACACACCATTGTAAAGAAATTATACTTCAATAATGGTGTAAAAAAAATCTTCAAACAAACAAAAGCCCAGAAACAGATGGCTTCACAGGCGAATTTTATCAAATATTTAGAGAAGAGCTAAATTATCCTTCTCAAACTCTTCGAAAATATACCAGAGGTAAGACCACTACCAAACTCATTCTATAAGGCTGCCATCACCCTAATACCAAAACCAAACAAAGATATTACAAAGATAAAATGTTACAGACCTATATCACTGATTAACAGAGATGTAAAAATCCTCAGAAAAATACTTGCAAACAGAATCCAACAGCACATTGAAAGGGTCATACACCATGATCAAGTGGAGCTTCTTCCAGGAATGCAAGGATTCTTCAATATATGGAAAACAATCAACGTAAGGCACCAAATTAACAAATTGAAGGAGAAAAACCATATGATCATCTTAATGGATGTGGAGAAAACTTTTGACAAATTGCAACACCATTTATGATAAAAACCCTGCAGAAATTAGACATAGAGGGAACATTCCTCAACATCATAATGGCCATAGATGACAAACCAACAGCCAACATCATCTTCAATGGTGAAAAACTGAAACCAGTTCCACAAAAGAGGAACGAGACAAGGTTGCCCACTCTCACCACTCTTATTCAACATAGTTTTGGAAGTTTTAGCCACAGCAATCAGAGAAGAAAAAGAAATAAAAGGAATCCAAATCAGAAAAGAAGAAGTAAAGTTGTCAGTGTTTGCAGAAGATATGATACTATACATAGAGAATCTTAAAGTTGTTACCAGAAAACTACTAGAGCTAATCAATGAATTTGGTAAAGTAGCAGGATACAAAATTTATGCACAGAAATCTCTGGCATTCTTATACACTAATGATGAAAAATCTGAAAGTGAAATTAAGAAATCACTCAAATTTACCATTACAACAAAGAGAATAATATATCTAGGAATAAACCTACCTAAGGAGACAAAAGACCTGTATGCAGAATATTATAAGGCAGTGAGAAAAAAATTAAACATGATACATATAGATGGAGCGATATACCAGGTTCTTGGATTGGAAGAATCAAAACTGTGAAAATGACTCTACTACCCAAAGCAATCTACAGATACAATGCACTCCTGATCAAACTACCACTGGCATTTTTCACAAAACTAGAAGAAAAAATTCCACAATTTGTATGGAAACACAAAAGGCCCCCAAAAGCCAAAGCAATCTTGAAAAGGAAAAATGGAGCTGGAGGTATCAGGCTCCCTGACGTCAGACAATACTAAAGAGCTACAGTAATCAAGACAGTAAGGTACTGGCACAAAAACATAAACATACATCAATTGAGCACTATAGAAATACGAGAGATAAACCCACACATATATGGTCACCTTATCCTCGATAAAGGAGGCAAGGATATACAGTGGAGAAAAGAGAGCCTTTTCAATATTGGGTGCTGGGAAAACTGGACAGGTACATGTAAAAGTATGAAATTAGAACACTCCCTAAGACCATACACAAAAATAAGCTCAAAATGCATAGAAGACCTAATTGTAAGGCCAGAGATTATCAAAATCTTAGAGGAAAACATAGGCAGAGTGCTCTATGACAAAAATCACAGCAAGATCCTTTTTGACCCACCTCCTAGAGAAATGGAAGTAAAAACAAAAATAAACAAATTGGCCTAATGAAATTTAAAAGATTTGGACAGCAAAGGAAACCATAAACAAGGCAAAAAGACAACTCTCAGAAGGGGAGAATATATTTGCAAATGAAGCAATGACAAAGGATTAATTTCCAAAATTAAAGCAGCTCATGCAGCTCAATAAAAAATGAACAAACAACCCAATCCAAAAATGGGAAGAAAACTTAAATAGACATTTCTCTAAAGAAGATATACAGATTGCCAACAAACAGATGAAGGAATGCTCAACATCATTAGTCATTAGAGAAATGAAAATCAAAACAACAATGAGATATCATCTCACACCGGTCAGAATGGCCATCATCAAAAAATCTAGAAACAATAAATGTTGGAGAGGGTGTGGAGAAAAGGGAACACTCTTGAACAGCTGGTGAGAATGCAAATTGATACAGCCACTCTAGAGAACTGTATGTGGATTCCTAAAAACACTACAAACAGAACTACCATATGACACAGCCATCCTACTACTGGACATAAACTCTGAGAAAACCATAATTGAAGAAGAGTCATGTACCAAAATGTTCATTGAAGCTCTATTTACAATAGCCATATATGAAAGCAACCTAAGGGTCCATTATCTGATGAATGGATAAAGAAGATGTGGCATATATATACAATGGAATATTATTCAGCCATAAAAGGAAATGAAATTGAGTTATTTGTAGTGAGGTGGATAGACCTAGAGTCTGTCATACAGGGTGAAATAAGTCAGAATGAGGAAAACAAATACCGTATGCTAACATATATATGGAATCTCAGAGGAAAAAAAAGAAGGTCATGAAGAACCTATGGGGAAGACGGGAATGGAGACACAGACCTACTAGAGAATGGACTTGAGGATGTGGGGAGAGTGACGTGTAGGCTGTGACAACGTGAGAGATGGGCATGGGCATATATACTCTACCAAATGTAGAATAGATAGTGTGAATCAGCCACATAGCACAGGGAGATCAGGTCAGTGCTTTGTTACCACCTAGAGGGGTGGAAGAGGGAGGGTGTGAGGGAGGGAGATGAAAGAGGGAAGAGATATGGGAACATGTGTATATGTATAACTGATTCACATTTTTATAAAGCAGAAACTAACACACCACTGTAAAGCAATTATACTCCAAAAAATATGTGAAACATTTGTTTTCTTAATACTTATTTTTTATTCTAATAAATTTATTTTATGTTTCTCAAATTTATTTTATTTTATCTCTTCCTTTCTACTTTTTCTGCCTTTTATTCTGAGCAATATGGATGAAAGACTCTTGTTGGTCCTGGTGTCAGTGATGTGACTTCGAGTTGGGAAAGCCAAATTAAGGAAACTGGTCCACAAGAGCCCACACAGCTCCCAGTAATATAAAAAGGTAAAAATCACCCAGAGATCTCCATCTAACCACCAACACCCAGCTTCACTCAATGACCAGCAAGCTACAGAACTGGACACCCTATTGCAGACAACTAGCAAAACAGGAACACAATACCACCCATTAGCACAGAGGCTGCCTGAAATCATAATAAGGGCACAGACATGCCAAAACACACCACCATATGTGGTTACACTCAACAGGACGACAAGATCCAGCCTCATCCACCAGAACACAGGCACAATTTCTCTCCACTAGGAAGTGTACACAACCCACTGGAACAATTATAGTCACTGGGGACAGTCACCAAAAACGATGGGAACTACGAACCTACAACCTGAAAAAAAGAGACAGCAAACACAATAAGATAAGAAAAAAAAAAAAAGAGAAGACAGAAAAACACACAGCAGATGGAGAAAGCTAAAAACCCACAAGACCTAATAAATGAAGAGGAAGTAGCCAGTCTACCTGAAAAAGAATTCAGAATAATGATAGTAAAGATGATGCAAAATCTTGGAATAGAATAGAGAAAATACAAGAAACATTTAATGAGGACCTAAAAGAACTAAAGAGGAAACAAGCAACAACGAACAACACAGTAAATGAAACTAAAAATACTCTAGAAGGGATAAATAGCAGAATAACTGAGGCAGAAGAACGGATAAGTGATCTGGAAGACAAAATAGTGGAAATAACTATGGCAAAGCAGGATAAAGAAAAAAGAATGAAAAGAACTGAGGACAGTCTCAGAGATTTCTGGGATAATATTAAACTCACAAACATTCAAATTATAGATGTCCCAGAAGGAGAAGAGAAAAAGAAAGGGACTGAGAAAATATATGAAGTGATTATAGTTGAAAATTTCCCTAATATGGGAAAGTAAATAGTTAATCAAGTCCAGGAAGCACAGAGAGTCTCATACAGGATAAATCCAAGGAGAAACACGCCAAAACAAATATAAATCAAGCTGTCAAATATTACGTGCAAAGAAAACCTATTAAAAGCAGCAAGGGAAAAGCAACAAATAACACAGAAGGGAATCCTCATAAGGTTAACAGCTTAACTTTCATCAGAAACTTTGCAAGCCAGAAGGGAGTGGCAGAACATATTTGAAGTGATGAAGGAGAAAAATCTAAAACCAAGATTACTCTACCCAGCAATGATCTCTTTCAGATTTAGTGGAGAAATTGAAACCATCATAGACAAGCAAAACCGAGAGAACTCAACATCACAAAACCAGACTTACAACAAATTCTAAAGAGATTTCTCTAGGCAAGAAACACAAGAGAAGGAAAAGACCTACAATAACAAACCCAAATCAGTTAAGAAAATGGGAATAAGAACATACATATCCATATTTACCTTAAATGTAAATGCATTAAATGCTCCCACCAAAAGATACAGACTGGCTGAATAGATACAAAAACAAGACCAGTATATATGCTGTCTACAAGAGACCCACTTCAGACCTAGGGAAACATTCAGACTGAAAGTGAGGGCATGGAAAAAGGTATTCCATTCAAAAGGAAATCAAAAGAAAGATGGAGTAGCAACTCTCATATCAGAAAAAATAGACTTTAAAATAAACACTATTACAAGAGACAAAGAAGGACACTACATAATGATCAAGGGATCGATGCAAGAAGAAGATATAACAATTGCAAATATTTATGTACCCAACATAGGATCATCTCAATACATAAGGCAAATACTAACAACCATCAAAGGGGAAATCAACAGTAACACAATCATAGTAGGGAATGTTAACACTCCAGTTTTGTCAATGCACAGATCATCCAAAATGAAAATAAATAAGGAAACACAAGCTTTAAATGTTACAATAAACAATACGGACTTGATTGAGATTTATAGGAAATTCCATCCAAAAATAAACTAATAAATATTTTTCTCAAGTGCTCATGGAACATTCTCCAGGACAGATCATACCTTGGGTCACAAAACAAGCCTTGGTAAATTTAAGAAAATTGAAATCATATCAAGTATCTTATCTGACCACAACTCTATGAGACTAGGTATCAATTAGAGGAAAATACCTGTTAAAAATGAAAACACATAGAGGCTAAACAATACACTATATCAGACGAGATCGGGTGTGTTCAGGTGGTATGGAGACGCAAGAGGGAAGAAATATGTGAACATCTGTATATATATAACTGATTCACTTTGTTATAAAATAGAGACTGACACACCATTGTAGAGCAATTTTAACCCAATAAAGATGTTAAAAAAAAAAACAATACACTATATTATAACTAAGTGATAACTTAAGAAAGCAAAGAGGAAATCAAAAAATATCTAGAAACAAATGACTATTGGGACTTGATGATACAAAACGTATGGAATGCAGCAAAAGCAGTTCTAAGAGGGTAATTTATATCCAATACCATCCAAGAAACAGGAAACATCACAAATAAACAACCTAACCTTTCACCTAAAGCAATTAGAGAAAGAATAACAAAAATCCCCAAAGTTAGCAGAAGGAAGGAAATCATAAAGATCAGATCAGAAATAAATGTAAAAGAAATGAAGGAAATGATAGCAAAGATCAATAACCCTAAAAGCTAGTTCTTTAAGAAGTTAAATGAAATTGAAAAACCATTAGCCAGGCTCATCAAAAAAAGGGAGAAGACTCAAATAAATAGAATTAGAAATGAAAAAGTTGAAGTAACATCTGACATGCAGAAATACAAAAGATCATGAGAGATTACTACAAACAAGTCTATGCCAATAAAATGGGCAACATGGAAAAAATGGACAAATTCTTAGAAATAACACAAACTTCTGGGACTGAACCAGGAAGAATTAAAGAATATGAACAGAACAATCACAAGCACTGAAATTGAAACT
This sequence comes from Inia geoffrensis, assembly GCA_036417435.1. Lineage (NCBI taxonomy): Eukaryota > Metazoa > Chordata > Mammalia > Artiodactyla > Iniidae > Inia > Inia geoffrensis. The sequence continues at coordinate 13,117,729 of CM070921.1, forward strand.
GTGATTCAATTGAAACTCTTCCAACAAACAAAGCCCAGGACCAGACGGTTTCACAGGGGAATTCTATCAAACATTTAGGGAAGAGCTAACACCTATTCTTCTCAAACTATTCCAAAATATACCAGAGAGGGGAGCACTCCCAAACTTATTCTACAAAGCCACCAGCACCCTAATCCCAAAACCAGACAAAGATGCCATAAAGAAAGATAACTTCACAGTGGAATCAGTGATGAACATAGATGCAAAAATCTTCAAAAAAAATTAGCAAACGGAATAGAACAGGACATTAAAGCGTTCATTCACTGTGATCAAGTGGGTTTTCTTCCAGGAATGCATGTATTCTACAATATATGCAAAGGAATAAACGTGATACACCATATTAAAAATTGAAGGAGAAAAACCATATGATCATCTCAATACATGCAGAGAAAGTTTTCAACAAAATTCTACATTCATTTATTATAAAAGTGCTGCAGAAAGTACACATAGATGGAACATTCCTCAACATCATAAATGCCATATCTGACAAACCCACAGCCAACATCATCCTCAATGGTGAAAAACTGAAACCATTTCCACTAAGATCAGGGGCAAAAAATGATTGCCCACTTTCAGCACTATTATTGAACATAGTTATGGAAGTTGTAGCCACAGCAATCAGAGAAGAAAAAGAAACCAAAGGAAATGAAATTGGAAAAGAAGTTAAGCTGTCACTGTTTGCAGAGGACATGATACTATACATAGAGAATCCTAAAGTTGCTACCAGAAAACTACTAGAGCTAATCAATGAATTTAGTAAAGTAGCAGGTTACAAAATTAATGCACAGAAAACTCGGGCATTCTTATACACTAATGATGAAAAATCTTAAAGTGAAATTAAGGAAACATTCCCATTTGACATTGCAACAAAAAGAATAATGTATCTAGGAATTAAGCTACCTGAGACAAAAGACTTGTATGCAGAAAATTGTAAGACACTGATGAAAGAAATTACAGATGATACTAATAGATGGAGCATAATACCATGTTCTTAGATTGGAAGAATCAACATTGTGAAAATGACTACTACCCAAAGCAATCTACAGATTCAATGCAATCACTATGAAACTACAACTGACATTTTTAAAAGAACTAGAACAAAATATTTCACAATTTGTATGGAAACACAAAAGATGCTGAATACAAAAGCAATCTTTAGAATGAAAAATGGAGCTGGATGAATCAGGCTCCCTGACTTCAGACTATACTACAAAGCTACAGTAAACAAGAAAGTATGGTATTGGTACAAAAATAGAAATATACATCAATTGAACAGGATAGAAAGCTCAGAGATAAACTCATGCACATATAGTCACCTTATCTTTGATAAAGGAGGCAAGAATACACAGTGGAGAAAATACAGCCTCTTCAATAAGAAACTAGACAGGTACATGTAAAAGTATGATGTTAAAAAACTCCCTAACACCATAAACAAAATCAGCTCAAAATGCATTAAAAACCTAACCGTAAGGCCAGACGCTATCAAACTCTCAGAGGAAAACGTAAGCAGAACACTGTATGACACAAATCACAGCAAGATCTTTTTTGACACACATCCTAGAGAAATGGAAATAAGAACAAAAATTCAAAATGGACCCTAATGAAATTTGAAAGCTTTTGCACAGCAAAGCAAATCATAGAAAAAACCAAAAGACAATTCTCAGAATGGGAGAAAATATTTGCTAATGAAGCAACTGACAAAGGATTAATGTCAAAACTTTACATGCAGCACATGCAGCTCAATAACAAGAAAACAACACAATCCAAAAATGGGAAGAAGGCCTAAACAAACATTTCTCCAAAGAAGATATACAGGTTACCAACAAACATATGGAAGAATGCTCAACATGATTAATCATTAGAGAAATGCAAATCAAAACTGCAATGAGATATCATCTCACACCAGTCAGAATGGCCATCATCAAAAAATCTACAAACAATGAATGCTGGAGAAGTTGAGGAGAAAAGGAAACACTCTTGCACTGCTGGTGGGAATGTAAATTGATACAGCCACTATGGAGAGCAGTATGGTGGTTCCTTAAAAAACTACAAATAAAACTACCATAGGACGCAGCAATCCCACTACTGGACATATATACAGAGAAATCCATAATTCAGAAATAGTCATGTACCAAAATATTCACTACAGCTCTATTTGCAAGAGCCAGGAAATGGAAGCAACTGAAGTTTCTATCATCGGATGAATGGATAAAGAAGATGTGGTACCTATATACAATGGAATATTACTCAGCAATAAAAAGAAACGAAATTGAGCTATTTGTAATGAGGTGGATAGACCTAGAGTCTGTCATAGAGAGTGAAGTAAGTCAGAAAGAGAAAGACAAATACCATATGCTAACACATATATATGGAATGTACAGAAAAAAATGTAATGAAGAACCTAGTTGTGCGACAGGAATAAAAACACAGAACTAGTAGAGAATGGACTTGAGGATATGGGGAGTGGGAAGGTTAAGCTGTGACAAAGCGAGAGAGAGGCATGGACATATATACACTACCAAACCTAAGGTAGATATCTAGTGGGAAAGAGGTGCATAGCAGAGGGAGACCAGCTTTGTGCTTTGTGACCTCCTGGAGGGGTGGTATAGGGAGGGTGCGAGGGAGGACAATGCCAGAGGGAAGAGATATGGGAACATATGTATATATATAATTGATTCACTTTGTTATGAAACAGTACCTAACACACCATTGTAAAGCAATTATACTCCAATAAAGATGCTTAAAAAAAGTAAGTAATAGTTTCTGGTAAGTTCTATGAGGCAAAATCATGAAAATATGTATTATTTTCTTTGTAGGGAAAGAATAAAAAATTAATTAGAGAAGGCAGAATATAAACCAAAAGAGTACATTAAACTTAGTATGTCAGTCATTTTGATAAGAGCCAATTTTTCCAAAGCTGCTTTAACCAGTAAGTATCACTTGAGCTTCATTAAAACTGCAGAATCAACAGTTACTAGGCATGCAAAAGGAAAAGCAAATCTATGTGAATGAATGCACACATAACTCAACATGATATAAACAGTTCTACCTACGTTTATATTCTATCTTACATTTCAAGGACCATTAAGAGGTTGTGATTTAAGTAGAATAGTAGAATAGGGTCAGAAAAACTTGGATTTGTATTAAGAAATAGAGCACATTTCAGGCTTTTTTGAGAATTGGTATTTTTGGGGTGGGAGAAAGTAGACTATCAATAGAAGACAGAAAAGGATAAGTGAAAATTCTCTAGTTCTGAATTTAAATGAGAAGTAGCAGTATGAACCTATGATATATTTCAGAAATATTAAAAAGAAACATACATATTTCCTAGCTCTGACCACTGAAAAAGTCTAGAAACAACTGATGTCATGTCAAAAGGACTTAAGAGTCACTGAGAAGCTCCAACTGGCTGAAGATAGGGCCTCAGTTAGAATAACAACTGTAGCAGATTCCACAGTGATATGAATGAATAAATTTAAAAAGATTGATCACCACTGGAGGATATTTGTGAATCAACTCATTATTCTGAAAAGTGTTAATTAAAAGAAGAGAATCATGCCTCTAAAACTGGGCTACCAAATAGTTGATGAGGGGAATCTTCTTCTCATAGAAATATACACAGGTAATAAGTGAAAAAAAGAACAACAGAGTTCACCATTTTTTGAAACCTCAACTGAATTAATGGATGTAGTTATGAATCATCAGTGATGGCTAATATCACAGAAAAAGACAATTATATGTCTCCATGGAAGAACACATCATCACCTATGAAACTGTCTTGCCAAAACAAAACATGCAAGTTTCATTCTGATCAACTACAAATTACAGGAAATAAAAGGGTTGAAGAATATGTTAACACATGGAATGTAACCATCAAAATCTAGATGGGACAAATTACCTGGTTTTTTTAAAAAATAAAATTCAAGAAGGAAAAAAAGTGAGAGACATTGAAAGAGAACCTATAGATTAAATAAGACTTCAGAGACCTAACAATCAACAGCAATGTATGGACCTTATTTGGATCTAATTCAAAATTCTTTAAAACAATTTTTTATGATATGTAGGAGAAAACTGCAAATTTGAGCACTCACTGGGTATTTGCTATTAAAAACTGATATTAAGGAATAAAAGTCCTATAATTTAAATATACGTACAAAAAATGTATAGGTGGAGCTTCTCTTGTGGCACAGTGGTTGATAATCTGCCTGCCAATGTAGGGTACATGGGCTCGAGCCCTGGTCTGGGAAGGTCTTACATGCTGCGGAACAACTAGGCCTGTGAGACACCACTAGTGAACCTGCGCTTCTGGAGGCTGTGCTCCATGACAAGAGAGGCCGTGATTGTGAGAGGCCTGTGCACCACGATGAAGAGTTACCCTCACCTGCTGCAACTAGAGAAAGTCTTCACACAGAAACGAAGACCCAACACAGCCAAAAAATAAAATAATTAATTAATTTAAAAATAATGTATAGGTGTAATTACATGTTGTCTTGGAGTTGCTTCAAGATAATATGGAATGGGGTGAAACAGGTGGGGGTATACATAAAACATGACAGCCATCAGTTGGTAAATATTATAGTTGGATGAGTTCATGGGTATAAAAGGAACACTTACAGTATTTTGTATACTTTTGTATATGTTTAAAATTTGTGATCGTTGTTTAAAAACAAGACGACACTGCAGAAAACAGTTTGGCAGTTTCTCAAAGGTTAAACGTACAGCTACCATATGATCCAACAACTCTGCTACTACCTCCACTGCCCATCTGAAAGAACTGAAAGCAGGGATTTGAACAAATATTTGTACACCAATGATCATAGCAGCATGATTCACAATAGCTACAAGGTGGAAACAACTCAAGTGTCAATCAACCAATAAATAACAAAGTATGATATATACACACAGTGAGATTTATTAAGCAAAAAAAAGAATGGCATTTTGTTACATGCTATAACATGGATGAACCTTGAAAACACTAGGTTTAGTGAAATAAGCCAGACATAGAAGGATAAATATTATAGATTCCACTTACACAAGGTACCAAGAATAGGCAAATTCATAGAGACAGAAAATAGAATAGAGTTTACTAAGAGCTGGTGGGAAGGAAAATGGGGTTGTTACTGTTTGATGGCTACAGAGTTTTTGTTGATGATGACGAAAAAGTTTTGGTTGTAGACAGTGGTGATATTTACACAACACTGTGACTGTATTTAATGCCATTGTACTGCCTGTTTATAAATGGTTAAAATAAATATGATTTATGTATATTTTATCACAATAAAAAAAGGAGGAATAAAAAAACTACAAAGAGATATCATCTCACACTTGATGGTCAGAATGGTCATCAACAAAAAATCTAGAAACGAGTGCTGGAGTGCATGGGGAGAAAAGGGAACACTCTTGCACAGCTGGTGGGAATGTAAATTGATACCGCCATTATGGAGAACAGTATGGGGTTCTTTAAAAAACTACAAATAAAACTACAACAGGACCCAGCAATCCCACTACTGGGCATATACCCTGAGAAAACCATAATTCAAAAAGAGTCATGTATCAAAATATTCACTGCAGCTCTATTTACAATAACCAGGAGATGAAAGCAAACTAAGTTTCCATCATTGGATGAACAGAGAAAGAAAATATGGCAATATATACAATGGAATATTACTCGGCCATAAAAAGAAACGAAATTGAGTTATTTGGCATGAGGTGGATGTACCTAAAGTCTGTCATAGATAGTGACGTAAGTCAGAAAAAGGAAAACAAATACCGTATGCTAACACATGTATAGGAAATCTAAGAAAAAAAAAAGGTCATGAAGAACCTAGCGGTGAGATGGGAATGGAGATGGAGACCTACTAGAGAATGGACTTGAGGATGTGGGGAAGGGAAAGTTTGGGCAGTGAGAAAGTGAGAGAGTGGCATGGGCATATATACACTACCAAATGTAAAATATATAGCTAGTGGGAAGCAGCCACATAGCACAGGGAAGTCAGCTCTGTGCTTTGTGACCACCTAGAGGGGTGGGATTGGGAGAGTATGAGTGAGGGAATTGCAAGAGGGAAGAGATATGGGAACATGTGTATACGTATAACTGATTCACTTTGTTATAAAGCAGAAATTAACACACCATTGTAAAGCAATTATACTACAAAAATGATGTTAAAAGTATTTTCTTTATTATTTTTTATTTTAATAAATTTATTTTATTTTATATTACTCTATTTTATTTTCTGGTATTCTTTCTTTCTTTCTTTCTTTTTCTTTCTTTCTTTCTTCCTTTCTTTCTACTTTTTCTCCTTTTTATTCAACGCCATGTGGATGAAGGACTCTTGGTGCTCCAGGAGTCAGTGCTGAGCCTCTGAGGTGGGAGAGTCAAATTCAGGACACTAGCCCACAAGAGACCTTACAGCTCCATGTAATATCAAATGGCAAAAATTTGCCAGATATCTCCATCTCAACCATAAAACTCAGCTTCACTCAATGACCAGCAAGCTACAGTGCTGGATACCATATGCCAAACAACTAGCAAAACAGGAACACAACACCACCCATTAGCAGAGAGCCTGTTTAAAATAATATTAAGGCCACAGATACCCCTGAAAACTCCACTAGATGTGGACCTGTCCACCAGAAAGACAAGGTCCAGCCTCATCCTCCAGAACACAGGCACTAATCCCCTCAACCAGGAACCCTACACAACCCACTGAAGCAACTTTAGCCACTGGGGACAAACACCAGAAACAACAGGAACTACGAACCTGCAGCCTGCACAAAGGAGAACCCAAACACAGTAAGATAAGCAAAAGGAGAAGACAAAACACACACAGCAGATGAAGGAGCAAGGTAAAAATCCAAGAGAGATAAAAAAATGAAGAAGAAATAGGCAGTCTACCTGAAAAAGAATTTAAAATAATGATAGTAAAGATGAATCAAAATCTTGGAAATAGAATAGAGAAAAAGCAAGAAACATTTCACAATGATCTAGAAGAAATAAAGAGGAAAAAGGCAAAAATGAACAACACAGTAAATGAAATTAAAAATACTCTAGAAGGGATCAATAGCAGAATAACTGAGGCAGAGGAATGGATAAGTGACTTGGAAGATAAAAAAGTGCAAATAACTACTGCAGAGCAGATTAAAGAAAAAAGAATGAAAAGAACCAAGGGCAGTCTCTGAGACCACTGACACAACATTAAACTCACCAACATTCAAATTATAGGTGTCCAAGAAAAAGAAGAGAAAAAGAAAGGGACTGAGAATATACTTGAAGAGATTATAGTTGAAAACTTCCCTAATATGGGAAAAGAAATAGTTAATCAAATTCAGAAAGAACAGAGTCTCATACAGAATAAATCCAAGGAGAAACACGCCAAAACACATATTAATCAAACTATCAAAAATTAAATACAAAGAAAACATATTAAAAGCAGCAAGGGAAAAACAACAACTAACACAAAATGGAATCCCCATAAGGTTAACAGTTGGCCTTTCAGCAGAAAATTTGAAAGTCACAAGGGAGTGGTGGACATAATTATGGTAATGAAGGAGAAAAGCCTACAACAAAGATTATTCTACCTATCAAAAAGCTCATTCAGATTTGAGGGAGAAATTAAAACATTTACAGAGAAGCAAAACCTGAGAGATTTCAGCACGAGAAAACCTGCTTTACAACAAATGCTAATGGAACTTCTGTATGCAAGAAACACAAAAGAAGGAAAACACCTACAATAACAAACCCAAAACAGTTAAGAAAATGGGAATAGGAACACACATATTGATAATTACCTTAAATGTAAATGGATTAAATGCTCTCACCAAAAGATAAAGAATGTCTGAATGGATTTAAAAACAGGACCAATATATATTTTCTGTCTACAAATAACCTACATCACACTGAGGGACACATACTGACTGAAAGTGAGCGGATGGAAAAAGATATTCCATGCAAATGGAAATCAAAAGAAAGCTCGAGTAACAATTCTCATTTTAAGCAAAATATACTTTAAAATACAGGCTATTACAAGAGAAAAAGAAGGACACTACATAATGGTCAAGGGAACACCCAAGAAGAAGATATAACAATTGCAAATATTTATGCACCCAACATAGGAGTAATTCAATACATAAGGCAAATACTAACAACCATAAAAGGGGAAATCAACTGTAACACAATCATTGTAGGGGACTTTAAAACCCCACTTTCACCAATGGACAGATCATCCAAAATGAAAATAAATGACGAAACACAAGCTTTAAATGATACAATAAACAAGATGAACTGAATTGTGATTTATAGGAATATCCATCAAAAACTAACAGAATACATATTTTTCTCAATATCTCATGGAATATTCTCCAGGATAGATCATATCTTGGGTCAAATCAAGCCTTGGTAAATTTAAGAAAATTGAAATCATATCAAGTATCTTTTCTGATGACAATGCTATGAGACTAGATATCAATTACAGGAAAAGATGTGTCAAAAATACAAACACATGGAGGCTAAACAATGCACTACTTAATAACGAAGTGACCACTGAAGAAATCAAAGAGGAAATAAAAAAAATACCTAGAAGCAAATGACAAGGGAGACATGAGGAAAAAATGCTATGGGATGCAGCAAAAACAGTTCTAAGAGGAAAGTTCATAGCAATACAATCCTACCTTAAGAAAGAGGAAACATCTAAAATAAACAACCTAACCTTGCATTTAAAGCAATTAGAGAAAGAAGAAAAAAAAACCCACAATGGTAGCAGAAGGAAGGAAATCATAAAGATCAGATCAGAAATAAATGAAGAAAAATGAATGAAACAATAGCAAAGATGAATAACACTAATAGCTGGTTCTTTGAGAAATTAAACAAAATTGCAAATCCATTAACCAGACTCATCAAGAAAAATAGGGAGAAGACTCAAATCAAAAGAAATGGAAAAGAAGTAACAACTGACATGCAGAAATACAAAGGATCATGAGAGATTACTAAAACAAACTCTATGCCAATGAAATTGACAACCTGGAAAAAATGGACAAATTATTAGAAATGCGCTACCTGTTGAGACTGAACCAGGAAGAAATAGAAAATAAGAACAGATAAATAACAAGAACTGAAATTGAAACTGTGGTTAAAAGTATTTCAACAAACAAAGCCTAGGACCAGATGGCTTCTAAATCAAATTCTATCAAACATTTAGAGAAGAGCTAACATTTATCTTTCTCAAACTCTGCAGAAATATACCAGAGAGAGTAACACTCCCATACTAATTCTACGAAGCCATCATCACCCTAATACCAATCAACAAAGATGTCACCACGAAAGAAAACTACAGAACAATATCACTGATGAACATAGATGCAAATATCCTCAAAAAACAATAGCAAACAGAATCCAAAATCACAATAAAAGGATCATACACTAAGATCAAATGTGGTTTCTTCCAGCAATGCAAGGGTTCTTCCCTATACACAAATCAATCAACGTGACACACTAAATTAACAAATTGAAGGAGAAAAACCATATGATCATCTCAATAGATGCAGAGAAATCTTTCGACAAAATTCAACATCCATTTATGATAAAACTTGGAGAAAGGAGGCATAGAGGGTACTTTCCTCAACATATTAAAGGCCATATATGAAAAATTCACAGCCAACATCGTCCTCAATGATGAAAAACTGACACCATTTCCACTAAAATCAAGAACAAGACAGGTTGCCCACTCTCATCACTCTTATTCAACATAGTTAAGGAAGTTTTTGCCACAGCAATCAGAGAAGAAAAAGAAATAAAAAGAATCAAAGTCAAAAAAAGAAGTAAAGCTGTTACGTTTTGCAGAGGACATGATATTATACATAGAGAATCATAATGATACTACCAGAAAACTACTAGAGCTAATCAATGAATTTGGTAAAGTAGCAGGATACAAAATTAATGCACAGAAATCTCTTGCATTCCTATACACTAATGAAGGAAAATCTGATATTGAAATTAAGAAAACACTCCCATTTACCATTGCAACAAAAAGAATAATATATCTAGAAATAAGCCTACCTAAGGAGACAAAAGACCTATATGCAGAAAATTATAAGACATTGATGAAAGAAATTACAGATGATACAAAAAGATGAAGAGATATACCATATTCTTGTATTGGAAGAATCAACATTTTGAAACTGACTCTACTACCCAGAGCAACCTACAGATTCAATGCAATCTTATCAAGCTACCACTGGCACCTTTCACAGAACTAAAACAAAAAATTTCACAATATGTGTGGAAACACAAAAGACCCCGAATAGCCAAAGCAACCTTGCGAATGAAAAATGGAGCTGGAGGAATGAGGCTCCCTGACTTCAGACTATCCTACAAAGCTTCAGTAATCCAGACAGTATGATAGAGTCACAAAAACAGAAATATAGATCAATGGAACAGAATAGAAAAACCAGAGATATACCCACACACTTATGGTCACCTTATCTTTGATAAACGAGGCAAGTGTATACAGAGGAGAAAAGACAGCCTCTTCAATAAGGAGTGCTGGGAAAACTGGACAGGTACCTGTAAAAGCATGAAATTAGAACACTCCCTAACAGCACACCTAAAAATAAGCTCAAAATGGATTAAAGACCTAAATGTAAGGCCAGACACTATCATAATCTTAGAGAAAAACATAGGCAGAATGCTCTATGACATAATTCACAGCAAGATCCTTTTTGACCCACCACCTAGAGAAAGGGAAATAAAAACAAAAATAAGCAAATGGGCCCTAACAAAACTTAAAACTTTTACACAGCAAAGGAAACAATAAACAAGACCAAATGACAACTGTCAGATTGGGAGAAAATGTTTGCAAATGAAGCAACGACAACGGATTAATCTCCAAATTTACAAGGAGCACATACAACTCAATAAGAGAAAAACAAATAACCCAATCCAAAAATGGGCAGAAGACATAAATAGTCATTTCTACAAGAACATATGCAAATTGCCAACAAACACATGATAGAATGCTCATCATTATCACGAGAGAAATGCAAATCAAAAGTATAATGAGATATCATCTCACACCAGTCAGAATGGTCATCATCAAAATATCTACAAACAATAAATGCTGTAGAGGGTGTGGAGAAAAGGAAACCTCTTGCACTGCTGCTGGGAATGCAAATTGATACAGGCACTATGGCGAACAGTATGAGTGCTCCTTAAAAAACTACAAATAGAACTACCATACAATCCTGCAATACCACTACAAGGCATATACCCTGAGAAAACCATAATTCAAAAAGAGTCATATACCAAAATTTTCATTGCAGCTCTATTTACAATAGTCAGGAGATGGAAGCGAACTAAGTGTCTATCATCAGATGAATGGTAAAGAAGATGTGGCACATATATACAATGGAATATTACTCAGCCATAAAAAGAAAAGTAATTGAGCTATTTGTAATGAGGTGGATGGACCTAGAGCCTGTCATACAGAGTGAAGAGAGTCAGAAAGAGAGAAACAAATACCATATGATAACATATATATATGGAATCTAAGAGGAAAAAAAAAAAAGGAATGTCATGAGGAACATACGGGTAAGTCGGGAATGGAGATGTGGACCTAATAGATAATGGAGTTGAGGATGTGGGAAGGGGAAATTGTAGGCTCTAACAAAGTCAGAGATTGGCATGGACATATTTATGCTACCAAACGTAGAATTGATAGCTAGTGGGAAGCAGCCGCATAACACAGGGAGACCAGCTCAGGTGTTAGTGACCACCTGGAGGGGTGGGATAGGGAGGGTGGGAGGTAGGGAGATGCAAGTGAGAAGAGATGTGGAAACGTGTATATTTATAACTGATTCACTTTGGTTTAAAACAAAACCTAACACACCATTGTAAAGCAATTATACTCCAAAAAAGATGTTAGAATTTTTTTTCTTAATACTTGCTTTTTTAATAACTTTATTTTATTTTATCTCACTTTATTTTATTTTATATTATACTCTTTATTTCTTTCTACTTTTTCTCCCTGTTATTGGAGCCATGAGAATGAAAGTCTCATCGTGCTCCGGAGTCAGTGCTGTGCCTCTGAGTTGAGAGATCCAACTTCAGGACACTGGTTCACAAGACATCTCCCAGCTCCATACAATATCAAATGGTGGAAATCTCTCAGAGATCTCTATCTCAACACCAAGCCCAAAATTCACTCAACGACCAACAAGCTACAGTGTTACATACCCTTTACCACACAACTAGCAAGAGAGGAAAACAACCCCAGCCATTAGCAGAGAGCCTGCCTGAAATCATAATAAGACCACAGACACCCCAAAACACACCACCAGACGTGGACCTGCCCACCAGAAAGACAAGATCCAGCATCATCCACCAGAACAAAGGCACTACTCCCTTCACCAGGGAAGACTACACAACACACTGAACCAACTATAGCTACTGGGGACAGACACCAAAAACAATGGGAACTACAAACCAGCAGCATGCAAAAAGGACACCACAAACACAGTAAGAAAAGCAAAATGTGAATACAGAAAAACACACAGAAGATGAAGAAGCAAGGCAAAAACTCTGCAGACCTAAATAATGAAGAGGAAATAGGCAGACTACCTGAAAAAGCATTCAAAATAATGATAGTAAAGATGATCCATAATCTTGGAAATAGAATAGACAAAATGCAAGAAACATTTAACAAGGACATAGAAGAACAAAAGAGGAAAAAAGCAAAGATGAACAACACAATAAATGAAATTAAAAATACTCTAGAAGGGATCAATAACAGAATAACTGAGGCAGAAGAACGGATAAGTGACCTGGAAGATAAAATAGTGGAAATAACTACTGTAGAATGAAATAAAGAAAAAAGAATTAAAAGAACTGAAGACAGTCTCAGAGACCTCTGGGACAACATTAAACCCACCAACATTCAAATTATAAGTGTCCCAGAAGAAGAAGAGAAAAAGAAAGGGATGGAGAGTATATTTGAAGAGATTATAGTTGAAAACTTCTCTAATATGGGAAAGGAAATAATCAAGTCCAGGAAGCAGAGAGAGTCCCATACAAAATAAGTCCAAGGATTAACATGCCAAGGCACGTATTAATCAAACTATCAAAAATTAAATACAAAGAAAACATATTAAAAAAAGCAAGGGAAAAACAAATAACACATGAGGGAATTCCCATAAGGTTAACAGCGGGTCTTTCAGCCAAAACTCTGCTATCCAGAAGGGAGTGACAAGACATATTTAAAGTGATGAAGGAGAGAAAGCAACAACCAAGATTACTCTACCCAGCAAAGTTCTCATTCAGATTTGATGGAGAAATTAAAGTCTTAACAAACAAGCAATAATGGAGAGACTTCAGCACCACCAAAGCAGTTTTAAAACAAATGTTAAGGAACTTCCCTAGGCAAGAAACACAAGAGAAGGAAAAGAGCTACAATAACATAGCCAAAACGGTTAAGAAAATGGGAATAGGAATGTACATATCAATAATTACCTTAAATGTAAGTACATTAAATACTCCCACCAAAAGGCACAAACTGGCTGAATGGATACAAAACAAGAAGCATATATATGCTGTCTACAGGAGACCCATTTCAGACCTAGGGACACATAAAGACTAAAAGTGAGGGAATGGAAAAAGATATTCCATGCAAATGGAAATCAAAAGAAAGCTGGAGTAGCAATTCTCATACCAGACAAAATAGAATTTAAAATAAAGACTATTACAAGAGACAAAGAAAGACATTACATAATGATCAAGGGATCAATCCAAGAAATACTTATAACAATTGCACATATATATGCACTCAACGTAGGAGCACCTCAATACATAAGACAAATGCAACCATAACTAGGGTAATCAACAGTAACACAATCATAGTAGGGGACTTTCACACCCCACTTTCACCAATGAACAGATTATCCAAAATGCAAATAAATAGGAAACCCAAGCTTTAAATGATACAATAGATAAGATGGACTTGATTATGATTTATTGGACATTCCATCAATAAACAACAGAATACACATTTTCCTCAGGTTATCATGGAACATTCTCCAGGATAGGTCATATCTTGGGCCACAGATAAAGCCTTGGTAAATTTAAGAAATATTGAAATCATATCAAGTATCTTTTTTGATCACAATGTTATGAGACTAGACATCAATTATAAGAAAAAGTGTGTAAACAATACAAACACATGTAGGCTAAAGAATACACTAATTAATAACGAAATGATCACTGACAAAATCAAAGAGGAAATCAAAAAATGCCTGGAAATAAACGACAATGGAGACATGACGACACAAAATCTATGGGATGTAGTAAAAACAGTTAAAAGAAGGATTTTTATAGCAATAAAATCCTACCTTAAGAAACAGGAAACATCTCAAAAAACAACCTAACCTTCCACCTAAAGCAATTAGAGAAAGAAGAACAAAAAATCCCCAAAGTTAGCAGGAGGCAAGAAATCATAAAAAGCAGATCAGAAAAAAATTTAAAAAGAAAGGTAGAAAAATATTGAAAAGATCAATAAAACTCAAAGGTGGTTCTTTCAGAAGATAAACACAATTGAAAAATCATTAGCCAGACTCATCAAGAAAAAAAGGTAGAAGACTCAAATCAATAGAGTCAGATATGAAAAAGAAGTAGCAACTGACACTGAAGAAATACAAAAGATCATGAGAGATTACTACAAGCAACTCTATGCCAATAAAATGGACAACCTGGAAGTTATGGACAAATTCTTAGATATGCACAACCTGCCAAGACTGAACCAGGAATATATCGAAAATATGAACAGTGCAATCACTAGCACTGAAATTGAGGCTGTGATTTAAAATCTTCCAACAAACAAAAGTCTAGGCCCAAATGACTTCACAGGTCAATTCTATCAACCATTGAGAGAAGAGCTAACACCTTTCCTTCTCAAACTCTTCCAAAATATAGCAGAGGGAGGAACACTCCAAAACTGATTTTACGAGGCCATCATCACCCTGATACCGACACCAAACAAAGATGCCACTATTGTAAAGTAGAAACTGACACACCATTGTAGAGCAATTTTAACCCAATAAAGATGTTAAAAAAAAAAAAAATAAATAAAAAAAATAAATAAAAAGAAAAAAAAAAAAGAAAAAAAAAAAAAAAAAAAAAAAAGATGCCACAAAGAAAGAAAGCTACAGACTAATATTACTGATGAATACAGATGCAAAAATCCTCAACAAAATACTAGCAAACAGAATACAACAATACATTAAAAGGAGCATACACCATGATCAAGTGGTGTTTATTCCAGGAATGCAAGGAGTCTTCAGTATATACAAATCAATCAAAGTGATATTAAAAAATTGAAGGAGGAAAACCATATGATCATCTCAATAGATGCAGAGAAACCTTTCCACAAAATTCAACACCCACTTATGATAAAAACCCTGCATAAAGTAGGCATAGAGGGAACTTTCCTCAACATAATAAAGGCCATATATGACAAACTCACAGCCAACATCGTCCTCAATGATGAGAAACAGAAACCATTTCTACTAGGTCCAGGAAGAGGACAAGTTTGCCCACTTTCACCACTATTATTCAACATAGTTTGGAAGTTTTAACCACAGCAGTCAGAGAAGAAAAGGAAATAAAATGAATCACAATCAGAAAAGAGGAAGTAAAACTGTCACTGTTTGCAGATGACATCATACTATGCATAGAGAATCCCAAGCATGCCATCAGAAAACTACTGCAGCTAATCAATGGATTTGGTAAAGTAGCAGGATACAAAATTAATGCACAGTAATCTCTGACATTCTTACCCACTAATGATGAAAAAGTTGAAAACGAAATTAAGAATACACTCCCACTTGCCATTGCAACAAAAAGAATAAAATATTTGGAAATAAACCTACCTAAGGAGACAAAAGACCTGTATGCAGAAAAATATAAAACACTGATGAAAGAAATTAAAGGTGATACAAACAGATGCAAAGTGATATACCATGTTTTTGGATTGGAAGAATCAACATTGTGAAAATGACTCTACTACCCAAAGCAATCTACAGATTCAATGCAATCCCTATAAATCTACCACTGCCATTTTAAGCAGAACTAGAAAAAAAAATTCACAATTCTTATGGAAACACCAAAGACCCCGAAGAGCCAATCCAATCTTGAAAACGAAAAATGGGGCTGGAGGAATCAGACTCCCTGACTTCAGACTATACTACAAAGCTACAGTAATCAAGACAGTATGGTACTGGCACGAAAATAGAAACACACATCAAGGGAACAGGATAGAAAACTGCGAGATAAACCCATGTACATAAGGTTACCTTATCTTTGATAAAGGAGGGAAGAATATACAGTGGAGAATAGACAGACTTTTCAGTAAGTGGTGCTGGGAAAACCTGACAAATACATGTAAATGTATGAGATTAGAACACTCCTAACACCATACAAAAAAAATAAGCTCAAAATGGATTAAAGACCTAAATGTAAGGTCAGAATCTATCAACCTCTTAGAGGAAAACACTGGAACAACATTCTATGACATAGAGCACAGCAAGATTCTTTTTTATCCACCTCCTAGAGAAATGGAAATAAAAACAAAAATATACAAATGGGACCTAATGAAAGTTAAAAGCTTTTACACAGCAAAGGAAACCATAAACAAGACCAAGAGACAACTCTCAGAATGGGAGAAAATATTTGCTAATGAAGTAACTGACAAAGGATCAATCTCCAAAATTTACGAGCAGATCATGCAGCTCAATAATAATTTAAAAAAATACAACCCAATCCAAAACTGGGCAGAAGACCTAAACAGACATTTCTACAAAGAAGATATACAGATTACCAACAAGCAGATGAAAGAATGCTCAACATCATTAATCATTAGAGAAATGCAAATCAAAACTACGATGAGATATCATCTCACACCAGTCAGAATGGCCATCGTCAAAAAATCTAGAAACAATGAATTCTGGAGAGTGTATAGAGAAAAGTGTACACTATTGCACTACTGGTGGGAATGCAATTTGATATAGCCACTATGGAGAACAGTATGGTGTTTCCTTAAAAAACTACAAATAGAACTACCATACGACCCAGCAATCCTACTACTGGGAATATACCCTTAGAAAACCATAATTCAAAGAGTCATGTACCACAATGTCCATTGCAGCTCTATTTACAATAGCCAGAAGATGGAAGCAACCTAACTGTGCATCATAGGATGAATGGATAAAGAAGAAGTGGCACATATATACAATGCAATATTACTCAGCCATAAAAAGAAACGAAATTGAGTTATTTGTAGTGAGGTGGATGGACATAGAGTGTCATACAGAGTGAAGTGATTCAGAAAGAGAAAGGCAAATACCGTATGCTAACACATATATATGGAATCTAAGTGAAAAAAAGAATGTCATGAAGAACCTAACCATTAGACGGGAATAAAGACACAGACCTACTAGAGAATGGACTTGAGGATATGGGGTTGGGTAAGGGTAAGCTGGGACAAATTGAGAGAGTGGCATGGACATATATAAACTACAAAACATAAAATTGATAGCTAGTGGGAAGGAGCCACATAACACAATGAGATCAACTCGGTGCTTTGTGACCAACTATGGTTGGGGATAGGGCAGGTGGGAGGTAGGGTGATGCAAGAGGGAAGAGATATGGGAACATATGTTTATGTATAACGGATTCACTTTCTTATAATGTGGAAACTAACACACTATTGTAAAACAATTATATTTCAATAGAAGTGTTAAAGTATATATATCTACAAAAAAGCACAGGTTCTAAGTTAAACAAAAGAAAGAACTTCTATATCTGTCAAAATTTTCCTCATATATGGGGAAAAATTAAACCATTCTTAAATAAACAAAAGCTTAAAGACTTTGCTACTTGTAGATCTCACAGGCAAGAAATGTTAACAGGAGTCCTTCAGGTTGAACTGAAGATTAGAAAACAATGCATGGCTGTGTGAAGAAATACAGACCTCTAGAGAGAGGATTCTTGGTAGATAGAGGAGAAAGCACCAGGAATCCATCCCTCCACCTAGGTCAGATTTGCACAAGAAGAGTTTATCTGATGTAACAATTTTGAAACTCTGGGGTCGATTGAAGGCATGCAATTTCTAGGAAAACATTTGGATAGTAAATCTTGGTTAATTTTGGTCAATTTAATATCTTATTACAAGCAGCTGAGCTCAGGTTTCAAGATAAGCTTGCAAATAGTTTGCAAGAAACAGGTGACCAAAAAAGACCCTGTTCACCGAATATCAGAGATCTGTGTTCTGACTGCTGGTTGCTGCTTCTGATCCCAGAAATGCAGATAAAGAGGTGGGTAGCCATTGTTGCTTCACCTCTCCCGTCACTGCAAGCCCCTCTCAATCCAGGGGAAGTGATTTCCAGAGGTCTAAAGGACCAGCACTCTTACACTACACTCCCTTTATTTTTTTACTTTTCCCCTTTGGGAACACTGAATTAAACACTAAGAATTTCAAAAGCAGCCATGTATACGGGAAAATTTACAAAGACATTGTGCATGCTCAGGAAAAGTCACAGGCTCATAAAAGATCTGAGAAGATATGAAATTTAATTGCAGATTGATCTTCAGCACAGAGACAACCTACAACAGCAACAATAACAACAACAAAAACTAGCAAACCTTGGTGAAGTGGAACAATCTAATTTTCATATTTATCACATTATTAGATTTAAACATACAGTTATCAACAACAACCAAAAATATCATAAGGCATGTTAAAATACATAAATGTATTGTCCATTCAAAGGGAAAAATAAATCAACAGAAGTAATCACTGAAAATACCTGATAACAGATTTTCTAGACAAAAACTTTTAAACAGGTGGCTTAAAGATACTCATAAACTAAATAAAGACATGAAGAAAATCAAGAAAACAGTGTCTGAATTAAATTGTAAGTGAAATAAAATATCAAAAAAAACCCCAAGAGAAGTTAATTAACTGAGAAATTCACTAGAGGTATTCAAAGGCATGTTTGTTCAGGCAGAAGATGGAATCAGTGAATTTAAATATAGAATAATATAAATTCTTGAGTCAACTGAGGAGCAAAGAACAAAAGACTGAAGCAAAATGAACAGAGCCTAAGGGACTAGTGGAATATCATCAAGTGAACTAACATATACATTGTGGTAATTCCAGAAGAGGAAGAGAGGGAGAATGGGGCATTGACAATATCTGAAGAAATAATGGCTGAGAACTTTTCAAACTTGATGAAAGACACAAATATAAATATCCAAGAAGCCAGAAAATTCCAAATATGATGGCCTCAGAGACCTACAACATGACATATTATAATCTAACTTTTGAAAGTCAAAAATGAAAGGAGAATCTTGAAAGCAGCAGAAGAGAAGCAAACCATCAAAAACAAGAGATTGTGAATAAATTTCATCATATTTCTCATTAGAAGCTGTGGTATCCAGTAGGCAATGGATTAATATAATTAAAGTGCTTAAAGGGGAAAAAAAAGTCAATCAGAATCACATATCAATCAAAACTGTCCTTCAAAAAAAAAGAGGCAGAGGGAGAAAAAGACATTCCTAGAAAACAAAAGTTAAGTGAGTTTATTTTACTAGACTTTTCTACAGTAATGCAAAATGAAGTCCTGTAGGTTTAATGAAAGAAAATTAGAAAATAACTCAAAGCCATATGAATAAATAAACATCTCAGTAAAAGTATATAAATATGTGGGCAATTATAAAAGCTAGTATCATAACTTTGGCTCATAAATCCACATTTTGTCTTCTATATAACAGCACACTAACACATTGAAAGAAGTTATTAAGTTATGTTTTGAGGCACACATGTATGAAGTGTAATTTTATGGCATCAAAAACTAAAAGGGTTGGGGCTGGAGCTGTGAAGGAACATTTTTTAAAGTGTCCTTTAAATTAAGCTGCTATAAATTCAAATTAGAGTGTTATAACTTTAGGATTTTGTATGTTATTCCTATTGTAACCACAAAAGGAAATGAGAAAGGAAGTTAAACACTTTACTAAAAAATCAACTAAATGCAAAGGAAGATGGTAATGAAAGAAATGACAAACAGAAAAACTGTTAGATGTATGGAAAACAAATAGCTAAATGACAGAAGTAAGTCTATCTTTACTAGTAATTATGTTAGTTGTAAATGGATTAAACTTTCCAGTCAAAAGAGAAAAATTGGCAGATGAATTGAAAAGCATGATAAAACTATATACTGACTACAAGAGATGCATGTTAGAATCAGACACAAATAGGTAGAAAGTAAAAGGTTGGAAGAAGATACTTCATGAACATTGTAACCAAAAGAGAGCATAGGTGGTTATACTAATATCAGACATGAGAAAGTAAAAAAAGTTTATGAGATAAAGATATGTTAATAAAATGTTTAATAGAGAAATAAGATATAAAAATTATAAACATTTATGCATGTAATAACAGACCATCACAATATATGAAGCAAAAAATTGACATAATTGGAGGGAAAAAAGCCCTCTAGAGTTAATAAACATATATAGAACACTACTCAGCAGAATATACATTCTTCTCAAGTGCACAAGAGACATAGACATACTCCAGGATAAAATATATGACTGGCCACAAGTTAAGTCTGAATAGATTCTTAAAATATATTATCATACAAAGTACCTTAACTGACAATATTGGGATAAAGTTAGAAATCAGTAGCAGAAGGAAAGCTGAAAAATAACATCAGTGGAAATGAAATAACAGATTCTTAAACAACCAGTGGATCAAATGAGAAATCATAGGGAATTTAAAAAATACTTAGAGATATGTGAAAACAAGAACACAACAAAGAAAACAAATATATATAACTATCTCTTTTGCCAATGATCTGAACTTATATATAAAAAAATCTTACAAGGTTATGTGATAAAATTATTAGAAGAAATGAAAATACAGTAAAGAAAAGCAAAAATTTAATGAAGCATAGCTGGATAAAACTCAATAAACAATCAGTTGCATTACAATAAAAATTGGAAACGGAAATAAGAAAAAAAATTTATTCGAAATACCATCCAAAATAATAAAATATTTAAGAATTATCAAAGGAGGTGAAAGATGATAAAATGAAAACTACAAAATATTGCTTTGTGTACTACTGACATCTTAACAACACTCAGTCTTCCAATACATGAACATGGGATGTGTTTCCATTTATTTGTGTCTTCTTTATTCTCTCAATTGCAGTAGTACACAAAGCAATCTATGGATTCAACACAGTACGTTTCCAAATCCTAATGAAGTTTTCTTCAGAAACACCAAAAGAAACACATTCTAAAATGCATATGGAATCTCAAGATATCCCAAAGAGTCTAAATAATTTTTAAAAGGAAGACCAAAGCTGGAGGATTCACACTTCCTGATTTCAACTAATACAAAGCTACAGTTATCAAAAGTGTGGGCTTCAGGACTTTCATGGTGGCACAGTAGTTAAGAATCCACCTGCCAATGCAGGGGACACAGGTTCAAGCCCAGGTCAGGGAAGATGCCATATGCCACAGAGCAACAAACCCTGTGTGCCACAACTACTGAGCCTGCACTCTGGAGTCCACAAGCCACAACTACTGAAGTCTGTGCACCTAGAGCCCGTGCTCTGCAACAAGGGAAGCCACCACAATGAGAAGCCCATGCACCAAAAAAAAGAGTAGCCCCTGCTCCACAACAAAGAGTAGCCCTCACTTGTCACAACTAGAAAAAGCCTGTGCACAGCAACAAAGACCCAACACAGCCAAAAAATTAAATAAATAAATTTAAAAATAAATTGTGGGCCTTGCATAAAAACAAATATATAGTTTAAATGAATAGAGCAGAGAGTTGAGAAAGAAACCCTCACATATTTGTTGAAATAATTTTTCACAAGGATGCCAAGATATTTAATGAGAAAAGGGCAGTCTTTTTCAACAAATTGTACTGGGACATCTGGATATCCACATGCAAAAGAATGAAGTTGGATCCCTCCCTAACCCAACATTCAAATATTGACTCAAAAAAAAAAATTGAGTCAAGATGGATCCATGACTTAAATGTAGGACCCAAAACTATAATTTTTTAGAAGAAAACATAGGGCAAAAGTTTGTTATTGAATTTGGCAAGTTTTTCTTAGGTATTACATCAAACTCACTGACAACAAAAGAAATATTAGACAAATTGGATTTCATAAAAAACTTTAAAATGTGTGCATCAAAATACACTTTCAAAAGAGTAAAAGAAGGCTTCCCTGGTGGAGCAGTGGTTGAGAGTCTGCCTGCCGATGCAGGGGACATGGGTTCGTGCCCCAGTCCGGGAATATCCCACATGCCACAGAGCAGATGGGCCCGTGAGCAATGGCTGCTAAGCCTGTGCATCCGGAGCCTGTGCTCCACAATGAGAGAGGCCACTGCAGTGAGAGGCCCACATACTGCAAAGAAAAAAATATATATAAGAGTAAAAGAATGTCCCACAAAACGGGAGGAAATTTTTGTAAATCATATATCTTATAAGGAATTATATCATTTTTAAACCTCATAAAACTCAACAACAACAATAAAAACCAGGATTCAATAATGGACAAAAGACTCAAATACACATTTCTCCAAAGAAGATGTGCAAATTGTGAATAAGCAGAAGAAGAGATGTTCAACATTACAAATAATTAGGACAAGCAAATTAAAAATTAGAAAGAGATAACACTCCACACCTATTATTATGGCACCCTCAGTAATAGTGAGGATGTGGAGAAACTGAAATCCATATGCACTATTGGTAAGAATATAAAATGTTATAGCTACTGTGGAAAACAATATGGCAATATCTCATAAAATTAGAATTGCCATACGACACAGAAGTTCCACTTCTGGGTATATACCCAAAGGAATTAATAGGGTCTTGAATATATAGTTGTACACCCATGTTTATGGAAGCATTATTTACAATTGTCAAGAGGTGTAAGAAACTGAAACATAGAGAAATAAATAAGCCATACAGTTGACCCTTGAACAATGCAGAGGCTAGGGACACACCCCCACCCCACACAGTCAAAAATTATCTTATAACTTTACAGTTAACCCTCCCTATCCCTGGTTGTACATCTGTGAATTCAATTAAAGCAGACTGTGTAGTACTGTAACACACATTTATTGAAAAAAATCCACATATAAGGGCTTGAGCAGTTCAAACCTGTGTTGTTTAAGGATCAACTATATTTGGCTTCTACATACAATGCAGTATTATTTGGACTTAAAATGAAGAAAATTCTGACATATGCTACAACAAGCATTAAACTTGAGTACATTGTGTTAAGTGAAATAAGCCAACCACAAAAGAAAAATACAAATACTGTACTTCAAGTAGTCAAATTCATAGAAACACAGTAGAATGGTGGTTGCCAGGGCTTTGTAGAGAAGGGGGAAGTTAGAATTATTATGTAAAGGATATACAGAAGCAGTTTTACAAGATGGAAAAAGTTCTAGGGATGGATGGTGATGAGGGTAGCACATTACAAATGTGTTTAATACTGACCTGTATACATAAAATGGTTCAGATGGAAATTTTTATTTCTATATTTTACACAATAAAAAAATGGAAAGGAAAGGAAATAAAGATGGGTCTGTAAAGATAAATACCTAGCAAATTATTAAAGCAAGTGTTATTGTAATTTTTTTTTTGTAACCAAACTATTTTCCTTTTTATTTTCTACGTGATTTTTAGGACAAAATCGTTAAAAAACATTATGAACATGCTATTGGACACAACGTGTAGAGAGAAGTAATTTGTGACATCAATAACAGAAAGAGGAAGCATTGAACCATCTGGAACAAAGTTTCTGTGTGTCATTGAAATTAATTTGAGATAAATTAAAACTAGATTGCTCTAGTTCCAGGATGTTAAATGTAATCTCCATGATAATCACAAATTAGAAAATATTTTAAATATAGACAGTAATATAGAAGGAAATCAAAACATTTAACTACAAAAATATCAAGTAAACAAAAAGGAAGGCAGTAATAGAAAAATGAGAGACAAAAAATTCTATAAGACTTAGAGAAAACAAACAGAACAATTGCAGAAGTAATCCCCTCCTTTGTCTATTATAAATACTTAAAATAGATTAAACTCTCTAATCAAAAGACCAAGATTATCAAACACACTACTGTCTACAAGAGACTCACTTTAGATCCAAAGATGCAAATTGATTGAAATAGAAAGGATGGAAAAGATATTTCATGCAAATTATACCCAAAAGATTACTGAAGTGGTTATTTTAATGTCATACAAAATAGACTTTAAGTCAAAACTATTACAAAAGACAAAGGACATTATAAATTTAAAATGTCAGTACCCGATGAAGATATAAAAATATAAACATTTATGCATCTTATAGTAAACCATCAAAATATATGAAGCAAAAATTGCCAGGATCAAAGGAAGAAACAGTTCCATAGTAATAGTTGGAATCTTCAGTACCCCACTTTCAGTGGTGGATATAACAACTAAACAGAAGACAACAAAGGAAATAGAGAACTTAACAACACAATAAACCAATTATATCTAACACTGTCCACTGCAAATAGGACATTCTCTAAAGTATAACATGTTATGTCACAATACTAGTTTCAAGTATACGCCAAAAAATGAGAAGAAATGGACAAAAAAACAACTAGAAGAAATGAACACATCTCTTGTAACACACAATTATTTAATGTTTCAAAAACAGATCAAAAACTTAACAGACCTACAACACATAAACTCATTGAATTAGTAATCCAAAACTTGCCAAAAGAGAAAATCCTTGGACGATAGGGCTTTTATGATGAATTCTATCAAACATATAAAGAAGAATCAACACAAGTTCTTCTCAAACTCTTCCAAAAAATTTGAGGGAACACTTTCTCAGTTATTCTATCAGTTCAGAATTATCCTGATACCAAGCAAGATAAAGACATCTCAAGAAAAGAATATTACAGATGTTGACAGAAATAATCAATGGCCAAGCTATAAGAGGAATAGAAAACAGTTTTATTTGAGCCATACTGAGGACTGTAGCACAGAATGGTCTCTCAGATAACTCTAAGGAACTACTTTGGAAAAGCATGGTTTCCAACACAGTTTTATAGCTTATTGGAACAAAGAACATCAAGCAAGTCAGGGATATATTCCCTCGAGGTTTAAAAAAAAAGATCAGCATGCACCACTGGCACCTGGGAAAAGTGATTCTTATTGTTGAAGGAGTACCAACATTGGTGTCCCAGCAAAGGAGGCATAAGAGGCATTTAGCCTTTATTTTTAATATAGACATTCTTTAGTTCTAGTCAGTGCATCATTTTCTTTAATGATTAAAGCATACGTTCAAAGCACATATGATAGGTCACAGTCTGTTTTAGTTAGCATAAAGTTCAAGTAAAATTATGTATAAGCCAGAATGAGTTCCCCATACCTCAATATGTGAAAATTTCTTTTATTACAGACAAATATTTCATGAATATAGTTGCAAAAATGTTCAAAAATCTCAGTTTAATCCAACAGCATATTTAATAAAGAATTCAACAAGACCAAGTGAGATTTAATACAAGAATGCTAAGGTGGTTCAACATGAGAAAGCCAATGTAATACATTACATTTCTAGAACAACAACAAAAAAAAACACATGATAATTATAGTTGACACAAAAAGACATTTGACAAAAATCAACACAATTTTACTATTAAAATCTCTTAAAAAACTAGGAAAAGAGAAAACTTAACTCTCATGCTTTTCTGGAAAATAACACTTAAAGTGCCATGTTTCACTGCTGTATGATCTCAGTATGCTATTGGCACTCTGCAACTGTAAGTCATTTCAGATATAACAGTTATTATCATTGTGGATCTGTCAGGTATTGAGTTCTTTGAAGAAATTAATTTTGGGGAGGTATGGGAGGAAAAACTACATTTTAAGAATGTTACACTGAATCTCACAATTGAACTTTGACTAGTAGAATTGTTAAGATTATTATGCTTTTAGAAATACACAATGGACAATTAACAGAACTACAAGAGAGTGAAAGGAACTTGTGAGGAGTTAAGATGATGCATAGGACGACCTGGAGTTTGGGCCTCCTAACAAGTACAACAAGAATGCATTGGAGCAATTCTCACAGAGCACCTACTGGACACCAAAGCCTCTTCTGGCTACATGGGTCCCAAGACTGAGCCCCCCACCAAAGCCCCCTCAGGCCACACTGGTCCCAGTTGTGAGGTCCACACTGGCCAAGGCCTCTTCTTGTCACGCAGGTCCTGGGCCTGAGCCCCCACAGGCAGCCACGGCTCACTCCAGCCTCACAGGTCCAGGGCCTGAACTCTGCCCCTGCCAAAGTTTCTTCCAACTGTGTGTGTCCCAAGCTTGAGCCCCACCTCTATCAAATCCTCCTCTGGTCAAGTGGGTCCTGGCAGCCCAAGTGCCACCACAGACAAGGCCCTTGGTTTTATCTGTCCAGGCAGACCAAGCACCATCCCTCTCCAAGGTCTCCTCCAGCTGTGCTAGCCCCTGCAGGCACATGTGCCCCTGTGGAAACCTGCACCTCAGCTGGCCTGCATGGGCACTTGTGATCTGCCAGCTTCAGGAGCAGATGCTGGTGGGAGGAACACTCACAGATGTTGGACAACAGAGCAGGCCCAGAGACATACCTAGAGGTCTTGGAGGGCCTATTGAGGAGGCAAGGATTGGCTGTAGCTCACTGTGGGGGCAAGGACACTGATAGAAGAGGCACCAGGGAATTTTTTATTTTTCTATATTTAAAACTTTTTATTCTCATATTTTAATATTTTATACTTTTAAAATTTGTTTATTCTTTTTCTTTTATTGTTGTGGCTCTCTTTGCTGTTTCAATTTTTTATTTTTTCTAATATTTATATTATTTTTCTAATTTTATTTTATTTTTAATGTTTTGTTATTGTTTGGCTCCTTTTTGTTGTTGTCTTTTTTTTTTTTTTGCCTTCTCTGTGCAGCTTGTGGGGTCTTGGTTCCCAGGTCGGGTGTTGGGACTGAGGTCCTGTTGAGTCCAAACTGCTGGACTAACAGAGAACCTCAGTCCCCAGGGAATAGTCATTGGAGTGAGGTCTCCAGGAAATCCTCATCTGGGCACCAAGACCCAGTTCCACCCAATTGCCTGTAAACTTGTGTTGGACACATCAGGCCAAACAACCAGCAAGACAGGAACACAGGCACACCCATCAACAAAAAAGAGACAACAAAAATATAATTATAAACAAAGGAGCAAGGTAAAATCCTACAAGACAAAATAAATGAAGAAGAAACACACAACCTACCTGAAAAATAATTCAAAGTAATAATAGTAAAGATAATCTTAAATCTTGGAAGCTGAATGGAGGCTAGGTTGAGAAAATACAAAAAATGTTTAACAAGAACTAGAAGAACTAAAGAACAAACAAACAGACATGAATAACACAATAACTGAAATGAAAAACACACTAGATGGAATCAATGGCAGAATAACTGAGGCAGAACAATGAATAAGTGAGCTGGAAGATAGAATGGTGGAAATAACAGCCAAAGAGCAGAATAAAGAAAAAAGAATGAACAGAAGTGAAGACAAATTCAGAAACATCTGGGACAACATTAAACACATGACCATTTGAATTATACAGGTCCCAGGAGAAGAAAAGAAACAGAAAGGGTCTGAGAAAATATTTGAAGACATTAGAATCAAAAAATTCCTTAACATGGGAGAGGAAATAGCCACCCAAGTCCAGGAAACAGAGAAGACAGTCCCATACAGGATAAACCCAAGGAGAAACATGTCAATACACATATTAATCAAATGAACAAAAATTAAATTCAGGGCTTCCCTCATGGCGCAGTGGTTGAGAGTCTGCCTGCTGATGCAGGGGACATGGGTTCATGCACTGGTCTGGGAAGATCCCACATGCCACACAGCAGCTGGGTGCATGATCCATGGCTGCTGAGCCTGCATGTCCAGAGCCTGTGCTCCGCAGCTGGAGAGGCCACAACAGTGAGAGGCTCGTGTACTGCAAAAATAAAATAAAATAAAATAAATTCAAAGAAAAAATATTAAAAGAAACAAGGGAAAACCAAAACATAACATATAAGGGAATCCCCATAATGTAGTCAGCTGATTTTTCAGCAGAAACTCTGTAGACAAGAAGGGAGTGGCAGGATATATTTAAAGTAGGATGTAAGGGAAAAACATACAATCAACATTACTCTACCCAGCAAGGATATCATTCAGATGTGACAGAGAAATCAAACCTTTACAGGCAAGGAAATGCTAAGAGAATTCAGAACCACAAAACCAGCTTTACAACAAATGCTAAAGGAACTTCTCTAGGCAAGAAACACGAGAGTAGGAAAAGACTTACAATAACAAACCCAAAACAATTAAGAAAATGGTAATAGGAATATCCATATAGATAATTACCTTAAATGTAAATTGATTAAATGCTCCAACTAAAAGACACAGGCTGGTGGAATGGATACAAGAACAAGACCCATATATATGCTGTCTACAAGAGACCCGCTTCAGACCTAGGGACACATAGAGACTGAAAGTGAGGGGAGAGAAAAAGATATCCCATTCAAATGGAAATCAAAAGAAAGCTGAAGTAGCAATTTTCATATCCAACTAAATAGACTTAAAAATAAAGACTATTACAAGAGACAAAGAAGGACACTACATAATGATCAAGGGATCAATCCAAGAAGAAGGTATAACAACTGTAAATATTTATGCACCCAACATGGGATCACCTCAATATATAAGGCAAATGCTAAAAGCCATAAAGGGGTAAATCAACAGTAACAAAATAATCATAGGGAACTTTAACACCCTACTTTCACCAAGGGACAGATAATCCAAAATGAAAATAAATCAGGAAACACAAGAGAAGAAAATGACCTAAAAAAACAAACCAAAACAATTTAGAATATGGTAATAAGAACATACATATAGATAATTACCTTAAATGTAAATGAATTAAATGTTCCAACCAAAAGACACAGACTGGATGAATGGATACAAAAACAAAACCCATATATATGCTGTCTACAAGACACCCATTTCAGACCCAGAGACAAATACAGACTGAAAGTGAGGGGAGGGAAAATGACGTTCTATGCAAATGGAAATCAAAATAAGACTGGAGTAGCCATATTCATAACACATAAAATAAGTATTAAAATAAAGACTGTTACAAGAGATAAGGAAGGACACTACATAATGATCAAGGGATCAGTCCAAAAAGAAGATATAACAATTGTAAACATTTATGCACCCAACATAGCAGTGCCTCAATACAAAAAGCAAATGCTAACAGCCACAAAAGAGGAAATTGATGGTAACCCAATAATCGTAGGGGATTTTTACACCTCAGTTACCCCAATGGACAGATCTTCAAGACATAAAGTTATTAAGGAAACAGAAGCTTTAAAAGACACAATACATGAGTACACTTAATTAGTATTTATAAGACATTCTATCGGAAAGCAGCAGAATATAATTTCTTCTCAAGTACACACAGAATATTCTCCAGGATAGATCACAACTTGGGTCACAAATCAAGATTTGGTAAATTTAAGATAATTGAAATCATATCAAATATCTTTTCTGGCCACAAAACTATGACACTAGTTATCCATTGCATGAAAACACTGTAAAAAATACAAACACAGGGAGGCTAAACAATATGCTACTAAATAACCAAGAGATAACAGAAGAAATCAAAGAGGAAATCAAAAATTACATAGAAACAAATGACAAGGAATGCACAATGACCCAAAACCTCTGAGATGCAGCAAAAGCAGTTCTAAAGGGAAGATTATAGCAATACAACACTACCTCAAGAAACAAGAAAAATCTCACTTAAACAATTTAAACTTACACCTAAAGCAACTAGGGAAAGAAGAACAAAAATCCTCCCAAAATTAGCAGAAGGAAAGAAATCATAACAATTAGATTAGCAATAAATGAAAAAGAAATGAGGAAAACAATAACAAAGATCAGTAAAACTAAAAGATGGTTTCTTGAGAAGATAAACAAAATTGATAAACCATTAGCCAGACTCATCAGGAAAAAAAGGGAGAAGACTCAAATCAACAGAATTAGAAATGAAAAACAAGAAATTACAACAGACAATGCAGAAATACAAAGGATCATGAGAGACTACTACAAGCAAATATATGCCAATAAAACGGACAACCAGGAAGAAATGGACAAATTCCTATAAAAGTACAACCAAGGCTGAACCAGGAAAAAATAGAAAATCACAAGCACTGAACTCTTCCAACAAACAAAGGCCCAGGGTCAGATGGCTTCACAGGTGAATTCTATCAAACATTTAGAGAAGAGTTAACACCTATCCTTCTGAAACTCTTCCAAAATATAGCAGTGGGAAGAACACTCCTAAACTCATTCTATAAGGCCACAATCACCCTGATACCAAAGCCAGACAAAGAGGTCACGAAAAAAGAAAACTACAGGCTAATACCACTGATGAACATAGATGCAAAAATCCTCAACAAAATACTAGCAAACAGAATCCAACAGCACATTAAAAGGCTCATACACCATGATCAAGTGGGGTTTATTCCAGGAATGCCAAGATTCTTCAATATATGCAAATCAGTCAATATGATACACCATATTAAAAAACTGAAGGATAAAAACAATATTATAATCTCAATAGATGTAGAAAAATTTTTGAAAATTCAACACCCATTTATGAAAAAAAACTCCATAAAATGGACATAGAGGGAACCTACCTCAACACGATAAAGGGCATATATGACAAACCCACAGCCAATATCATTCTCAGTGGTGAAAAACTGAAACCATTTCCTCTAAGATCAGAACAAGGGTGCCCAATCACACCACTATTATTCAACATAGTTTTTGAATTTTTAGCCATGCCAATCAGAGAAGAAAAAGAAATAAAAGCAATCTAAATCGGAAAAGAAGATACTGTCACTTTTTGCAGATGACATGTTACTATACATAGAAAATCCTAAAGATGCTACCAGAAAACTACTAGAGCTAATCAATGAATTTGGTAAAGTAGCAGGATACAAAATTAATGCACAGAAATTTCTTGCATTCTTATATACTAACGATGAAAAATGTGAAAGAGAAATAAAGGAAACACTCCCATTTACCACTGCAATAAAAAAACTAAAATCTTAGGAAAAAACGTACCTAAGGAGACAAAAGACCTGTATGCAGAAAACTATAAGACTCTGATGAAAGAAATTAAAGACGTTACAAACAGATGGAGAAGTGTACCATTTTCTTGGATAGGAATAATCAACGTTGTGAAAATGACTATATTACCCAAAGCAAACTACAGATTCAATGCAATCCCTATCAAACTAACAATGACATTTTTCACAGAACTAGAATAAAAAATTATACAATTTGTATGGAAACAATAAAAAATTATACAACTTGTATGGAAACACAAAAGACCCAAATAGCCAAAGCAATCTTGAGAAAGAAAAATGGAGTGGGAAGAATCAGGCTCCCTGACTTCAGACTATACTACAAAGTTACAGTAATCGAAGGAATAATCAAAACTGTAATCAAAAACAGAAATATAGATCAGTGGAACAGGGTAGAAAGCCCAGAGATAAACCCATGTACCTGTGGTCAACTAATCTATGACAAAGGAGGCAAGACTGTACAATAGAGAAAAGACAGCCTCTTTGATAAGTGGTGCTGGAAAAACTGGACAGCTACCAGTAAAAAAGAGAAATTAGAACACTTCCTAACACCACACAAAAAATAATCTTAAAATGGATTAAAGAACTAAATAAGGCCAGACACTATATAACTCTTAGAGGAAAACATGGGATGAACACTCTATGACATACCTCACAGCAAGATCCTTTTTGACCCACCTCCTAGAGAAATGGAAATAAAAACAAAATAAACAAATGGGACCTAATGAAAGTTAAAAGTTTTGCATAGCAAAGGAAACCATAAACAAGGGAAAGACAACTCTCAGAATGGGAGAAAATATTTGCCAATGAAGCACCTGACAAAGGATTAATTTCCAAAATATACAAGCAGCACATGCAGCTCAATATCAAACAAACAAAGAACACAATCCAAAAATGGGCAGAAGACCTCAATAGACATTTCTCCAAAGATACACAGATTACCAACAAACACACAAAGAGATGTTCAACATCACTAATCATATGAGAAATGGAAATCAAAACTATAATGAGGTATCACCTAACTCTGGTCAGAATGGTCATCAACAAAAAAATCTACAAACAATAAATGCTGGAGAGCGTATGGAGAAAAGGGAACCTTCTGTTGCACTGTTGGTGGGTATGTAATTTGATACAGCGACTATGGAGAACAGCACAGAGGTGCCTTATAAAACTATAAATAGAACTGCCATATGACTCAGCAGTCCCACTACTGGGCATACACCCTGTGAAAACCATAATTCAAAAGGAGACGTACTACAATATTCATTGTAGCACTATTTACAATAGTCAGGACATGGAAGCAGCTTAAATGTCCATTGACAGATGAATGGATAAAGAAGATGAGGCATATATATATATATATATATATATATATATATATATATATATATATATATATATGATGCAATATTACTCAGCCAAAAAAAGAAATGAAATTGAATTATTTGCAGTGAAGTTGATGGACCTAGAGTCTGTCATACAGAGTGAAGTAAGTCAGAAAGAGAAAAACAAATACCCTGTATGCTAAAACATATATATTGAATGTAAAAAAAAAAAAAAGGTTCTGATGAAACTAGAGGCAGGACAGGAATAAGACGCAGACTTGGAGAATGGACTTGAGGACATGAGGAGGGAGAAGGGTAAGCTGGGACGAAGTGAAAGAGTGGCATGGACATATATACACTACCAAACGTAAAAGAGGTTGCTACTGGGAAGCAGCTGCATAGCACAGGGAGATGAGCTCAACGAGTTAGAGGGTTGGGATAGGGAGGGAGAAGAGAGGAGCAAGAGGGAGGGAATATGGGGATGTATGTATTCATATAGTTGATTCACTTTGCTTTACAGGGGAAATTAACACAGCATTATAAAGCAATTATAGTCCAATGAAGATGTTACCAAAAAGAAAAAAAAAAAGAAAATGAAGCAATAGTTTCAGAATTGACAGATTCCAATATTTCTTGACACTTATTGAAGGGAAATATTTTGTGAGCTCTCAAGACACAGTTATTGGAATGCAGAGTGACTCTGAAAACACCTTTGAAATAATAACAGACATCATGTAGATATATACGGAAAATGAGCACCCATGATGTGCTTAATCATTCTCTATGTTTTCCTACTACACCTAGTGTAGCTTTGACAGAGCCTGGGAAGGAGAGATTAGAAGACATGCCTTCAGCTTGGTATCAACATCCTAAAGCTGATCCCACCCTGCTACCAGCAAACATTCACTTGGAATCAAAAGTGCCAATTCCAAATCAATACCCTACTGATTTCTCCCAAGCAAACCAGGCCAATGGAGAGGCTGTGAACTGGTGGTCCCTGAATCTGAGAGGGGACAGCCTCAGGACACACCCTAGCCCGAGGGCTCTGAGACATAGCAGCAGTATCCTCTTGGGATCTGTATGTTTGGAGATCTTCCGGGAGAGAAGCAAAGGTGCATCAGCTTAAATTGTCGATGCTTCTGTGGAAGAATAGGAGGCCAGTTCAGAAAGGCAAGCACAACCCCCCGTAGGGACGAAGCTCACCAAAAGTTTTCCCCAAAGTTTGATGCACTTTGGCTCTGAGGGGAAAGTTCACAAAAGGTCCCCAGTGGCTTACAAAGACTGAAAGCTGTAGAGGACATTGCCCTTGCAGAAGCTGGAAGGCAGCAACTGGAGATGCCTTTCAGCTACTGCTTCCTGAACTGAGGGCAGGATGAAGATGGTGATGAGGATGAAGAGGAGAGAGAGGTCAATCACCATGTCTCTTGCCTCTTTCGATCACAGATGACACAAGCCATGCCAGACCCAAGCAGCCCACCCCTGGCTGTTGGAATTCAGAAGCAAGGAGGGGAGCTGTCCAGAGTCCAGGGCTGAAAGCCTGGGCCAAAGACTTGAGTGACCAAGATGACGTGAACTTCAGCAACCTGGCTTTTGGTGTCTAGATTGCAAGGATAAATGCCCTTAAGGAGAGCACATATGCAATGCCCAATGGGTTCCTCACAGCCCAAAATGATGCCAATGAACTGCTTTGCCTTGTCAGGGAAACCATGGGGAAGAAAAAGGAGTCATGCCCTAAAGCATACAACACTTTCTCAATACAAGCAGCTGTTATCCATTGAGTCCAGACAGTAGGGAAGTGCCTGCAGGAAAATGGCAATGGCCAAGAAAAGTCCAGAGGAGATGCTCCTAACTATGACTTCCAGCTTCCAAGTGCTCTGTTGCCTAAAAGAAGCCTGCATGTCATTAGTTAAAGTTGTGAACTCAGAAACACAGCTGCAGGAAATTGTAGCAAAGACTGATGAATTGGTCATAAACTATATCTGTCTCCTGAAAGCTGCTGAGGCAGACACTGGAAAGACCACTGGGGACAAATGATGCATAGATAGACAGATAGAAGTGTATAAGGAGATGATGAAGTTTGTTTAGGTCACATAACCAGTTACAACAACTGTCAATTTATTTCGTTCTTTTCACTGTGCTTGTTTTCTTGTTTTTTGGTGTAGTTTTTGAGTTTTGTTTGAAAATTGGGCATTTCACAACTATAACTAGTAACTCTAAACATCAAACACTCCCTCACACCAAGGTTTCTTGTTTATTTTGGTTTTAAAAGGCTGTATGCTTTAAGAGTTTTACAAACTATTGTTGGAAAGACTTTTCTTTATCATGTGTGATCTCTGAATTCACTGCCCATTAGTTCATGTTCAGCTAACATATTACTACAGATTTCCTTGAATGCTGGGAGCTAAAATAAACAAACAGATAAAAACACACTAAAATAATTTTAAACTCATCAAAATTTAAAAAAAAAAAAACACCAAAAGGGAGAAGCAGAAACACACAAGCAAAAGGAACAAAATTACACTAACACTATCCCAGAATTTACAACTTGGCTCTGTGCTGAGGCACTCCCTAAAGATTTAGCTAGACTTTACTCTGAGTCTACTCTGAGTCTAGAAATCAGTCTAAGATGAAAGCTTAAGGTGTTGTCAATTTCTTTTTTGAGGATGTGTATTGCCTGGACCTTTGGGTAGCTTTCTAAATTCCACTACATCCTTTAGCTGATTTGAAATCCTAATTTCTCAAAGAAATATTTCCAGGTTCTCCTCTTGGCTTTAGATTGTCTGTTGTATACCTCCATAAGTAATCTCTTGTCCCAGGCCTCTGTGGATCTGTAGTCTACCTTGCAGTTTTTAGGAGCAATTTTCATGGGCACTTTCCCAGTTGTGTCTTCACTTAGTTAAAAGAGAGATAGTGACTTGCATCAGTCCCTCAAGTACACCACAGTGAAGTTACAAATAATTAGCAAAATAATGTCTGCTCTTTTCCCTTCAGTTTGAGAAAGGTAACTAGGAAGTGGCCTCCTTGCTACTTGGAGGCCAAGACTAATCCTGTCTGTGAGTGGGGTAAGGGTGCATCAAAATTTCATAAAACTTTCCTAACATTTTGAAGGTGGCGGTTTTCTGATTTAAACTGTTTTCCATACTGTTTTCCATAAAACCTTACTTTCAGTTTCAAGGTTCGTAGGATTCCCTGACAAAATAACCACTCTACACTCAGTTAAACAAGAATTTAAAGAGAGAGTTTATTGAATCAACAAAGATTACAGTATACTAATTAAGAATAGTATGACTATTAAGAAATAATAGTAAAAACAGAAGTTTATACATCACCAAATTGGGGAAGCACCTACATCCAGATCCAAGCGGTGTTGGAAAGTCCCTTCAACAGCAATTTGAAGTCTTAATTGGAAGGTCTGGGGTAGTACATACACCTCACGGGTGAGATTTCCTTCTTGCTCTCAAAGGAGCCCAGATTTTAGAACCAGGCTGCAGGCTGATAACAGCCTGTATGCAAGTTTGCAGCTCTTGTTATTGTCATAAATGCTTTGGTCTTAACTCCTAAGTCTTGTAATGTTCTTGATCCCCGGGAGCTGGCCAGACCTCAGGTGTGAGAAGTCCCATGACATACAGTCTATCTTCTCTAGTGGTTAACAATGTGTTCTGACACCACTCCTGCTGGCCTGGGTGTAGCTCAGCAGTTTGGTATGCAGCCAGCTTTAGTGTCTTTGTACGGTCAGGGAGAGGTCTAGTGCCACTTTCAAAGTCTGAACAAGACTGCTTTACCAGTTACCCCAACACATATCTCTGGTAAAGTTGCTTCAGTTCATTTCTGGTTTTTTGGTTTTGTTTTGTGTATTGTTTCTGGGAGAACATGAGTTTGGAACTTCCTAGTCTGCCACTTCTATGACCTATGTCTAGTAAGAAATAAATATAAAGATACTGTTGGCTAGGTTATGAGGGAGAAGTAAAGAAGTGATGGGTTGGAGGCAAAGAAAATCCTAGTGCACAAGTAGTTTTACTTTATATAGCCAAAGAGTCAAGAGAGACTGGTAACATGATTAAACAAGAAGCAAAGGTATAATTATATTTAAGTAACAAAGAAAATAACTAAAAATAATGATATTCCTATCAAACATTTTCTTAGAGTTGTAGAAGAAAAGATGAAAGGTAACATAAGTAAGCAAATTCCTTTTGTTACTGGTAATTACATTAGTTAGAATTCTAGAGAAAACTACTAGAAAAAAAAAGCAGAAACTTGTCAATCTTTGAGGATTGAGACAGAGAGTGTGGAGTTATGGGATGAGAAGCTGTTTCCTTTCTATTGCTAACACAATCCAGAAAATGATGAAATTAGAGTACTCTCCATTCCTGATTCCAAAACAGTGTGGAACTGGAATAAGAGCAGAAATATAGACCAATGGAATAGAATAGAGAGATCAGAAATAAAACTTTGAGTATATTGTTAATTAATTTTTGTCAAGGGTGGCAAATCAATGGGGAAAGGACAGTTTTAACAAATAGTGCTGGAAAAACTGGATATCCGCCAACAAATGAACGATTTTGGATGCTTACTTACCACTTAACATACACATGCACACACACACAAATTTAAAACAGATCAAAGGGCTAAACATGAGAATTTAAATTATAGAAATTTTAGAGGAAAACATAGAGAAAAATCTTCAAGACACTGGATTTGGCAATAACTTCTTAGATGTGACAGCTAAAGCACAGGTTAAAAAGAAAAGAATAAACATAGATAAATTGGATTTATAATAAAAAATTAAAAATTTTGTACATCAAACAACAATATCAAGAGATGAAAAATACAACTCCATATTGGAAACAAATATTTGTAATTATATGTCTGATAAGCAGGTAATGCCCAGAATATGTAAAGCACTCCTAAAACTCAGCCACAAGAAAACAATCTATATTTTAAAAGTGGGTCAGGTTTCCCTGGTGGCGCAGTGGATGAGAGTCTGCCTGCTGATGCAGGGGACATGGGTTCGTGCCCTGGTCCAGGAAGATCCCACATGCCACGGAGTGGCTGGGACCATGAGCCGTGGCCACTGAGCCTGTGCATCTGGAGCCTGTGCTACGCAATGGGAGAGGCCACAACAGTGAGAGGCCCACATACCGCAAACAAAACAAAATGAAACAAAATAGGTAAAAGGCTTTAATAAGCATTTCTTCAAAAAAACATACAAATAACCAATAAACACATTAAAAAATGCTCTGTCTCACTGGTCATTAGGGAAATGCAAATCAAAATAATACTAACTGCTTAATAACCTTTAAGAGGGCTACTATAAAAAATTGGAAAATGAAAATTATTGGTGGATGTGAAGAAATTAGAGCCTGTACACTGCTGTTGGAAATACAAAATAGTATGACCACTCTGTAAAATACCTTGGCAGTCATCAAAAATTAAACATGTAATTATTATATGATCCTCTAATTAAACTTTTAGCTATATATCCAAAAGAATAGAAAGCTGGGACTCAAGTAGCTGTATACCAATGTTTATTTAGCATTATGTATAATAGCCAGATACAAAAAAACTAATGTTGTATGATTCTACTTATATGAAGCACCTAAAAAGGCAAATCCATAGAAGCAGAAAGTAAACTAGAAATTCTCTGGGCCTGGGTGGGAGTAAGGGCAGTGGAGTAGATATTGTTGAATGGATACTGAGTTGCCATTTGGGATGATGAAGGATTCTGGTGATTTACAAAACAATGTAAAATAGTTAATACCCCTGAATTGCATAGTTAAGTAGACAGTTAAAGTGGCAACTTTTACGTTATGCATATTTTTGACAATAAAAATTAAGAAAAAAACAATGTGAAAGAAAACTAAACCCAGATTGAGACATAGTCTTGTGAAATATCCGAACGCTAACAGAAGACATTTAAGTTTCTAGGTGAAGGGAAACTCTTTAAAGAACACTAACTTTTTGCAAAATAGATGTTTAATGATACTTCAAAGGATAAGAGCAGATTAAAGTACAATGATAATTAATTTTTATAAATATTGTGTCTAAATTCTGACTAAAATTTCTTAAGTTTACAACAGCAATTGTAAATGATCTTATCTGAGGAAAGAAACTAAAATCTCCAGAAATTTTCTTTAATCACTATTTTATCCTGTTGCAGTCCCGCTCACACCTGCGAGCCTCCTTCAGAGAGGAATCAGCACCAAGACAGAACACCAGGATTCAGTTCAAGTTAAAAGTATATTAGTAGATTGCATTTATTAAGCACAGAAGCATAAACTGATCGGGGCCTCACCAAAGGAGGGGTGAGAGCCCCGAGTCTTGAACGAGTGTGGTTTTTATATCTCAGTTGTAATAGGATGTTCGTTCTAATTTTGAAATGTTGGGTCAGCCAACCAGGACCCAGTGTCTTCCTGTTCACATTCTGCTGGCAAGCAAAGCTTAATTTTACAGAAGCCAAGTCAAGCATTTAGCAATAAAAGCAGTTACAGTACAAACAGTTTTAAGCCAAAACATTTCACCATTAATTCCAAGTATTATAGTCTGAACTGTATGTTCTGGGACAACGTGTCCCATCACAATCCCACATATTTAATCCAATCAGTCTTACAAAAATTAATTTCTAGATTTAATTTTATTCCTTGTATATTTTGTTCACAGATTATGGTTTTATGATCCTTCAGGTTATTGATTTATTTATGTTTGATGAAATATGAAAATAATCATAGTACAGTTAACAAAACAAGTTCTCATGTTACTCTAGGTTAAAATTACTTAATTTAAAATTTTTTAATGTAATTAAACACAATATATTATAAACAGTATTATATACTGTTCAGAAAATTATAATTTGAGAGAAATCATATATAGTCATACCACCATACTTGCTAACTACTTTTAACAATTTGGCATAATCAAACTACTTCCATTAAAATATTTCATTTCTGTGTACGATCATTTTTTTCTTCTGAAAACCAGCAGTGAATCCCTCATTAATTTCATGATATTGTCAAAATTCTCTAAAGTTCTTCACCATATAACCCCAAGTTACATTTCTTGCCATCTTGCTTACCAATTCCCGTGGGACCCACTGAAATGTAAACTGTTTTAAACTTCTTTCAAGTTTCTGGCCTCTGTGTCACATGATTTTGTCAGGGACTTCCCTCAAGTGAGCTGGAAAGGGGAGGTGATCAATGAAAGGAAATAATACAGGGAGGGTTCTAGCACAGAACCTGTGACTCTCCTAAGACATTGCAATCTGTGGTCTTTGGCAGACTTAAGTTAGTGAGGCTTGTCATGCAAGTCTTCTGCTTCAGTGGCTGAGTGTGAAAATCTGGTCTGGTGGTCCAGGAAGGCTTAATTTTATGCAACTGATGGATCCTTGGGGAAAAAATTATGAAAAGTAGGTACAAATGTGTACACTTATTTAAAATAAGAAATGTCACAACTAATTTCACTTAAAATGTTGATTTTAACATTAATTGAGGGGAAGAGAAAAAAAGGGAGGTCATAGTGAAAAGGCAATCATTTTAACCAATTTCAGTTATTTTTGCAAACTTTTAGTAAAATGTATAACTATGTAAACACAATTGCTAACCCCCCTCCAAGGACTTCGGAAATTACTCATACAAATGATTGTTCCTGAAGTTCAAGCTTACTTAGCTTCAGGATCACTCCTCCTTTGGACCTGATGGAACGTTTAGCAGTGATCCATTTGTAGCAGAAGGAAAAGGCAATGTCATCTATGGTCTTATCTTGGAAGCCACATACAAATATAACTTCAGTCCTATTTTCTTAGTCACATAGACCAACACTTCTAAAATGTGGATGAGAATACATAAATGGCATGAATTTTCAGAAGCAAGAATAATCTTGAAAGTTGGGTACAACACAAAGTGACTTTAAACTAGTTACCAAAATTCAGGCGCATCATGAAATTTTAAGTGTTATTTTGTTTGCTATTATTATCTTCAGTTGATTTATCTAAAATTAAATCTCCTAAATCCAATTCTCTTAACAACAGTTTGCCTAGTAAAGAATAACAGACACAAAGATATCATAGTTCTTCTTCAATATAAATATCCAAAACAAGAAAAACTAAACACTATTGAGCAGTGATACACGTATCAATGGTAAATCTGCACAGCAAAGGAAGGACATGGTAACCATGAAAGCTAGATGAGTTGTTACCTGTAGAAGGGAAGGAGCCCCTGTAATTGGAAAGATGTTAGAAGGGGTTCTGTGCTATGACAGTGTCCTACTTCTTGACCTGGCTGGTGGTTACACAAGTATTTTCTCTGTAAACGGTCATCATATTATACATCTTTGTTTTAAGCATTTTTCTGTAATGTATACATACAAGATACAATTTTTAAATCTAAAGGTTAAAAAACACTTTTAAAAAGCGGCTACAAATTCAAAACCAAACAATTAATTTTTGTGATTTCACTCCTTCTACCATATTCTTGATTTCAGTAAGTAACCCCTTTCAACTTTTGTGGTAAAAAATACAGTTATTCTTTTTTTTTTTTTTGTGGTATTCGGGCCTCTCACTGTCGTGGCCTCTCTCATTGCAGAGCCCAGGCTCCAGACGTGCAGGCTCAGCGGCCATGGCTCAGGGGCCCAGCCGCTCCGTGGAATGTGGGATCTTCCCAGACCAGGGCACGAACCCACGTCCCCTGCATCGTCAGGAGGACCCTCAACTGCTGCGCCACCAGGGAAGCCCAAGTGTTATTCTTAATTATTCTCCTTATCTCATTCTCTGTGGTGCAGTGAATATTGGTGCCAAAGACATCCAGGACCTAATTCTTTATGTGATTAGGCAAAAGGGACCCTGCAGGTATGATTGATTTAAGGACTTTGAGATGGGGGAAAGTATCCTGGTTTATCTGGTTGGTCCTTAAATATAATCCCAAATGTCTTTGTAAGAGAGAGGCAGGAGGAGATTAGAGTATAGTAAAGGAGGATGCATTGTAAGTATAGAGGCAGAGATTCAACTGATGTGGTCACAAACCAAGAGTGCCAGGAGCCACTTGGAAGTTTGAAGGAGGCAAGGCACAAATTATCTTACCCTCCGGAAGCAACCATACTGCTTCTCATAGCCAATATCTTGATTAGCCCCATAAAAGTCATTTCAGGCTTCCTGTTCCCAGAACTTTAAGATAATAAATTTTGTATTGTTTTAAACCACTGAATTTGTAGTAATTCCAGCAGTAGAAGACTAAGACACTCCTCATGTTTGACCTGTCACACATCCTACATCACATTATTTCTCATTACATCCACACTGGTTAGCGCACCCCTGCCCATCCCCTGAGTTATTGTAACACACTTCTAACTGAACTATCAGTTTCATAACTCCCAATTCTTCGTATCTAATCTCCACATAGAATCCAGATTAATTTACGGTGTAAATCAAATTGCACCTCTCCTCTCCTCAGACCTTCCAGAAGTTTCCCATCTCACTCATAAAAAAGATCAAGGGCCTTGTTATGTCACATAAGGCCACACATAATCTAACTCCTTAATATTTTTCTGGCTTAATATTTTCCTGCAGCCTTTTTTTTCTCTTGCCCATATTGCTAGCCAATTAAGCCTCCTTGCTATCCTCTGAATGGATAGTTATGTTGCCATCAAAGATGTTGCAGTTGCCACTTTCCATCCTGGGAGTTTTCTTTCATAAATCCACATGGGAGGAGGAAGTTTTTAGTGAAATAGGAGCTTCTCAGTGAGGCTGTTCTTAACCAGTCTATTTAAAACACCATTACCCTCTTACCATCACCACAAAGCACAATTTATCTCCTTCTTTGTTTGATTTTTCTCTGTAATGATGACATGTTACCCAAAATATGGCACTTGCACACTGTGAATATTTTAAGCTGAAAGAGTTTGAGAAAACAGCAAAAGCACAAAGCTCATTCTGACCTTCTTTCTGCCCCTCTTCTCTGAGATAAGTTGTAAGATCCTTATGTGAAAAGTACTCTCCCTATACCAGAGGAAAGGAGCACATTTATCTGCAAAA
Organism: Inia geoffrensis; assembly: GCA_036417435.1. Classification (NCBI taxonomy): domain Eukaryota; kingdom Metazoa; phylum Chordata; class Mammalia; order Artiodactyla; family Iniidae; genus Inia; species Inia geoffrensis. The sequence continues at coordinate 13,160,376 of CM070921.1, forward strand.
TGAGGTACACCAAGAAGGATTCTAAAAAAGGGACAGATCTCGCCAAGTTTTCCCCAGTTTACACTTATGCTCTTTGTCCTATCATCTTCTTAGGACTCCACCTTTCATCAAACCTGGCATGAAATACTCAGGTCTCACTGTGTTTTGAGATCTTCATTTCTTTTTGTATGTTCCAGTGTCACATAAAACTATATTAAATAAATGTGTGTGTGTTTCTCTTGTTTTTATCTTTATTAGTTTAATTTTCAGACTCAGCGAGGTACCCTAAGAGGGTGAGGGAAATTTTTCTTCCACTCGTATATTGTATGTTTATTTACTTGTCTGTTTTCCCCCATTAAGATGTAAACATGAAAGCAGGGGATTGTGTCTGTATATTACTATGTCTTCAGTGCCTAGAACAGTGTCTGGTATTTAACAGGTATTGAAACCTCTAGTTCTGAGAGTTCCTCTGTTAGCAGCAAGAGCTTATTTGTGTTTTGCAAGGGATCACAAATTTTGTTTATGATAATACTGCATAAAGTTATCTTTCTGTAATGCAGATTTGATTATGTTTTCCCAGCTTAAATTTCTTCTCTGTTTTCCCTAAACATCGAAGGTGTTCCCTGTTTCTATATTTTTGATGAAAATGTTTCCTCCATCTGAAATACCTTAACTCCAACTGTTCAGCAAGAGAAGACCTATTTATTCAAATTTCAGCACAGAGTTCACCTCCCCATGCATCTCACTATTAGTGTTTGCTTAAAATTTCTTAAGAACAACACCTGGGATAAGAATATGTATCTTGTTAATGCTTCTATTACTCTTTTCCTACAGTATTAGTCTTTTAAAAATCTATCTGCTGAAAGCAGTATCTCTATCTTATTCACATTTGTCTTCCAGTTGCTTAGTACAATACTTAATAGTAAGTAGGCACTAATAGATATTTTCTTAACAATTTAACTGACGTATCAAGGACATTTTTTGTATTATATAGTGATAAAATAGTAATAGGGAGAGAAGCTTGTTTTTTTTAACTTAAAATAATTTTATCTGTGATAAAATTAAAAATTTGAGGTCTGGAATTGGGTGTTACTTGTCCAGTGCTACTCTAATTTTAATGTGGATGCAAATCACTAGTGTTCATTAAATAAATTAATGTCACTGGTAGCTTCATTTCTTAAAGGTAATAATGCATTTGAAGATGTTGAAGATGTTAACCAAAATTTCAGAAACAAAGAATTGATTGAAATAAAAAAGAGGTTTTTTTGGTGTTTGCTAAGATTGCAGACCAGTAGACACAGTGGCAAGAAACACTTGAAGTTTCTGCTGTTGGACTACAAAAAGGGGAGGCTTATAAAGGCAAAAACTTCAAGATTATAGTTAGTTATATGAGTTGTTTGTCAAGTATTAGGATTGCAGCTGGCAAGAAGCAAGTGTGCTTGTTAACTAAGGATTGGTTGGGGTCTGAAATAGTTGCAATGTTACAAGGGGAGACTTTGAGACTGTAAGGTTGCAGCAGGCACTTGTTCTGAATATGGCTGGTGGTGTCCTTGGACCTGGTACAGTTCAGAGAAGGTTCAGATTTTCAGTGGTGGAGGGACGTGTCTGAAACCAAATCCTCAATGGCCGCCTAGTTCCAATGTTTACACCTGAACTGTGATCACTCCATTATAATTTCAGTTTGTCATAAAGAAAGTCAGAGTCAGATAGAAGTTAAAGTAGTAAAATAGATTTTATTCAGGACTCTTACAATAGAGAAAGAGAGACTTCTACATAGTACTGGGCTCAACTCTTAATATAGCAGAACAAATGGGGATAGCCAAGACGCAGGTTGGAGAATTGTGGAAGGAAAATTACTAAGAGAAGATGTCAGGGGTATGCTGAAAACATGCTGGGTGATTTCCTGGGTGATAGGAAAAGTGAGGGATTTGATCAGACATTGAGGGTGATTAAATACTTGTCATGAGGTTCTCACTAAACTCACTTAGCAGAATTCTTGGCTCTTGAGGACAAGGCCACAGGAAAGGGCCTAGTTACCAAAGGGCTAAGAGGAGACTGTCAAGAGTTTGGTCAAGGAGAGAGTCTTTGTCAGGGGATATTCCAGAGTCTGGAGCTGGTAACTTCCAGAAGTAGACAGGACACACCATTTAATTAACTCCATTATCACCATCTTTGCTGCTAATCTATGTGATTTGACAAATTAGAAAAAGCTGCCCTTTTCTTAAGATAATCTGGATCCATGGATTATAAAATTGATGAAACGTACTACAAAATTTTAGACCAAGATAATTTATTATATTCTGCTAGAATACTGTGAAAAGAAACATACAAGTTGATGATATCCACCTTGTGAATTGATTAAAGTGTCCCCTTTTTTGCGTAATGCCTAAGTGCTCACAGTAGGAATACATACACACTGATATGCTCAACAGTGAAATGTAATTCATGTTTGTCTTCTCTCTGAGAACTTGGAAAACTATAAAAATCTAAATATCAGGAAAATTTAAGAGGTTTGTATTGCAATGTTCATAAGAAAGGTAACATAAAATTAATATGAGACATAATATGTCATAAAATTATTCTTGATATTTTTTCAGCACAGAAGCATTTGTCTCTAGGTTTATTTTTAACCCTCCTATAAAACGCAGTTTTGTCTTCATTTGTATAAGTCTGTGATCAGCCACAGAAAGACAGACCAAAAAGAAAAAAAAACCCTGCTCAGTCTAACCCATCCGTTCTCAAAAATAAATCCACATCATAATCACCTGGAAAACTAAAAAGAATAAAAGAGAGAAGGAAAAAGGAAAGAATAAAAACGGAGAGAGGGAAGGAAGGAAGGAAGGAAGGAAGGAAGGAAGGAAGGAAGGAAGGAAGGAAGGGAGGAAGGAAGGAAGGGAGGAAAAAATAAAGAAATAGAAGAATAGAGGAAGAAAGAAAAAATAAAAGGGAAAAGGGATGTACAGGCCCAGCCTTGTTACTTCAGCTAGGTTAAGGAGCCACTGGTCTAATCTAACAAATAATATATGAAGAGATAAGAGAGCTGTTTCAAGTGAAGTCTTTCTCTTCCTGACTTACTTCACTTTCTATGACAGACTCTTATCTAGGTTTGTCCACCTCATTACAGATAGCTCAATTTCATTTCTTTTTATGGCTCAGTAATATTCCATTGTATATATGTGCCACATCATCTTTCTCTATTCATCTGATGATGGACACTTAGGGTGTTTCCATCTCCAGGCTATTGTAGATAGAGCTGCAATGAACATTTTGGTACATGACTCTTTTTGAATTATGGTTTTCTTAGGGTAGATGCCCAGTAGTGGGATTGCTGGGTCATATGGTACTTCTATTTGTAGTTTTTAAGGAACCTCCATACTGTTCTCCATAGTGGTTGTACCAATTCACATTCCAACCAGCAGTGCAAGAGGGTTCCCTTTTCTCCACACCCTCTCCAGCATTTATTGTTTCTAGATTTTTTGATGATGACCATTCTGACTGGTGTGAGATGATATCTCATGGTAGTTGTGATTTGCATTTCTCTAATGATTAATAATGTTGAGCATTCTTTCATGTGTTTGTTGGCAGTCTGTATATCTTCTTTGGAGAAATATCTATTTAGGTCTTCTGCTCACTTTTGGATTGGGTTGTTTGTTTTCTTGTTATTGAGCTGCATGAGCTGTTCGTAAATTTTGGAGATTAATCCTTTGTCAGTTGCTTCATTGGCAAATATTTTTTCCCCTTCTGAGGGTTGTCTTTTGGTCTTGTTTATGGTTTCCTTTGCTGTGCAAAATATTTTAAGTTTCATTAGGTCCCATTTGTTTATTTTTGTTTTTATTTCCATTTCTCTAGGAGGTGGGTCAAAAAGGATCTTCCTATGATTTATGTCATAGACTGTTGTGCCTATATTTTCCACTAAGAGTTTGATAGTTTCTGGCCTTACATTTAGGTCGTTAATCCATTTTGAGCTTATTTTTGTGTATGGTGTTAGGGAGTGATGTAAACTCATACTTTTACATGTAGCTGTCCAGTTTTCCCAGCAGCACTTATTGAAGAGGCTCTCCTTTCTCCACTGTATATTCCTGCCACGTTTATCAAAGTTAAGGTGTCCATATGTGCGTGGGTTTATCTCTGGGCTTTCTATTCTGTTCCATTGATCTATCTTTCTGTTTTTGTGCCAGTACCATAGCGTCTTGATTACTGTAGCTTTGTAGTATAGACTGAAGTCAGGGGTCCTGATTCCTCCAGCTCCATTTTTCGTTCTCAAGATTGCTTTGGCTATTCGGGGTCTTTTGTGTTTCCATACAAATTGTGAAAATTTTTGTTCTAGTTCTGTGAAAAATGCCAGTGGCAGTTTGATAGGGATTGCATTGAATCTGTAGATTGCTTTGCGTAGTAGAGTCATTTTCACAATGTTGATTCTTCCAATCCAAGAGCTTGGTATATCTCTCCATCTATTAGTATCATTTTTAATTTCTTTCATCAGTGTCTTATAATTTTCTGCATACAGGTCTTTTGTCTTCTTAGGTAGGTTTACTCCTAGATATTTTATTCTTTTTGTTGCAGTGCTAAATGGGAGTGATTTCTTGATTTCATTTCACATTTTTCATCACTAGTACAGAGGAATGCCAGAGATTTCTGTGCATTAATTTTGTATCCTGCTACTTTACCAAATTCACTGATTAGCTCTAGTAGTTTTCTGGTAGTATCTTTAGGATTCTCTATGTAGAGTATCATGTAATCTGAAAACAGTGACAGCTTTACTTCTTATTTTCTGATTTGGATTCCTTTTATTTTTTTTCTTCTCTGATTGTTGTGGCTGAAACTTCCAAAACTATGTTGAATAAGAGTGGTGAGAGTGGGTAACCTTGTCTTTGTCCTGACTTGATGGAAATGCTTTCAGTTTTTCCCCATTGAGGATGATGTTGGCTGTGGGCTTGTCGTATATGGCCTTTATTATGTTGAGGAAAGTTCCCTCTATGCCTACTTTCTGCAGGGTTTTTATCATAACTGTGTGTTGAATTTTGTCAAAAGCTTTCTCTGCATCTATTGAGATGATCATATGGTTTTTCTCCTTCAATTTGTTAATATGGTTTATCACATTGAAAGATTTGCGTATATTGAAGAATCCTTGCATTCCTGGAATAAACGCCACTTGATCATGGTTTACGATCATTTTAATGTGCTGTTGGATTCTGTTTCCTAGTATTTTGTTGAGGATTTTTGCATCTATGTTCATCAGTGATATTGGCCTGTAGTTTTCTTTCTTTGTGACATCCTTGTGGGGCTGTGGTATCAAGGTGATGGTGGCCTCGTAGAAGGAATTTGTGTGTTTTCCTCGCTCTGCTATATTTTGGAAGAGTTTGAGAGGGATAGGTGTTAGCTCTTCTCTAAATGCTTCATCGAATTCACCAGTGAAGCCATCTGGTCCTGGGCTTTTGTTTGTTGGAAGATTTTAAATCACAGTTTCAATTTCAGTGTTTGTGATTGGTTTGTTCATATTTTCTATTTCTTCCTGATTCAGTCTTGGTAGTTTGTGCATTTCTAAGAATTTGTCCATTTCTTCCAGATTGTCCATTTTATTGGCATAGAGTTGCTTGTAGTAATCTCTCATGATCCTTTTTATTTCTGCAGTGTCAGTTGTTACTGGTCCTTTTTCATTTCTAATTCTATTGATTTGAGTCTTCTCCATTTTTTTCTTGATGAGTCTGGCTAATGGTTTGTCTATTTTGTTTATCTTCTCAAAGAACCAGCTTTTATTTTATTGATCTTTGCTATTGTTTCCTTTATTTCTTTTTCATGTATTTCTGATCTGAGTTTTATGATTTCTTTCCTTCTGCTAACTTTGGGGTTTTCTTGTTCTTCTTTCTCTAATTGCTTTAGGTGTAAGGTTAGGTTGTTTATTCGAGATGTTTCCTGCTTCTTAAGGTGGGCATGTATTGCTAAAATCTTCTCTCTTAGAACTGCTTTTGCTGCATCCCATAGGTTTTGGGTCGTTGTGTCTCCATTGTCCTTTGTTTCTAGGTATTTTTAAATTTCCTCTTTGATTTCTTCAGCGATCGCTTCATTGTTAAGTAGTGTATTGTTTAGCCTCCATGTGTTTGTATTTTTTACAGATCTTTTCCTGTAATTGATATCTAGTCTCATGGCGTTGTGGTCGGAAAAGATACTTGATACAATTTCAATTTTCTTAAATTCACCAAGGCTTGATTTGTGACCCAAGATATGATCTATCCTGGAGAATGTTCCATGAGCACTTGAGAAAAATGTGTATTCTGTTGTTTTTGGATGGAGTGTCCTATAAATATCAATTAAGTCCATCTTGTTTAATGTATCATTTAAAGCTTGTGTTTCCTTATTTATTTTCATTTTGGATGATCTGCCCATTGGTGAAAGTGGGGTGTTGAAGTCCCCTACTATGAATGTGTTACTGTTGATTTCCCCTTTTATGGCTGTTAGTTTTTGCCTTATGTATTGAGGTGCTCCTGTGTTAGGTGCATAAATATTTACAATTGTTATATCTTCTTGGTTCGATCCCTTGATCATTATGTAGTGTCCTTCTTTGTGTCTTGTAATAGTCTGTATTTTAAAGTCTATTTTGTCTGATATGAGAATTGCTACTCCAGCATTCTTTTGGTTTCCAGTTGCATGGAATATCTTTTTCCATCCCTTTACTTTCAGTCTGTATGTGTCTCTAGGTCTGAAGTGGGTCTCTTGTAGACAGCATATATATGGGTCATGTTTTTGTATCCATTTAGCCAATCTGTGTGTTTTGGTGGGAGCATTTATTCCACTTACATTTAAGGTATTTATTGATATGTATGTTCCTATTCCCATTTTCTAAATTGTTTTATGTTCGTTTTTATAAGTCTTTTCCTTCTCTTGTCTATTCCTTGTTGTAAAGCTGGTTTGGTAGTGCTGAACTCTCTCAGCTTTTGCTTGTCTGTAAAGGTTTTAATTTCTCCATCAAATCTGAATGAGATCTTTGCTGGGTAGAGTAATCTTGGTTGCAGGTTTTTGTCATTCATCACTTTCAGTATGTCCTGCCACTCCCTTCTGGCTTGCAGATTTTCTGCTGAGAGATCAGCTGTTAACCTTATGGGGATTCCATTGTGTGTTATTTTTCCCTTGCTGCTTTTAATATGCTTTCTTTGTATTTAATTTTTGATAGTTTGATTAACATGTGTCTTGGTGTATTTCTCCTTGGTTTTATCCTGTATGGAACTCTCTGTGCTTCCTGGACTTGATTAACTATTTCCTTTCCCATGTTACGGAAGTTTTCAACTATAATCTCTTCAAATGTTTTCTCAGTCCCTTTCTTTTTTCTTCTTCTTCTGGAACCCCTATAATTCGAATGTTGGTGCATTCAATGTTATCCCAGAGGTCTCTCAGGCTGTCCTCAGTTTTTTTCATTCTTTTTTCCTTTTTCTGCTCTGCAGTAGTTATTTCCACTATTTTATCTTCCAGGTCACTTATCCGTTCTTCTGCCTCAGTTATTCTGCTATTGATCCCATCTAGAGTACTTTTAATTTCGTTTATTGTGTTGTTCATTGTTGCTTGTTTCATCTTTAGTTCTTCTAGATCCTAGTTAATTGTTTCTTGCATTTTGTGTATTTTATTTTCTAGATTTTGGATCATCCTTACTATCATTATTCTGAATTCTTTTACAGGTAGACTGCCTATTACCTCTTTATTTGTTAGGTCTGGTGCATTTTTATCTTTCTCCTTCACCTTCTGTGAGTTTTTCTGTCTTCTCATTTTGTTTATCTTACTGTGTTTGTGGTATCCTTTTTGCAGGCTGCAGTTTCATAGCTCCCGTTGTTTTTGATGGCTGTCTCCAGTGGCTAAGGTTGGTCCAGTGGGTTGTGTAAGCTTCCTGGTTGAGGGGACTAGTGCCTGTGTTGTGGTGGATGAGGCTGGATCTTGTCTCTCTAGTGAGCAGATCCACGTCTGGTGGTGTGTTTGGGGTGTCTATGGACTTATTATGATGTTAGGCAGCTTCTCTTCTAATGGGTGGTGTTGTGTTCCTGTTTTGCTAGTTGTTTGGCATAGGCTGTCCAGCAGTGTAGCTTGCTGGTCGTTGAGTGAAGCTGGGTGCTGGTGTTAAGATGGAGGTCCCTGGGAGATTTTCGCCATTTGATATTGTGTGGAGCTGGGAGGTCTCTTGTGGACCAGTGTCCTGAATTTGGCTGTCCCACCTCAGAGGCGGAGTTCTGATTCCTGGCTGGAGCAGGAAGAGCCTTTCATCCACACGGTTCAGTTTAAAAGAGAGAGAAAATAGAGAGAATTAATAGAAGTAGGAAGAAAGAAAGAAAGGAGGGAAAGAAGGATGGAAGGAAGGTGGAAAGGAAGGAGGGAAGAAAGGAAGAAAGAAAGAAAGAAAGAAGAAAAGAAGGATAGAAGGCAAGAAGGAAAGAAAGGAGGGAGGGAGGGAGGAAGAAGGAAGGAAGGAAGGAGGGAAGGAAGGAAAAAAGAGAAAGTAGATACATTAAAATAGAATGAAGTAAAGTATAATAAAATTATTGAATTAAAACATAATTATTTAGGGGAAAAAAAAAGGGATGGATAGAACCTTAGGACAAATGGGGGAAGCCATGCTATACAGACAAAATCTTACACAGAAGCATACACATACATCCTCAAAAAGAGATAAAGTGGAAAAAATCATAAATCTTGCTTTCAAAGACCACCTTCTCAATTTGGGATGATTCGTTGTCTAAAGGAGGGAAGGAAGGAAAGAAAGAAAGAAAGAAAGAAGGTAAAGTATAATAGAATTATTAAAATTAAAATGAATTAAGAATAAATTAAAAAAAACAAACAATGGATGGATAGAACTCTAGGACAAATGGTGGAAGCAAAGCTATACAGACAAGATCTCAAACAGAAGCATTCACATACACATTCACAAAAAGAGGAAAAAGGGGAAAAAATCATAGATCTTGCATTCGAAGTCCAACACCTCAATTTGGGATGATTCACTGTCTATTCATGTATTCCACAGATGTAGGGTACATCCAGTTGATTGTGGAGCTTTAATCCACTGTTTCTGAGGCTGCTGGGATAGATTTCCCTTTCTCTTCTTTGTTCTCACAGCTCACAGGGGCTCAGCTTTGGATTTGGCCCTGCCTCTGCTTGTAGGTCACAGGAGGGCGTCTGTGTTTTGCTCAGACAGGACGGGGTTAAAGGAGCCTCTGACTTGGGGGCTCTGGCGCACACAGGCCGAGGGGAGAGAGGGGCATGGCGCGTGGGGCGGGCCTGTGGCGGCAGAGGCCAGAGTGACGTTGCACCAGCCTGAGGCCCGCCGTGTGTTCTCCCTGGGAAGATGTCACTGGATCACGGGAACCTGGCAGTGGCAGGCTGCACAGGCTCCCCAGAAGAGGGTTGTGGATAGTGACCTGTGCTCGTACACAGGCCCCTTGGTGGCGGCAGCAGCAGCCTTATCGTCTCCCGCCCGTCTCTGGGGACCGCGCTTTTAGCCGCGGCTCGCACCAGTCTCTGGAGTTCCTTTAAGCAGAACTCTTAAACCCCTCTCCTCGCGTACCATGAAATAAAGAGGGAAGAAAAAGTCTTGCCTCTTTGGCAGGTGCAGACTTTTCCCCCGACTCCCTCCCGGCTAGCCGTGGTGCACTAACCCCTTCAGGCTATGTTCAGGCCGCCAACCCCATTTCTCTCCCTGCGCTCCAACCGAAACCGAAACCCGAGCCTCAGCTCGCAGCCCCGCCCGCCCCGGCGGGTGAGCCGACAAGCCTCTCGGGCTGGTGGTGAGTGCAGGTCGGCACCGATCCTCTATGCGGGAATCTCTCCGCTTTGCCCCCCGCACCCCTGTTGCTGTGCTCTCCTTCGCGGCGCCTAAGCTCCCCCCTCCACCTCCCGCAGTCTCCTCCCACGAAGGAGCTTCCTAGTGTGTAGAGACTTTTCCTCCTTCACAGCTCCCTCGCACTGGTGCAGGTGCTGTCCCTATTCTTTTGTCTCTGTTTTTTTTCTTTTGCCCTACCCAGGTACGTGGGGAGTTTCTTGCCTTTTGGGAGGTCTGAGGTCTTTTGCCAGCATTCAGGTGGGGTTCTGTAGGAGTTGTTCCACGTGTAGATGTATTTCTGGTGTATCTGTGGGGAGGAAGGTGATCTTCGCGTCTTACTCTTCCGCCATCTTCCCAAGATTATCCCATTCATCTACTTTAAACCTCTTTATGTCTTTGAATATAAAGTGAGTCTCTTGTATCTAGTAGATAGTTGGATTGTGATTTCTATGTATTCATGTTGTCAATCTCTGCCCTTTTGATTGGAGAGTTTAAGCTATTTGTATATACGGAAAGATTATTTGGTAAGGAAATATCTATTTCTGCCATTGTAATATTTGTTTTCTCTGTGTCTTGTGACTTTATTATCCTTTTCTCTCTCCATTAGTGCCTTTCCCCCACCTCTTTAGTCGATTTTTGTACTCAACTGTTTCTGCTTCCTTTCTCATTTTGTTTTCTGTATATTCCATGGATGTTTTCTTTGTGGTTACCATAGGGCTTACATTTTTCATCTTAAAGATATAACATCTAATTTGAACTGGTAGCAATGCCAACAACTGTAATTACATACAAAAAATCTCCTATATGCCTCTGTTCCCCCATTTATGTTATTGCCACAAATTAAATTTTAGGCATTATATGCCAGCAAAATATGTATTTTGTGTGTGTGTGTGTGTGTGTGTGTGTGTGTGTGTGGTAGGTGGGCCTCTCACTATTGTGGCCTCTCCCGTTGTGAAGCACAGGCTCCAGACACATAGGCTCAGTGACCATGGCTCATGGGCCCAGCCGCTCCACAGCATGTGGGTTCTTCCTGGACCAGGGCACGAGCCCGTATCCCCTGCATAAGCCGGTGCTAATGGTTTATCAACTTTATTTATCTTCTCAAAGAACCAGCTTTTAGTTTTATTGGTCTTTGCTATTGTTTTCTTTGTTTCTATTTCATTTATTTCTGCTCAGTCTTTATGATTTCTTTACAGTAATACTGGCTTTTAAATTTAGGCATGTATTTCCCTTTTTGGAGGTTTTTATTTCTTCATATAACTTTGAGTAACTGTTCACTGTTTTTCATTTCAACCTGAAGGGGGATTCTCTTAGGCAGAGTTTCTGGGTAGGTTGTAGTAAGAACAAATTCTCACAGCTTTTGTTTATTTGCAAAAGTATTAATTGCCCTTATTTTTCAAGGACAATTTCTCTGGATTTAGAGTTTTTGATTGACAGTTTTGTTTTCCCAGCACTGTGTATATTATCCCTGGCCCCTGGCCTCCATGGTTTCTGATGAGAAATCTGCATATAATCTTATGCTATTATCCCTTGTATGTGACGAGTCTTTTCTTTCTTGCTGCTTTCAAAATTCTCTTTGTTTTTTGACAGTATAATTATATTGTGTCCTGCTGTAGATATTTGAGCGTATTTTACAGTTTATTTAGTTTATTATAATTGTAGTGTTAATTTCATTAAACTTGAGAAAACTTTGGTCATTAAAAGTGTTTAGAATACTCTGTCTCTTTTTTTCTGTTGTCCCTTTGTGAATGCCATCATGTATATGTTGCCCTCCTTCTTGATGTTTCACAAGTTCCTTAACCTCTGTTCAATTTTCTTTATTCTTTTTTACTTCTGTTCTTCAGATTGGATAATGTCAATTTTTCTTTGTTCAAATTGCTAATTCAACCTTCTATCTTTTATCTGATTCTATCTGTCCAATCTGGTATTGAGTGCTTCTGGTAAACTTGTCATATTATCTTGTTATATTTTCAGCTACAGAGTTTGATACATTTTTATAATTTCTACCATTATAGAGTCTCCTCTTGTATATACATCATTTTTCTGAACTCCTTTAGTCCTTTTTCCAGTTTTCCTTTAGATCTTTGAGCATATTTAAACAAGCTATTTTGCTTTCTGTCCAGCGAGTCCTTGTCTCAGATTTTCAGGAATGTTTTGTGGTAGTTTATTTTGTTCTTCAAATGGAACATAATCTGTTTCTTTTGTCATTTGTTGTTTTTGAAAATGGGATATTTCACCATATATAATGTGGTAATTCTGGAAAATCTTTGGATTCTTCTCATTCTCAAAGGTTTGGGGTTTTTTCTTTTGTTTATTTTTTAAATGGTTGAAGTCTTTATAATTGTTTAGCTATTTTCTTAAAATATTTTGGAAGGAATATAGTCCTAGTTGTATTTGGTTACAAAGTCTCTGTTTATTTACCTCTTGATAAGCTTATGGGGTTTTTTTAATTGAGGTATAGTTGATTTACAATATTATACTATTAGTTTCAGGTGTACATATAGTGATTCAGTATTTTTTCAGATTATACTCCATTAAAAGTTATTATAAGAAAATGGCTATAGTTTGCTGTGCTACACAATATATCCTTCTTGCTTATCTATTTTATACATGGTGGTTTGTATCTCTTAATTCCATACCCCTAACTTGTCCATCTTCCCTTCCCTCTCCCCACTTGAAACCACTAGTTTGTTCTCAATATCTTTGAGTCTGTTCCTGTTTTGCTATACACATTTGTTTTAGTTTTTAGATTCCACATATAAGTAATATCATACATTATTTGTATTTGTCTGACTTATTTCACTAATCTCTAAATTCATTCACATTGCTTCAAATGGCAGAAGTTAATTCTTTGTATAGCTGAATAATATTCCATATTTTATACATATTCTTTATCCATTCACCTGTTGATGGGCACTTGGGCTGCTTTCATGTCTTGGCTGTTGTCAATAATGGTGTTGTAAACATTGGGGTGCATGTATCTTTTTGAATTAGGTATTTGTTACCTAATTTGTAACCCAGCTATATGCTCAGCAGTGGAATTGCTTGGTCATATGGTAGTTCTGTATTAGTTTTTTCAAGAAACGTAATATTATTTTCATAATGGTACACCAATTCACATTCCAACTGAAAGTGTATAAGAGTTCCCTTTCCTCCACATCCTTGCCAACATATGTTATTTGTAGACATTTTGATGATAGCCCTTCTGAAAGATGTGAGATTATGTCTCATTGTTTTGATTTGCATTTCTTTATTAATTAGCAATGTTAAGCATCTTTTCCTGTGCCTTGGGGAAAATATCGATATGGATCTTCTCAGTTTTTAATTGTGTTTGTTTTTTGATATTGAGCTGCATGAGCTGTTTATATATTTTGGATATTAACTGCTTGTTATTCGTAGTACTTGCAAATATTTTCTCCTATTTCCTAAATTGCTTTTCTCTTTTGCCAATGGTTTCCTTTGCTTTGTAAACCTTTTAACTTTAATTAGGTACAATTTAAAAATTTGTGCTTCTATTTCTTTTGCATTAAAAGACAGATCAAAACAAAATATTATTACTAATTACATCAGTGAGTTACTTTATATTGTCCAACAGATTTCATGTGTCGCTTTCATTTTATTTTCAGCAGTCTTTCTGTCTGCTGTTCTGTTGGATGAGTTCCATTATTCTACCTTTCAGATCACTTATCCATTCTTTTGCATTATTTAGTCTGCTATTGATTGCTTTTGGATCAATTTTTATCTCCACAATTGAGCTGTCTCATTTGATTGTTTGCTCTTTATAGTTTGTAGTTCCTTGTTACAGTGATCTGCAGTTCTATTGATAATCTTTCTTAATTCCTTCAGCATTTTTATTACCTCCTTTTTGAACTAAGGGTATAGTAGACTGGTGATATCTGTTTCATTATTTGTTCTTTCAGGGGAATTCTCTTGTCTTTGAAATGGGAGTAGTTCATTTACTTTTTCATGGCTTTCTGTCTCTATGCATTTAGGAAAACCAGTTTCCTACTGTGGTTTTGAAGGGCTTTTTTTAATGTGGCAGCATCCCTGCGTAGCCTGGTTGAGTCCATTGATTTTGGTGAGATTTTTTTATGGATGTCTGCCACATCTTTCTTAGTGTGCTGACCATTATCCCCTCAATAAGGGATGTGACTGGTGTTGTGTCCAGAGCCTGCACTGGATAATTAGCAGGGTCCCCTCTTTGCTCCACTGTAGTCACAGCCCTGCTGGGGAGCAAGGTCTGCTCCCCAGGTGTTGGAGTAGAAGCCAGGAAGGCCAGGTTTAATAAAGCTCCATTGTCGTTAAGTGTGTGGCCTGTCCCCAAGGAGGTGAGGGGTGAAACAAGTGAGGACCATGTGGTCAGAGCAACCTATCCACTGCCTGGGCAAGCATCTACCATCTTGATTCACCTGCTGTAATATTCTTTTTCTGTGGTGTCTTTGTCTTGTTTTGGTATGAGATTAATGCTGACTTTGTATAATGAATTTGGGAGTGTTATCCTCAACTTTTTGGAATATTTTGAGAGGGTAGGTGTTAGTTCTTCTTTATATATTTGGTAGAATTACCCTGTGAAGCTGTCTAGTCGTAAAAGTTTGTTTTTTGGGAGTTGTGTTTGTTGTTAGGAGTCTGTATGTTTCTAGAAATTTATCCATTTCTTCTAGAATGTCTAATCAGTTGGCACATAACTGTTCATAGCATTCTCTTAGGATTCTTTGTGGTATTAGGTGTCATTTCTCCTCTTTATTTTATTTACTTGTTTGGGTTCTCTCTCTTTTCTTCTGGGTGAGCCAGGCCAAAGGTATATCATTTTTAAAAATCTTTTTGAAACACTAACTCTTGGTTTTATTGATTTTTTTCTGTTGTTCTATTTAATCTCCATTGTATTTATTTCCTCTCTATCCTCATTATTTCTCTCCTATGGCTGACTTTGGGCTTTGTTGTTTCTTTTTTTCTAATTCCTTTTGGTGGTAGGTTAGGTTGTTTATTTGAGGTTTGCCTTGTTTCCTGAGGAATACATGTATCACTATGAACTTCCCTCTTAAAAGTGCTTTTGCTGTATTGCATACATTTAGAAAGTAGTGTTTTCATTTCCATTTTCCTCAAGACATTTTCTTGATTTCCACTTTCATTTCTTCACTGACACATTATTTTTTAGTATTATGTTGTTTAATCTCTATATGTTTATCTTTTCCCCATTTTTCAAAATTGACTTCTAGTTTTATATCATTGTGATCAGAAAAAAATGTTTAATATAATTTCCATTATGTTAAATTCATTGAGATATGTTTTGTGGCCTATCATGGAGAACAGTCCATGGGCACTTGTAAGATATGTTGACTTGAAACAGGAGGGAAAGGGGCAGGGCATAACCTTTGAAAGAATGACATAGCCTGAGGACATGACATAAACTGATTAGAACCAAACAAGTCTGACATGGAGGACCAGTTGACTTCCACTATACCTTGAGCCTCAGTATATGCTCACATCACCAAGGTAAATGACACACCCACAGACACCATGACAGTTCCAAGGAACCATAGGGATCAAAAAGCTATTGGTGGGCTTCCCTGGTGGCACAGTGGCTGACAGTCTGCCAGCTGATGCAGGGGACATGGGTTTGTGCCCTGGTCTGGGAAGATCTCACATGCCACAGAGTGGCTGGACCCATGAGCCATGGCCGCTGAGCCTCCCATGATGGCCCAATTCCTGGAAATCCCTGCCCCTTTCCAAAATAGCTGGAATATTCCACCCACTCATGAAATTATGCAACCTTATAAAAACTGACAACTCCATACCCTGGTGCCATTCCTGCCTTCTGAGATGACCCACACACTGTCTGTGGAATGTGTTTCTCTCTAAATAAATCCACTTCTTACCTATCACTTTATCTCTAACTGAATTCTTTCTGCAATAAGACATCAAGAAACTGAGCTTCATTAAGTCCTGAAACGAGGTGTGTGATCTTAGTTGGAAAACTGTGGGTTTTTGCCAGTTTGAATCCCAGCTGCATGGGTTCACATCCTAAACAGGGTTTTGGCCAGATTTGAGTCCTCGCCACATGAGATTAAAATCCCAGTCATGGTTTTGGCTGGATTTGAGTCCTAGCCATGTGAATTTGAGTCTCAATCAGGGTTTTGGCTGGATTTGAGTCCTGAACATGTGGCTTCAAATCCCAATCTGAGGTGCACACATTCAGACTTGTCAGAAGGATGGTAGAGTAGAAAGAAATGAGCTCACCCCTTCTTACAAAAACACTGAAATTGTAAGAAAGAGAAACTCTATGTTTAGAGGGTGGAAGTCTAGTGTATACCAAGACCCAAGGATAAAAGCAGGGACCTCCTAAGAGACTTGGGCATAGGTACCTGTTAATATTTAAGGGTCTCCTGTGGAGGTGGGGGAGTGGCTGTAGCTCAGTGTGTGGACCAAAACACTAGCAGTGGAAGTTATGGTGAGTACTTATCAGACATGAGCCTTCCTGGAGGTTTTCATTCCCCACTCCTAATACTTAGCCTCACCCAGTAGTCTGTAGGCTCCAGTTCTGGGATGCCTCAGTCCAAACAACTAATAGGGTGTGAGCACAGCCCCACTCATCAGCAGACAATCTGCTTAAAGTATTCCTGAGCACAGTGCTGCCCACCAGAGGGACAAGACCCAGCTCCACACATCAGTGGGCAGGAACCAGCCCTTTCCAGCAGGAAAACTGCACAAACCTCTCAGATAGACTCATCAACAAGGGGGTATACAGCAGAAGCCAGAAGAACTACAACCCTGCAAACTGCAGAAAACTGCAATCACAGAAATTTAGACAATCTGAGACAGCAGAGGAATATGTCCCAGTTGAACAAGATAAAACCACAGAAGAACAACTAAATGAAGTGAGAATAAGCAACTACCATAAAAATAATTCAGAAAAATGATAGTGAAGATAATCCAAGGTCTCAGGAAAAAATGGAGGAACAGACAGAGAAGATAAAAGAAATAATTTTTAAAGACCTAAAAGAACTAAAGAACAAATAAACAAAGATGAACAATACAAGAACTGAAATGAAAAATATACTGGAATGAATCAATAGCAGAGTAACAGAGACACAAGAATGGATAAGTGACCAGGAAGGCGGATTGGAGGAAATCACTGCTGCACAACAGAAGATAAAAGAATGAAAAGAAATGGAGACATTCTAAGAGACTTCTGGGACAACATTAAGTGCACCATTTGCATTAAAGGAGTCCGAGAGAGAGAAGAGAGAGAAAAAGAACCTGAGAAAATATTTGAAGAGACAAAAAATGAAAAATTCCCTAACATGCAAAAGAAAACCATCACCAAAGTGCAGGAAGTGCAGAGAATCACAGGCAGGAAAAACATAAGGAGAAACACACTGATACACGTAGTAATCAAATTGACAAAATATTTATTAAAAGGAAAAAGTATTAAGAGTAACAAGGGAAAAACAACAACTAATATATAAGGGAACTCCCATAAATTTATCGGCTGATTTCACAGCAGAAATTCTGTGAGCCAGAAGAGAGTGGCATGATACATCTAAAGTGATGAAACAGAAGAAACTACAACCAAGATTACTCTACCCATTCAGATTTGACAGAGAAATCAAAATTTTTATAGACAAGCAAAAGCTAAGAGAATTCAGCATCACCAGACCAGCTTTGCAAGAAACGATAAAGTAAATTCTCTAAGCAGAAAAGAAAAGACCACTACTAGAACAAGAAAATTGTGAATGGAAAAGATCACTGGTAAAAGCATACATACAGTAAAAGTAGGAAATGATCTGCCCACAAATATGATATCAAAACCATCAACTATAAGAAGAGGAGAACACAAAGCCTGGATATTGGAAATGCATTTGAAGTAAAAAAAAAAAAAAAACAAACCTATGTGATGAAGCAAAAGCTGTTCAAAGAGGGAAGTATATAGTTATAAAAACATCTCAGGAAACAAGAAAAGTCTCAAATATACAACCAGAACTTTGCCTAAATCAACTAGACAAAAAAGAAGAAACAAACCCAAAGTGAGTAGGAGGGAAAAAATCTTAATGATCAGAGTAGAAATAAATAAAATGTAGACAAAGAAGAAAGTAGCAAAAATTAATGAAACCAAAAGCTGGTTCTTTGAGAAAATTAATGAAATGATGTCTTTAGCCAGATACAACAAGAAAAAAAAGGAGAGAACTCAAGTCAATAAAATTAGAAATGAAAATGGAGAAGTTATAATGGGCACCACAGAAATACAAAGGATCATAAGAGACTACTACAAATATCTATAAGCCAGTAATATGGACAGCCTAGAAGAAATGGACAAATTCTTAGAAAGATACATCCTTCCAAGGCTGAAACAAGAAGTAGAAAATATGAACAGACAAATCACAAGTACTGAATTTGAAACTGTGATTAAGAATCCTCCAACAAACAAAAATCCAGGGACAGATGACTTCAGAGGTGAATTCTATCAAACATTTACAGAAGACTTAACACATACTGTTATGAAACTCTTCCAAAAAATTGCAGAGGAAGGAATACTCCTGAGATAATTCTATGAGGTCACCATCACCCTGATACCAAAACCAGACAAAGATACAACAATAATAAAATTACACGCCAATATCACTGATGAACATAGATGCAAAGATCCTCAACAAAACACTAGCAAACCAAATCCAAAAACACATTAAACTTATTATACACCCTGATAAAGTGAGATTTACCTCAGAGATGCAAGGATTTTTCAATATATGCAAATCAATCAATGTAATACACCATACAACAAATTGAAGAATAGAAAATATATGATCATCCCAATAGTTGCAGAAAAACTTTTGACAAAATTCAACACCCAATTATGACAAAAATATCTCCAGAAAGTGGGCTTAGAGAGAGCCTAAGAATAAAGGCCATACACAACACACCCACCACTAACCTCATACTCAATGGTGAAAAACTGGAAGCATTTCCTGTAAGATGAGGTGCAAGACAAGGATGTCCACTCTTGCCACTTTTATTCAACATAGATTTGGAAATCCTAGCCAAGGCTATCAGAGAAGAAAAAGAAATAAAAGAAATACAAACCGGAAAAGAAGAAGTAAAAGTGTCACTGCAGATGACATGACATTATACATAGAAAATCCTAAAGATACTACTAGAAAACTACTAGCACTCATCAATGAATTTAGTAAAAGGGCAGGATACAAAATTAATGCACAGAGATCTCTTGCATTCCTATATGCTAAAAGTGAAAAAAACAGAAAGAGAAATAAGGAAAGAATCCCATTACCATTGCATCAAAAAGAATAAAATACCTAAGAATAAACCTACCTAAGGTGGCAAAAGACCTGTACTCAGAAAACTAAGATGCTGATGAAAGAAATCACAGATAGGCATATGGAGAGAAATACCATGATCTTGGATCAGAAGAATCAATATTGTGAAAATGACTATACTACCCAGAGGAATCTACAGATTCAACACAATCCCTACCGAATTACCAAGGGCATTTTTTTCACAGAATTAGAACAAAAAATTATACAATTTGTATGGAAACACAAAAATCCCCAAATAGCCAGAGCAATCTTGAGAAAGTAAAATGGAGCTGGAAGAATCAGGTTCCTTGACTTCAGATTATACTACAAAGCTACAGTAATCAAGATAGTATTGTCCTGGCACAAAAACAGAAATAGAGATCAATGGAATAGTATAGAAAGCCCAGCGATAAATGCACACACGTATGGTCACCTAATCTTTGACAAAGGAGGTCAGAATATACAATAGAGAAGAGACAGCCTCTTCAATAAGTGGTGCTGGGAAAACTGGACAGCTACATATAAAAGAATGAAATTAGACCCAGGAGTGGAGGGTGGGATGAATTGGGAGATTAGGTTTGACATATGCACAGTACCATGTGTAAAATACATAGCTAGTGAGAACCTGCTATATAGCACAGGGAGCTCAGCTCAGTGTTCTGTGATGACCTAGGTGGGTGGGATGGGGAGAGGATGGGAGGGAGGTCCAAGAGGAAAGGGGTATAGTTATACATATAGCTTATTCTCTTCATTGTACAGTAGAAACTAACACAACATTGTAAAGTTATTTTACTTCAAAAAAAATGTGAAACAAAACAAAACAAAAAGAATGAAATTAGAACACCACTTAACACCATACACAAAAATAAACTCACAATGGGTTAAAGACCTAAAGGTAAGGCTATATACTATAAAACTGTTAGAGGAAAACACAGGAAGAAAACTCTCTGACATAAATCTCAGCAAGACCTTTTTTAACCCATCTCCTACAGTTATGAAAATTAAAAAAAATAATCACATGGGACCTAATTAAACACAAAAGTTTTTTGCACAGCCAAGGAAACCATAAATGAAGCCAAAAAACCCCCTCAGAATGGGAGAAAGTATTTGCCAGTGAAGCAACTGATAAGGGAATAATTTCCAAAATATACAAACTGTTCATGCAGCTCAACATCAAAAAAAAAAAGAAAGAAAAACTCACTCAGAAAATGAGCTGAGGGCCTAAACAGACATTTCTCCAAAGAAGGTATACAGATGGCCAACAAACACATGAAAGAATGCTCAACACAATTAATCATTAGAGAAATGCAAATCAAAACTTCAATGTGGTATCATCTCACAGGAGTCACACCAGCCAAAGTGGCCATCATCAAAATATCTACAAACAATAAATGCTGGAGAACGTGTGGAGAAAAGAGAAGCCTCCTACATTGTTGATGGGAATGTAAATTGGTACAGCCACTATGGAAAAGAGAATGGAGATTCCTTAAAAAACTAAAAATAGAACTATCATTTGACCCACCAGTACCACTCCTAGGCATATACCCAGAGAAAACCATAATTGAAAAAATACATGCATCCCAGTGTTCCTTGCAGCACTATTTACAATAGCCAGGATGTGGAAACAGCCAAAATTTCCATCAGTAGAGTAATGGATAAAGAAGATGTAGTATATATACAAAATGGAATATTACTCATCCATAAAAAAGAATTAAACTGTGTCATTTGCAGAGACATGGTTAGACCTAAAGAATGTCAAGCAGAGGGAAATAAGTCAGAAAGAGAAAAAGAAATATTGTACAATATCTCATATGTGGAATCTAAAAAAATGGTACAGATAAACTTATTTGCAAAGCAGAAATGGAGACACAGATATAGAGAACAAATGTACTGATACCAAGTGGGGAATGGAGGGTGGGATGAGTTTTTAGGTGGGGATTGACATATATACACTACTACATATAAAATATATAACTAATGAGAACCTACTGTATAGCACTAGGTTAAGTAGAGGGAACTACTTAAATGGTTCTCTACTTAAGTAGAGGGAACACTGCTTAATGCTCTGTGATGACCTAAATGGGAAGGAAATCCAAAAAAGAGGGGATATATGTATGCATATGACTGATTCACTTTGCTGCACAGCAGAAACTAACACATTGCCATTTTTCTCTATCCTTTACATTATGGCTTCTGAATTTATAAAGGATTTATCCTTCTCTTAGAATTTTTCTTCTATGACTTCTTATGATTTGTAGGTTTTTTTTCTTTTTTAATATTCCAGTTTTTTTTTTCTCAGAAATTTATTTTGGAATAAAGCTATTTGAAGCTTAGTTAGGTTGATGGCCAAGAAAACTAAATGTAGAAGGAAACATATCTATGTCACTATTTAGATAGTAAATATCTTAAATCTGGTTTGAAAAGTAGGTTTTATATAAAATCTGGGAAGCTATAAAGAATAAAATTTTAACTAGTGATATGACTATGAACAATTTCACATGTTATGTAACTGTCTTAACACACATGCATACATGTGCTCAAATCCATACATAGGAAAATTGTGAACATGTAGCCACGGAACAAGCCAAGCTATTATTATTTTGCTTTGTCTTTGTCCATCTAAGATTTTAGTCTCAACCTCATTTTTAAGTATATAAACTAAATCTCATTTATAGACATAGAAAAGAAGGGTTTCTTACAGCTTTTTCAGGCAAGGGAAATGTTCTAGCAACCCAGGGTGATTTTGCAAGGATATTTTCCTTTATTTCCAGTTTCTGACATTACAGTTGGTTCCATTGGCTAAGGCTCCCCACTCATGCTCCATAAACCACGTATCTCAACTTCTTTTTCACGAAAGCCTCCAGTCCCCCTGATGGTCTTCCCTCACACGTTTAGGAACACAAGAGTCACTAGACAGAGATGTGAATGCAGATGTTGCTTGGATTTCACTGACTTACAACTTCACTCACAAATGGTGGTGCTTCCCCTTACAAGGCTATGGGCAAGAGCTTGCCTACAAAGAGCTTCCTGATCCTTACAAATAAAGAGACACAAAATTTAACATATATGAACATTGTATGTAAGGTATTTTAGAGTCATTTTTAGGAAAACATGTCTTGTATTCTGAGGAAATAGCTTTCTTTAATTGAAGTTTAAATGGCTTACATTAATGAAATTGGCATATAGTTAGTAGTATATGTTTTGCTGTGATTCTGAGAAAAAATGTTTGTAAGCTTTCAAATTAATTTTTTAATCAATCTGTACGCAAGGAAACCATTGGTAAATTGCAAATTTAGAAATATAGAGCGTGTCTGCTAGAGCAACTTAATTTTAGTTCAAGGCAGAAGTATGATTTCTTTTTTTTTTTTTTTTTTGAGTAGGAAGAACATTTCCTTCTGCATCCAGGGAGTTTGGAGATCAAATATTGGTGTCTTACTCTCTTGCCCAAACTAATAATTTTTTAAAATTTGAAATTGGTCCCTTTACCATTACCATTATTACTGACATAGATTCATTACCATCATCTTATTATGTGCTTATTTTCTTCCACAGTTTAGACACTATTATTATTGTGATTTTATGAAGTCAACATTTATGTAGGTTCCCTTACATATTGATCAATGCTTTGCTCATTTTTTCCCCCTACATCTCAAAATATCTGTTATTTTCCTTTTACTTAAGTTTTATATTTCAGAATTTCTTCAAGTGACTTTAAGATCTTACTGTTTGGTCGAAATGTCTTCATTCTGCTCTCAGCATTTTTTAAATTAATTAATTAATTTTTTATTGATGTATAATTGACATAACAATATTACATTAATCCCAGATGTACAACATAGTAATTCAACATTTTTATGTAATGTGCTCCATACAAATTTGTTTTAAAATGTTGACTATATTCCCTATATGTACATTACGTCCTTGTAGCTTGTCTATTTTATACATGGTGGTTTATATCTCTCCATCCCCTACTCCTATCTTGTCCCTCCTTCCTTCCCTCTCCTCACTGTTAACCGCTAATATATATGTGAGTCTATTTCAGTTGTTTTATTTATTAGATTCCACATGTAAGTAATAACATACAGTATTTACCTTTCTCTCTGTGACTCATTTCACTAAGCACAATACCCTCCAGGTCCATGCATGTTGCTGCAAATGACACAATTTATATTCATTTTTATGGCTATTATTTCACTATACATACATATACACATGTATATATGTGTGTGTGTATATATATATCACATCTTCTTTATCCATTCACCATTTATGTATTGTAAACACTTAGGTTGTTTCTATATTAGCTATTTTAGATATGCTTCAGTGTAAATGTGGGTGCATATATTTTTTAAGTTAGTGTTCCCATTGTCTTCAGATAACTACTCATAACTGGAATTGCTGAATCATAAGGTAGTTCCATTTTAATTTTTTACAGAACTTCCATAGTGTTATCCACAGTGGCTGCAAAAATTTATATTCCCACAAAGGGTGTACAAAGGTTCACTTTTCTCCAAATCCTCACCAATATTTATTACCTGTAGACTTTTTTGATGAGAGACATTCTGATGGATGAGAGGTGACATCTCACATTAGATTTCCATTTGTCTGATGATTAGTGATGTTGAGCATCTTTTCTTGTGCCTTTGGCCATCTGAATATTTTTTCTGGAAAAACACATATGCAGTTCCTCTGCCCATTTTGAAATTGGTTTTCTAATTTTTTGTTACTGAGTTTTATGAGTTCTTCATTTATTTTAAATATTAATCCGTTGTTAGTCACAACATTTACAAATATTTTTCCCCATTAAGTAGGTTGTCTTTTTTCTTTGTTGATGGTTTCCCTCACTGTGTAGAAACCTTTTAGCTTGACATGGCTTCACTTTTTATTTTTCTTTTTCTTGATTTTACTTTTAGAGTGGTTTCAAAAAAAATCTTTACCAAGATCTGAGTCAGAGAGCTCACATCCTGTATTTTCTTCTAGTTGTTTTGTGGTTTCCATTGTAAATTTCAAGTGTAATTCATTTTGACTTAATTTTTGTTTATTATGTAAGGTATCTGTCAAGTTTCATTTTTTTTGCATGTAGCTGTCCGGTTTTCCCAACACCATTGATTGAAGAGACTGTGCTTTCTTCATTGTATATACTTGGCTTCTTTGTGGTAAATCAATTTATATGCATATAGGCATGAATTAATTTCTAGGATCTGTATTTTGTTCCATTGATCTCTGTGTCTGTTTTCAGCCAAGACCATAATATTTTAATTAGTATAACTTTGTAATAAAGTTTGAAATAAGGGACTGGATTGCCTCTAGCTTTGTTATGCTTCAATTTTTAAATTATTTGTCTTATTGAATTATTAGATTTCCTTAAATATTTTGGATACAAATCCTTTGTCAGATGTATATTTTCTGAATAATTTCTCCTGGCTTATGTATTGTCTTTACATTTTCTTAAGTGTCTTGGGAGATAAGTTTGTAATTGTGATAAAGTTCAATTTATCAGTTTATTAGTGGTTCATGCTTTTTGCATCCTATTTAGGAAATTGTGCCTATCCCCCCATCACAATTATATTTTCAAAGAAGTTTGCTGTTTCAGCTTTTACACTAAGGTGTGTAACTTATTTCAATTTAATTTTTGTGTAGTATGTTAGGTAAGGGCCAAAGTCCATATTTCTTTTCCATATAGGCAGCCACTTCCAATACCACATGTTAAAAAAATTATTCTTTCTGCCACTTAGTTGTCTTATCATCTTATTCTAAATCAATTGTCCATATATGTGTAAGCCTGTTTCTGAGTTCTCTATTTTGTTGTATTGAGCTATACACTAATCCCATGCTGTCTTGATTGTATATCTGTATGGAAAATCTTGAAAGTAATATACACATTAATATAATATACAATAATTAATAATGTATAAGTCCTCCAACTTTGTTCTTCTTTTTCAAAACTTATTTTAATATCTTAGTTTCTTTGCATAAATTTTAGAATAATCTTATCAATGTCTATAGAAAAACTGCTGGGATTTTGATTGAGATTTCATTGAATCTCCCAAATTGAAATAAGATGATGATGTGGCATCTTAACAATGTTTTCCGGACACTTCTCTGGTTGTCCAGTGGTAAAGAATCCTCCTACCAATGCAGGCAAAGTGGGTTCAATCCCTGGTTGGGGAACTAGATCCCACATGCTACCAGGCAACTAAGCTCATATGTCTCAACTAGAGAGAGAAAACCCACATGTTACAACCAAAGAGAAGTCCACGTGTTGCAACAAAGAGCTGGTGCACCACAACAAAAGGGCTCCCATGTCACAACTAAGACCCAACACTGCCAAAATAGTAAATAAATAAATAAATAAAATATTTAAAACCAAAATCAATGTCTTCCAATCCATTATTAAGGTATATCCATGTGTTTATTTAGGTTTCCTTGAATTTCTCTCACCAGTGGCTTATAGTTGTCAGTGTACAGGTGATGAAGATATATTGTTAGATATATTTCTATGTATTCCATTGTTTTGGATGTTATTATAAGTGGAATTGTTTTCTTCAGTCAACTTTAAAAGATCATACTATATATAGTAGTACAATTAATTTTATATAACAACGCTATATCCTGAAACCTTGTTCAACTCACTTAGTACTTTCAGTAGCTCTGTTGTGGAGTCCTGAGAATTTTCCACACTCCCATCCTGTTGTCTGCAAATGAAAAATGTTTTCTTTTCCCTTTCCAATCCATGACTTTTTGTTTTTTCTTCTTTTTCCTCCCTTGGTGCAGAGGCTAAAGCCTCTAATTCACTAGAGTGATGAGACCAGGCACCATCATTCAGTCTTCCACTATGAAGACTTCTCATAGATGTGGGTTTTTCATAAATGCCCCTTATCAGATTAAGATCCTTTCTCTTCCTGCTTTGCTGAGAATTTTTGTCATGAGTAACAATTGAATATTGCCAAATACACATTCTATATTGAGATGATCATATTGTTTTTCTCTTTTATTCTGTTAATATAGTAAGTTGCATTGATTGATTTTCAAACACTAAGTCTACCTTGGATTCCTGGGATAAACCCCACTTGGTTGTAATATATTATCCTTCATATAGATTACTGGAGCCAATTTGCTAATATTTGTTAAGGATTTTTGTGTTTATGTTCATTAATACTGTGTTGTGTACTTTCCTTCTACTATAGTTTTCTGGTTTTTGCATCAGATAAATAAGGTGACCTCAAAAAATGAGTTGGGTAATGTTCTCTCCTCTTCTGTTCTGAAAGAGTTTTGCAGGATTGATATTATTTCTTCCTTAAACACTCGACAGGCTAAAATTCTTTGTGATCTTATGTTTTCTTATTGGGAAGACTTTAAGGTTTGAATTTTATTTCTTAAATCGATATAGGATTATTTTGTTTTTATTTCTTCTTGACATGCTTTCGGTAACTTTTAAGGAATTTGTCTATTTAATTTTGTTGTTGAATTTCTAGAATAAAATTGTTCATAACATTCACTTATTATCCTTTTAACATCTGTAGGATTTAGGGTGGTGTTTTCTTTTTCATTCTTGAATTGGTCTAAATAGAGGTTTATTAACTTTGTTTATATTTGGGTGAGGGTTTTATTATCTGTAAAACAACGCAGGAATATGCATCAGACACTGTTATCTATGTCCTTCAGGTAGGAACTAAATATATTCTGACTGCTGTATAGCTAATATACCAGTTTTTCTGGTCCGACTATTATTTTTGTCGTTACACATTCACATCTTTTAATACATTAATTTTTTAGTCAGACCTTTGTGACTCAGGGGAGGCCTGAGAGACTACAACTTTTCCACAAATGAGATGCATGAAGTGAACATGGGTGAAGACAGAGGTGGTCTGTCTCAGGAAGGCCTCTGAGGGTCCTGTTACATTACAATCAGATGCCCCATTACCTGCTGTCAGACCCTATCAAAATTGAACATTATAGTGTTAACCATAATTTTCCCCTGATGTTCATGAAAAAAAGAAAATTATCTAGTGAAGTTATCACAGAGTATAACTACTCATGACATGTATCACTGATTGTTTAAGTCTATTGGTAAGAGCAAATGTACAATGTTTATGTAACAATTCAGTATAACTGATCAAATATATAGCCTATAAAATATTTCCCTATTAGTATTCTCCTGAGACTGTGCATGATATCTGATTAGTTTCTCCAAACATGGATAACTAGGCAAATATCTATATATTAACAAAAAGGATACCTAACACTAAGGAACATGGTGGACCCAGCACATGTGTTACCCCCAAATTGGGTTCACCTCTTTGTGGGTGTTGAGCTGAAAGACAAAACCAAGCCAAAGATTGGGAGAAGGAAGTATTTATTACTTGCAGCAAGTAAGGTCAACACAAGGGATCTTTCCCAAAGCAGTGTCTCCTGAAGAGCAAAATTGGGGAAGTTTTAAGCTATGGCTACATACATGTTAGTGAAGGTGATTGAAGGGTCCACAGGGTCCAATTGATGTCTATTGAAGTCATTAGGGTCCGAAAAGTTCAACAACATCATCCCTTAGAGTCCAGTTGATCTGGTAGTTGAGGGGGATTTAAACTCTTCAAAACAGCTCAAGCCAGTGCCTTAGGCTAGTCCCTACAATTGAAATATAACTAGGAGTCTTTACAACTGATTTATCCTTGTTATTGTTATGTATTTTGTTTGTTATGTGTTCTCTTGTGTTCTCTTAAGATTGTTATCACTGAGCCTTGTTCAAAGACAAGCACTGTGAGCTGGCTTTAATCACAAAATGGCTTAGCCCTGAAATGCCTTCTCTTATGCCATGTCTGGTTCTCTTTCTTTAGTGAACCCCTACCCTATCTGTTTACAAAATCGCCCCTTGGGGTATTTCCCTCCTCCGTCTTGAGGTGTACCAGGCTGAAGGTCAGTCATCAGTTAACTGCTTCCTTCTGAGAATGGGCATTGTAGTTTCCCTAATTAGGGAAGTGAAATTCTATTTCTGAAAGAGCTAGGTAAGTTTTGGTGTCCACAAAATAGTGTCTGAACCTTGCTTGAATACCATCACTCTAGCCAGAGTAGGAGAGGCACAGCAGGAGAGGTAATTAACAGTGACCTTGCAACATCATTAGCAGAGACTTGAGCCAAGAGCTCTCTAAACCAAAACATCTTTCTAATATTTTCCCTAAACTGGGAAGGGGATCATTCAGAGAGACCTTTGTAAAAAATATATATAATAATGTAAGTCACATTAGAAGACTCATCAGGTATAAAAAAATGTATTTGGTGTGTATTATGGCATAAGATCCTCCTTGAGTGGCTGTTAAAATATCAAGGGCTATGCAACTTTGTAACATCACTTTTTTCATCATAAAAACTCCTGATTCCAATATATTGGCAGCCTGGTTACTATCATTCTAAGTGTTCCTGGGTGAATTACATTAAGGCCTCTATGTGAGTGATGGTGTCCTCCAAATTTCTACATGTATTTCCCTCCCAAATAGTCAAAGCATATGTACAATGCATATTTGATAAGCCAGAAAACAGGTTTCTCTGGTCTGTAAAGTTAAACTATTTAGAAGCCAAAATGACTTCTCCATATTTCAATACGGAAGATTTTTACATCATTTCCTCTTCTGATCTCAAATCTTTCTGTGTACAAAAATATTTGTCCCTCAATGCCAGGGTATTTGCTGCCTGCCTTAGATCCATCAAGGCCTTATGTGCTAGGCCTCCCTTCTGTTAATATATAGATATTTGCCCAGTTATCCATGTTGGGGGGAAACCAATCAGATATTGTGAAAAGACTTAGAGCTATGGTAATGGGAAAATATATTTTAGGCTATAAATTTATTAATTATACAAAATTGTCATACACACATTATAACTGTACTTTTAGCAGTAGCCTTAATTAGCTTAAGGGGAGAGAGTTTCTTATATCTGGAAAATACAATAATATTTTAGACAAAAATCATGAAAATTATAACCGTATTCACCAGTTCACCCAGTAACTAATTCTTTTTTGTAAGTTTCATGAAGCCATCAGGATTTTCATTAGAATTCTTTCATTTCTTACCCAGTTCAGCAGTATGATCTGAAATTTATCAGACATATACTAGTCAAAAGTCCCACCTATGAATGTTCTTGAAGATGAAGCACTTTTTCAAAAGCTTCATAGTAAAACAATAACTGTCTATAAATGACAAAGAACTTTAAAAGTAAACAGTTAAAGATCTGATTACAATGCAATTGACAATGAAACTTGGTTATAATAACTAGAATTATGTCTGATAACATTTTATCGGAACCAAATTTTTATGAAGTCCACATAATTTCTACAATATCTACATTAATACAACCTAAGAAGTTTTATCACTACTCATTTGACAACATTACCCATGTAATTTAACATATGAAATGAACCTAATTCATTTAGGATCTCTCTTTGGGATGCTTCAGGGGCCCTTTGATGCATTCCAAAGTTAGCCGGAGGTCAAAAGTGTCTTAACTAGAATTTGATAATTGGGAAATTTGTCAAAAATATCAAAAGGTTTCAAAACACTTCACCATAGGTCACTGTGAAACAGTATTTATTCAATTAATCAAAGTGACAATAAGAGATTTCAAAAGTAAATACAGATCTTTTAAAGCAAGGAAATTCACACAATCTGTTACCAAAAGCAGCATTCCAAGAACACTTTGTTCTCTTACCAGAGAGAGAAACTAAATCCATTCCTGCCCTAGTCTCTCCTAACAAAATCCATTTACCTAATTGAATTTAATCCAATATTACAAAATCCTAATCATGCACAAAACTTTTCTTCCAGCATTCCTTTTTTACAAGTGTAAAACTTTCTGTATCCATATTATTTTTTCCTTTATTTTTTTCCATTTAGAAACAACCAACTCTAGGAAAAAATCTACTCTTTTTCCTTGAACAAATACATTTCCATTCCTCATAACTTCTTTAATGGAAACATGCTTCTGATTTTCCTTGCATACTAAAGCATTCCCCTTGTAATTTTTTTTAATTCTGCAAGTTTATTTTTTAAACATCTTTATTGGAGTATAATTGCTTTACAATGGTGTGTTAGTTTTTGCTGTATAACAAAGTGAATCAGCTATACATATACATGTATCCCAATATCTCTTCCCTCTTGTGTCTCCCTCCCACCCTCTCTACCCCACAACTCTAGGTGGTCACAAAACTTTGAGCTGATCTCCCTGTGCTATGCGGCTGCTTCCAACTAGCTATCTATTTTACATTTAGTAGTTTATATATGTCCATGCCACTTCTCACTTCGTCCCAGCTTACCCTTCCCCCTCTCCATGTCCTCAAGTCCATTCTCTACATCTACGTCTTTATTCCTGTCCTGCCCCTAGGTTCTTCAGAACCCTTTTTTTGTTTTTAGATCCCTTGTAATTCTTAACCTTAAAACCTAATCTCTAGAAAACAAAGAAACAAAATTAATTTCCTTATAGGAAAATTTATGCTTTAGGCTTCCTCTCCTAAGAAGGCAAAGGAGGTAAAGTTAGACCTATTTAGCAACTAATGTTCCAGTATTTTATCCTATTTGAAATGATCTGGGATAGTCAATAAATTCCCATTACTTAATTTAGCAAGTTACCAAAATCTGGAGAGACAATTTTTATTGACATTCTTTTTTTTTTTTTTCTTGCTACACCATGCAGCATATGAGATCTTATTTCCTGACCAGGGATTGAAATTGTGGAAACAAGGAGTCTTAACCACTGGACAACCAGGGAAGTCTCAAATAGACATTCCTAAGACATAATTATTCCCAAAGTGTTCACTCCAAAAAAAAAAAAACTTCTTATCTCATTTACACTTAATTTTCTTAATAGTTTCATCACATTGAGTTACTTTCCATTTTGACAAGTTTGCAACAGATATAGTAAAGAATTATTCAACCTCTAGTAAATCTAGGTACAAAAGAAGTACTATACCTAACATTGATGACTCTAAAGATATGTCTATATTAATCAAACCAACACGTTTAAACTAGTTTCACTGTCAGATATTGATTTAATATTAAATATTTCCCAGATCACATGAACTCAAAATTCATTCTGACCAGCTTCTTTTATACTTCTGAAAATTTAGGTGCTTAAGTTCCTATAAGGCAACTAAACAAAGCTTTTTTACAAATTAATTTTGGTATCACCATCCTGAGGTAAAGACATACCTATAACAAACACAGACATACACACAGACAGACAGGCACAGAAATCTCATATTTTCCTGCTTGAGTTTTAGAAACCTCCATATTATTTCTGTCTCAGGAATTTTAACTGGCCTAGATAAAATTCCTGAGAGCCCAGGCAGAACTGATATGCAGTCCCAGAGATCTATTTGCCCATCCCAGGTGACTCATTTTGAGTCTGGAATAACTCAGTGAAAAGGACCCAAAAGTTCTGAGCTACTTCTGGGTACTCAGATCTTCTGGTGAACCAAAATTGAATTTCCTGAGCTAGGTCTAGAATCTAGCAGTTTTATTCTTAAGGATTCTCCATCTCTGGGAGTGGAGACCCGGAGAGAGATATGGGGGACAACAGGGAGGGTTTGACCTCAAAAAAGATGTATAGACAGATAATAAATTTACAAAAACAAGAAAAAAGAGATAGTTTTACTGTGCAGTGTGGCTGCTGCTCCACACAGCTGGTCCATCCCAACTCCTCACTCACCTACCTAGCCCTTTACTAGAATGAAGTAGGTCTAACTACTCAATCACCTGGTAGTTCTGCCAGGATGGAGCCATTGATACTGTTTTCAGCTTCCCCAGGACACTACCCCAATTCATGACAGTCATCCCTGTCATGGATATTTGGGGGAGCCTTACCAGACCAGATGTTTGACTGTTGTCAGATCTCAGACTTATCCAACTAAAGCTTGTTTACTCAAACGTTGAGGGCAAGGACTAAATTGCCCTATTCCTTTGGCCAGCTGCTTGTTAACCCCAAGTCAGAGAGTCCTCCAGCTGGATTTGTTACTGAATTGTTAGCCTGGACCCATGAGGAATCCTAATGCCTGGTCTAGGCCAGAAGAGTACGTTTTCTGTTTGGATTCCCACAGTCAAAAAAGAAAGCAATGCCGAGAAATAAAGAGAATAAATTTTAATCAATGGTGAAAAAATGGTGCAAATCACCTTCGATGTCTTAAAATTCCTGAGTCTCCAAGCCAAACTCAAAGATTCAAGAATAAAGGGATATCTTGGAATCCCTCAGACTCTTAGAGCAGAATTTTGGTACCAGAGAAGACAGGAATATCTTAAAATTCCTCAGAATCTCCAAGAGACCTTCAGGACTCAAGAAAACAGGGACATATTGCAATCATTTTGATTCTCAGAGTGGACCTCTATGACTCAAAAAGACAGGGGTGTCTTGAAATTCCTCAGACTCTCAGAGCTGTCCACAAGGACTGGAGAATATAGGGATGTCTTACAATTCCACAGACTCTTCTGAAACCTGCTCAGACACCAGGACGTAAAGGGTGTCTTGCAGTCCCTTAGAGTCTCAAGGTGTACCTCCAGGACTCAAAAAGGCAGGGATAACTTGTAATTCCTCAGACTCTCTGAGCAGGCCTACGGGACTCAATAAGACAAGAATATCTTGCAATCCCTCAGAATCTCTGAGCTTATCTGGAGGACTGAAGAGGACAGGGATTTCTAACAATTCCTCATACTCTCAGAGCTGACCTCCAGACATGAGAATACATGGATCTATACAATTTCTTAGACTCTCCAAGCCAACCTCCAGGGCCTGAGAAGAAAAGGATGTTTTGCAATCCCTCAGACTCTCAGATCATACCTGAACAGAGCTAGAGGAGGGCAGGATGTCTTGTAATCATTCTGAGTTTCAGAGCCAACTTGACCCAAACTGGGGAAGATAAAGATGCCTTGAAATTACTCACACTCTCTAAGCCAACCTAACCAGAATTGTGGAAGAGAGAAATGTCTTTCAATCCTTTATAATCTCTGAGCTGACCTGCAGGACTTAGAAAACAGGGATGTCTTACAATCCCTCACATTCTCAGAGCCAAGCTCCAGGACCCAAAAATACAAGGATGTTTTACAATCCTTTAGACTCTCAGAGATGACATTCAGAACTGTCAAAGACAGGGATGTTTACAATCCCTCATAATGTCAGGTTTGACCTGACCCAAACTCTGGAATAAAGGGATGTCTTGCAATCCCTCAGACTCTGACCAGCCTATCTGACCAGAATTCGGGAAGAAAAGCATATTCTTCAATCCCCAAGACTCTCAGATTCCACCACCAAGACTGGAAAGACAGGGATGTTCTATTTTCCCTCAGACTCTTTGAGCTGACCTCAAGGGCTGGAGAAGACAGAAATATATTACAATCAATAAGGCTCTCAGAGCCATCTCTAGGAATCAAAAAGACAGTGACATCAGCCGCCTCTAATACTCTCTAAGCCAACTTCTAGGTCTCAAGAAGACTGGGATGTCTTACAATCCTACACACTCTCAGAGCTAACGTATACAATTTTCTAATATAGGGATGTTTACAATCTTTCATACTCTCAGAGAGCAAATCCAGGGCTCAAGACAGTGCTGTCAGCAATCCTTCAGAATCTGAACGAACCTGACCAGAATTCAGGCAGACAGGAATATCTTGCATTCCATCAGACACTGAGCCAATCTGGAGGACTGGTGAACACAAAGATGTCACAATACTTCAGACTATACAGATGAAGGACTCCAGAAGACAGGAATGTCTTACAATCTCTCAGACTCTCAGTGCCAACCTGACCTAACTTAGGGAACACAGGGATGTTTTTCAGTCCCTCAGAATCACTGAGCTGACCTCCAGGATAGAGATGTCTAGTAATCCCTCTGACTTTTTGAGCTGACTTCAACTACTCAAGAAAACGGAGGGTCATGCAATCCCTCAGATTCTCAGGGTGGAGCTCCAGCACTTGAGAATACAGGAATATCAATGCTGGCCTGTAAAGCTCAAGAAGATATGGATGTCTTGTAATCTCTCAATCTCTCTGAGCCAACATGACTAGTGCTCAGGAAGACAGGTAGGACTTGCAGTCCCTCAGATTCTCAGATCTGACTGCCAGAGCTCAGAAAACCAGAGATGTCACTAAATTCCTTAGACTCTCTGAGCTGAATTCCAGATTCTAAAAACCAGGGATGTTTTGCATGCCCTCAGATTCTCCAAGTCAATCTGGTCTGGCCAGACCAGATTAACTGCAAGTTACCACCCACTGAGGCTCAAAACCGGAGGAGACACAAATTGTCTCTCTGACGCTTTTCATGATCAGACATCCCTGATCACTCTCCAAGTTTGGAGAACAAGGCTGTCTTACAAACTCTTTCACTCTCTGAACTAACTTCCAGGACTTGAGAAGACAGGGATGTCTTGTAATACTTCACACTTTTTGATCCTAACTGAAAAGAACTCCAGAAGACAGGATATGTTTCAATCCTCAGAATCTCTGAGCCCCATGACCACAGATTAAACGCAAGGCTCCATGACCCCTTAATAAGAGGCAAAACCAGAAATGACATAAATTGTGTTGCTGTGACCTTTCATGATCAGGTGTCCCCAGTGAGCCTCCAGGACTGTTAGGACAGGCATGTCTTGCAATTCCTCACTTTCTCTGAGTCAATGCCCAGGACTGGATTAAATAGGGATGTCTTGCAACCCCCACGCTGACCATATCAGATTAACTTCACAGTTCCTGAATCATTTCTTCTCTACTTTTGAGACTAGGACAGAACCCTGAAGCCGATTTGTGAGGTAAATGCCAGTCACCTTCCAAAGTGACCCTCCAGATTAAGAAGTCTGGAGCATATGCCTAGCTCATTCAGCAAGGTCCCCAAACAACACAGAGGAACTCACTTTTTGGAAGCTGGAGGAACTGAAAGAGGTTAGGGAACAGAGGTCCCAACACAGTCATCAAATCTGTTACCCAAAACTTACGTTCATCTCTTGGTAGGTGTCAAACCAAAAGATGCAACTAAGCCAAACATTGGGAGAAAGAAGGATTTATTTCTTGCAGCTAGTAAGGACAATACCAAAGCCCTTTCCAAAGAAGAGTCTCTAGAACAGCAAAATTGGGGAATTTTTAAGCTGAGGATATATGCATATTCATGAAAGGACTTGGGTGGTGCACACATATTTATGAAGGTGATTGAGCAGAGGAGGATTCAGCATAGAATTGGGGCAAAGGTCGTCAAAATCCAGGATTTGGATTTGATTGAAGTCACAAGGGTCAGAAAAGGTCAACATCATCTTCTCTTAAGTCCTGGTGGTTGAGGGCTTCAGGCTAATCTTTGCCATTGAAACAGAAGTGGGAGTCTTTACAACTGATTATATTATCTTTAATATTGTTACCTCTCTTGCCTGGTAAGTTTGTCCTTTTACCTCTTAAGATCATTATCACTGAGCTCTGTTCAGAGACAAGTATTCTGACCAGGTTTAGATCAGAAAAAGGCTTAGTCAAAAATGGGTTCTCATGTCAAGAAAGCTATGCCAGTTCTCTTTCTCTGGAAACCATTCTCCTCCCTCTTTGCTTACACAGGAAGAAGCCACCCTGGGATCAAGGAACAAATACTTTGATCTATTGAAAGATTTGCAATTAAAAGGGAAAATGATGGGAAAATCTGCACATATTGTGGTTTGGGGAAGTCATTCTGGCTTATACATGTCCAAACAGGACAAATCTAAGGAAAAATACACCAAGACACATATTAATCAAACTATCAAAATTTAAATACAAAGAAAACATAGTAAATTTTCTATTGTTTTAAACCACTGAATTTGTAGTAATTCCAGCGGTAGAAGACTAAGACACTCCTCATGTTTGACCTGTCACACATCCTACATCACATTATTTCTCATTACATCCACCCTGGTTAGCGCACCCCTGCCCATCCCCTGAGTTATTGTAACACACTTCTAACTGATCTATCAGTTGCATAACTCCCAATTCCTCATATATAATCTCCACATAGAATCCAGATTAATCCAGATTACGGTGTAAATCAAATTGCACCTCTCCTCCCCTCAGACCTTCCAGAAGTTTCCCATTTCACTCATAACAAAAATCAAGGGCCTTGTTACGTCAGATAAGGCCACACATAATCTAACTCTTTAATATTTTTCTGGCTTCCTGCAGCCTTTTTTTTTTCTCTTGCACATATTGCTAGACACATAAACCTCCTTGCTATCCTTTGAATCAATACTTATGTTGCCATCAAAGACGTTGCAGTTGCCATTTTCCTTCCTGGAAGTTTTCTTTCATAAATCCACATGGGAGGAGAAAGTTTTTAGTGAAATAGGACCTTCCCAGTGAGGCTGTCCTTAACCAATCTATTTAAAACACCATTAACCTCTTACCATCACCACAAAGCACAATTTGTCTCCTTTGTTTGACTTTTCTTTGGAATGATGGCTTTTGGAACATGCTACCCGAAATATGGCACCTGCACACAGTGAATATTTTAAACTGAAAGAGTTTGAGAAAACAGCAAAAGCACAAAGGTCATTCTGACCTCCCTGCCCCTCTTCCCTGAGAGAAGTAGTAAGATCCTCATGTGAAAAGTACTCTCCCTATACCACAGGAAAGGAGCACCTTTATCTGCCAGATGAGAGACACCAAGAAGGATTCTAAAAAAGGGACAGATCTTGCTAAGTTTTCCCCAGTTTACACTTATGCTGTTTGTTCTATCATCTTCTTAGGACTCCATCTTTCATCAAACCTGGCATGAAATATTCAGGTCTCACTGTGTTTGGGGATCTTCATTTCTTTATGTATGTTCCAGTGTCACATAAAACTATATTAAATAATTGTGCATGTGTTTCTCTTGTTTTTATCTTTATCAGTTTAATTTTCAGACTCAGCCAGGTACCCTAAAAGGGTGAGAGAATTTTTTCTTCCTCTCATATATTGTATGTTTATTTACTTGTCTGTTTTCCCCCATTAAGATGTAAACAATGAAGCAGAGAATTGTGTCTGTATATTACTATGTCTTCAGTGCCTAGAACTGTGCCTGGTATTTAACAGGTATTCAGCACTCTAGCTCTGAGAGCTCCTCTGTTAGCAGCAAGAGCTTATTTGTGTTTTGCAAGGGATCTCAGATTTTGTTTATGATAATACTGCATCAAAGTTATCTTTCGGTAATGCAGATTTGATTATGCTTTCCCAGCTTAAATTTCTTCTCTGTTATCCTTAAACACTTGAAGGTGTTCCCTGTTTCTATATTTTTGATCAAAATATTTCCTCCATCTAAAATACCTTACCTCCAACTGTTCAGCAAGAGAAGACCTATTTATTCAAATTTCAGCAGAGTTCACCTCCCCATGCATCTCACTATTAGTGTTTGTTTAAAACCACTTAAGAACGACACCTGAGGTAAGAATATGTATATTGTTAATGCTTCTGTTACTCTTTTCCTACAGTATTAGTCTTTTTTAAATCCATCTGCTGAAAGCAGTATCTCTATCTTATTCACATTTGTCTTCCAGTTGCTTAAT
The DNA here is from genome assembly GCA_036417435.1 of Inia geoffrensis. Taxonomy (NCBI): domain Eukaryota; kingdom Metazoa; phylum Chordata; class Mammalia; order Artiodactyla; family Iniidae; genus Inia; species Inia geoffrensis. The sequence continues at coordinate 13,197,971 of CM070921.1, forward strand.
ACAATACTTAATAGTAAGTAGGCACCAATAAATATTTTCTTAACAATTTAACTGACATATCAAGGACATTTTTTGTATTATATAGTGATAAAATAGTAATGGAGGGAGAGAAGCTTGTTTTTTTATTAACTTAAAATAATTTGATCTGTGATAAAATTAAAAATTTGATGTCTGGAATTAGGTGTTACCTTGTCCAGTGCTACTCTAATTTTAATGTGCATGCAAATCACTCAAGTGTTCATTAAATAAATTAATGTCACTGGTAGCTTCATTTCTTAAAGGTAATAATGCATTTGAAGATGTTAAAGATGTTAACCAAAATTTCAGAAACAAAGAATTGATTGAAATAAAAAAGAAGTTTGGGGTGTGCTAGATTGCAGATCAGTAGACACAGTGTCAAGAAACACTTGAAGTTTCTGCTGTTGGACTACAAAATGAGGAGGCTTATAAAGGGAAAAACTTCAAGGATATAGTTAGTTATATGAGTTGTTTGTCAAGTATTAGTGTTGAAGCTGGCAAGAAGCAAGTGTGCTTGTTAACTAAGGATTGGTTGGGGTCTGAAATATTTGCAATGTTACAAGGGGAGACTTTGAGACTGTAAGATTGCAGCAGGCAGGTGTTCTGAATATGGCTGGTGGTGTCCTTGGACCTGGTACAGTTCAGAGAAGGTTCAGATTTTCAGTGGTGGAGGGACGTGTCTGAAACCAAATCCTCAATGGTCGCCTAGTTCCAATTTTGTACACCCGAACTGTGATCACTCCATTATAATTTCAGTTCATCATACAGAAAGTCAAAGGCAGACAGAAGTTAAAGTAGTAAAACAGATTTTATTCAGGACTGTTATAATAGACAAAGAGAGACTTCTACTGGGCTCAACTCTTAATATAGCAGAACAAATGGCGATAGCCAAGAAGCAGGTTGGAGAATTGTGGAAGGAAAATTACTAAGAGAAGATGTCAGGGGTATGCTGAAAACATGCTGAGTGATTGCCTGCGTGATAGGAAAAGTGAGGGATTTGATCAGACATTGAGGGTGATTAAATACTTGTCATGAGGTTCTCACTAAACTCATTTAGCAGAATTCTTGGCTCTTGAGGACAAGGCCACAGGAAAGGGTACAATTACCAAAGGGCTAAGAGGAGCCTTTCAAGAGTTTGGTCAAGGAGAGAGTCTTTGTCAGGGAATATTCCAGAGCCTGGAGCTGGTAACTTCCAGAAGTGGCCAGAACACACCATTTAATTAACTCCATTACCACCATCTTTGCTGCTAATCTATGTGATATCTTTTGACAAATTAGAAAAAGCTGTCCTTTTCTTAAGATAATCTGGATCCATGGATTATAAAATTGATGAAACATACTACATAATTTTAGACCAAGATAATTTATTATATTCTGCTAGAAAACTGTGAGAAAAAAACATACAAGTTGATGATATCTACCTTGTGAATTAGATTAAAATGTCCACTTTTTTGCGTAATGCCCAAGTACACACAGTAGGAATACATACACATTGATATGCTCAACAGTGAAATGTAATTCATGTTTGCCTCCTCTCTGAGCACTTGGGAAACTATAAAAAGCTAAATATCAGGAAAATTTAAGTGATTTGTATTGCAATACAATACAGAAGAAAGGTAACATAAAGTTAATATGAGATATAATATGTCATAAAATTATTCTTGATTTTTTTCAGCACAGCAGCATTTGTCTCTAGGTTTATTTTTAACCCTCCTATAAAATGCAGTTTTGTCTTCATTTGTATAAGTCTGTGATCAGTCACAGAAAGACAGACCAAAAAAAAAAAATTAAAAAAAACCTGCTTAGTCTAGCTCATCAGTTCTCAAAAGTAAATCAACATCATAATCACCTGGAAAACTAAAAAGAATAAAAGAGAGAAGGAAAAAGAAAAGAATAAAAAATGAGGGAGGCAAGGAAGGAAGGAAGGGAGGGAAGAAGGAAGGAAGGGAGGAAAGGAGGAAAAGAAAGGAAAAAAGAAAGAAATAGAAGAATAGAGGAAGAAAGAAAAGGGAAGAGGAATGTACAGGCCCAGACTTGTTACTTCAGCTAGGTTAAGGAGCCCCTGGTCTAATCTAACAAATAAGATATGAAGAGGTAAGAGAGCTGTTTCAATTGAAGTCATTAAGCCACTTCTGCCACCAACTCCCACCCCTATTTTCTGTTTAAAGCCAGTGGGCAAAGTGACAGAGCCAAGAATATCCAAAGTCTTTGATTTGGCAGGAATTTCTAAGCTAGTTACTACAAAAGGAGTGTGCAAACATCCCAAACATCATATAAGATACTTCACTGGAGTAGAAGAAGAAAATTTTATCTATATTTATTTCATCTTCTTAAAATTTCTATTATACTGTATAATACATTTGCCTAAATAAGGAAGCGTTACATTTGTTTAATACATAAGTAAACATATGTAATGTATTTGATTAGTGAAGTGGAAAATGCATACAAAGTATATGTAAATGAATTTATGTATTGATTTGGACAACTCAAATACTGTTATGGAGATGGAATCTGTCCTAGAGGAAACAGTAAAGATAAGGCATTATGTTACATAAACCAAAGGACAAATGATGGTTGGTCTGGCCCAGACTGAAATCAAAGTATTCCTGAAAAAAGTGTGAATTCAAGAAAAAGCAAAGTAATCATATGACTACTAATTAAAGCAAAAGGAATATGAAGGATGTAAAGCTGGAGAATTTAATACCAACAGAGGAAGATTTGATAATTTTAGAAAGAGATTTGATTTTTTAAATGTCAAGACAACAGGAGAATCAGCTTCTGCCTACAGAGAGGGACAGACAGTTCCCAGATGCCATAAAGAAAATCACTGAGGAGAAAGGATATCTATCTGCCTGAACAGGTTTTTAGTGCAGATCAAAGAGTCGTATTCTGAGGAAAAAAATGCCACAAAGGATATTTATTAGTAAGAAAGAGAAGTGAGCACCTGGATTTAAGGCTGAAAGCATCAGGCTAACTCTACTGCTTTGTGCAAATGCCATCAAGTCTATGATCATGATTGCCCTTATCTGTAAACCTGCTAAGCCCCAGCCTTGAAGGCAAGTAGACCAGCTGCCAGTATTTGGAGTGTACAACAGACAGTGTTAACTTGCTAAGAATCCTACAGTCTTTGTGGACAATTTTAAGATTGTGTATCTAATTTTCCAAAGAGACAATTTATTACATATCAAATAAATTTCTATTCAGGACCAATGTATTCCTCAGCAAGGAAATGATTACATTAGAGTTAGGAATTAAGACTTCAAATCACCTTCCTTAATAAACCTATCTCTTTTTATCTTGTTTCTAGAAATTTTGTTCAGAAACAAACTTTTAGTATGATAGAAAGATGATGAAGATCCTAGAAAAACAGAACATTTATTAAAAATAACTCAAACACTTTATATATCGGTAATATAAATGAAGGACTGTTCTTGTTAGCAAGGAAACTACTTTACTCCATTCCTACCAGAAAAAAAAGGGACATATCTTTGCAGAATGTCTTAAATTTTGAACAATAGGCAATTCTTTTTGCTTTTCTTTTCAAATTTATGGCTTCCATATATTTAAGAGGCAAGGAATGTACTTGTTTTTATTTCTTATTAAAATGCATTGATTAGTATAATTTCCTTCTCACCCTTAGTTCTCTACACATTACTTTTTGATGGAATATATTTTCCATTCATCTACTTTAAACGTTTTTCTGTCTTTGAATATAAACTGAGTCTCTTGTAACTAGTAGATAGTTGGATTGTGATTTCTGTTTATTCATGTTGTCAATCTCTGCCCTTTTGATTGGAGAGTTTAAGCTATTTGTGTATACGGAAAGATTATTTGGTAAGGAAATATCTATTTCTGCCATTGTGATATTTGTTTTCTCTGTGTCTTGTGACTTTATTATACTTTTCTCTCTCCATTAGTGCCTTTACCCCAACTCTTTAGTTGATTTTTGTACTGAACTGTTTTTGCTTCCCTTATCATTTTGTTTTCTGTACATTCTATAGATGTTTTCTTTGTGGTTACCATAGGGTTTATATTTTTCATCTTAAAGATATAACATCTAATTTGAATTGGTAGCAATACCAACAACTGTAATTACATACAAAAAATCTCCTATTCGCCTCTGTTCCCCCATTTATGTTATTGCCACAAATTAAATTTTAGGCATTATATGCCAGCCAAATATGTATTTTGTGTGTGTGTGTGTGTGTGGTAGAGGGGCCTCTCACTGTTGTGGCCTCTCCCATTGTGGAGCACAGGCTTCGGAAGCACATGTTCAGTGGCCATGGCTCATGGGCCCAGCTGCTCCACGGCATGTGAGTTCTTCCTGGACCAGGGCACGAGCCTGTATCCCCTGCATCAGACGGCGGACTCTCAACCACCGCACCACCAGGGAAGCCCTCCTTCTTTTTCCTGATGAGTCTGGCTAATAGTTTATCAACTTTATTTATCTTCTCAAAGAACCAGCTTTTAGTTTTATTGGTCTTTGCTATTGTTTTCTTTGTTTCTATTTCATTTATTTCTGCTTTATGATTTCTTTACAGTAATACTGGCTTTTAAATTTAGGCATGTATTTCCCTTTTTGGAGGTTTTTATTTCTTCATATAACTTTGAGTAACTGTTCACTGTTTTTCATTTCAACCTGAAGGGGGATTCTCTTAAGCAGAGTTTCTGGGGAGGTTGTAGTAAGAACAAATTCTCACAGCTTTTGTTTATTTGCAAATGTATTAATTGCCCTTATTTTTCAAGGACAATCTTTCTGGATTAATAGTTTTTGATTGACAATTTTGTTTTCCCATCACTGTGTATATTATCCCTGGCCCCTGGCCTCCATGGTTTCTGATGAGAAATCTGCATATAATCTTATGCTATTATCCCTTGTATGTGATGAGTCCTTTCTTGCTGCTTTCAAAATTCTCTTTGTTTTTTGACAGTTTAATTATATGGTGTCCTGCTGTAGATATTTGAGTGCATTTTACAGTTTATTTAGTTTATTAGAATTGTAGTGTTAATTTCATTAAAGGGAAAACTTTGGTCATTAAAAAGTGTTCAGAATACTCTACCTCTTTTTTACTGTTGTCCCTTTGTGAATGCCATCATGTATATGTTGCCCTCCTTCTTGGTGTTTCACAAGTTCCTTAACCTCTGTTCAATTTTCTTTATTCTTTTTTACTTCTGTTCTTCAGATTGGATAATGTCAATTGTTCTATGTTCAAATTGCTAATTCAACCTTCTATTCTTTAGCTTATACTATCTGTCCAATCTGGTATTGAGTGCTTCTGGTAAATTTGTCATATTTTCTTATTATATTTTCACCTCCAGAGTTTGATACATTTTTATAATTTCTACCACTATAGAGAGTCTCCTCTTGTATATACATCATTTTTCTGAACTCCTTTAGTCCTTTTTCCAGTTTTCCTTTAGATCTTTGAGCATATTTAAACAAGTTATTTTGATTTCTGTCCAGCAAGTCCTTGTCTGTGATTTTCAGGGATGTTTTGTGGTAGTTTATTTTGTTCTTCAAATGGAACATAATCTGTTTCTTTTGGCATTTGTTGTTAAAAATGGGATATTTCACCACTTACAATGTGGTAATTCTGGGAAATCTTTGGATTCTTCTCATTCTCAAAGGTTTGGGGATTTTTCTTTTGTCAACTTTTTAATGGTTGAAGTCTTTATAATTGTTTAGCTACTTTCTTAAAATATTTTGGAAGGAATGTAGTCCTAGTTGTATTTGGTTGAAAGTCTCTGTTTATTTACCCCTTGCTAAGCTTATGGGTTTTTTAATTGAAGTATAGTTGATTTACAATATTATACTATTAGTTTCAGGTGTACACATAGTGATTCAGTAGTTTTGCAGATTATACTACATTAAAAGTTATTATAAGACAATGGCTACAGTTTGGTGTGCTACACAGTATATCCTTCTTGCTTATCTATTTTATACATGTTGGTTTGTATCTTTTAATTCCATACCCCTAACTTGTCCATCTCCCCTTCTCTCTCCCCACTTGAAACCACTAGTTTGTTCTCAGTATCTTTGAGTCTGTTCCTGTTTTGCTATACACATTTGTTTTATTTTTTAGATTCCACATATAAATAACATCATACATTATTTATATTTGTCTGAATTATTTCACTAATCATAGTGTTCTCTAAATTCATTCACGTTGCTGCAAATGGTAGAAGTTAATTCTTTGTATGACTGAATAATATTCTATATTTTATACATATTCTTTATCCATTCACCTGTTGATGGGCACTTAGGCTGCTTTCATATCTTGGCTGTTGTCAATAATGGTGCTGTAAACATTGGGGTGCATGTATCTTTTTGAATTAGGTATTTGTTACCTAATTTGTAACCCAGATATATGCCCAACAGTGGAATTGCTTAGTCATATGGTAGTTCTGTATTAGTTTTTTCAAGAAACGTAATATTATTATCATAATGGCACACCAATTCACATTCCAACTGAAAGTGTATAATGGTTCCATTTCCTCCACATCCTTGCCAACATAGGTTATTTGTAGACATTTTTATGATAACCCTTCTGAAAGATGTGAGATTATATCTCAGTGTTTTGATTTGCATTTCTCTATTAATTAGCAATGTTGAGCATCTTTTCATGTGCCCTGGGCAAAATATCAATATGGGTCTTCTCATTTTTTAATTGTGTTGTTTGTTTTTTTGATATTGAGCTGCATGAGCTGTTTATATATTTTGGATATAACTGCTTGTTATTCGTAGTACTTGCAAATATTTTCTCCTATTTCCTAAATTGCTTTTCTCTTTTGCCAATGGTTTCCTTTGCTTTGTAAACCTTTTAACTTTAATTAGGTACAATTTAAAAATTTGTGCTTCTATTTCTTTTGCATTAAAAGACAGATCAAAACAAAATATTATTACTAATTACATCAATGAGTTACTTTATATTGTCCAACAGATTTCATGTGTCGCTTTCATTTTATTTTCAGCAGTCTTTCTGTCTGCTGTTCTGTTGGATGAGTTCCATTATTCTACCTTTCAGATCACTTATCCATTCTTTTGCATTATTTAGTCTGCTATTGATTGCTTTTGGATCAATTTTTATCTCCACAATTGAGCTGTCTCATTTGATTGTTTGCTCTTTATAGTTTGTAGTTCCTTGTTACAGTGATCTGCAGTTCTATTGATAATCTTTCTTAATTCCTTCAGCATTTTTATTACCTCCTTTTTGAACTAAGGGTATAGTAGACTGGTGATATCTGTTTCATTATTTGTTCTTTCAGGGGAATTCTCTTGTCTTTGAAATGGGAGTAGTTCATTTACTTTTTCATGGCTTTCTGTCTCTATGCATTTAGGAAAACCAGTTTCCTACTGTGGTTTTGAATGGCTTTTTTTAATGTGGCAGCATCCCTGCGTAGCCTGGTTGAGTCCATTGATTTTGGTGAGATTTTTTTATGGATGTCTGCCACATCTTTCTTAGTGTGCTGACCATTATCCCCTCAATAAGGGATGTGACTGGTGTTGTGTCCAGAGCCTGCACTGGATAATTAGCAGGGTCCCCTCTTTGCTCCACTGTAGTCACAGCCCTGCTGGGGAGCAAGGTCTGCTCCCCAGGTGTTGGAGTAGAAGCCAGGAAGGCCAGGTTTAATAAAGCTCCATTGTCGTTAAGTGTGTGGCCTGTCCCCAAGGAGGTGAGGGGTGAAACAAGTGAGGACCATGTGGTCAGAGCAACCTATCCACTGCCTGGGCAAGCATCTTCCAACTTGATCCACCTGCTGTAATATTCTTTTTCTGTGGTGTTTTTCTGTGGTATCTTTGTCTGGTTTTGGTATGAGGTTAATGCTGACCTTGTATAATGAATTTGGGAGTGTTATCCTCAACTTTTTGGAATATTTTGAGAGGGTAGGTGTTAGTTCTTCCTTATATATTTGGTAGAATTACCCTGTGAAGCTGTCTATTCATAAAAGTTTGTTTGTTGGGAGTTGTATGTTTGTTGTGGGGAGGCTATATGTTTCTAGAAATTTATCCATTTCTTCTAGAATGTCTAATCAGTTGGCACATAACTGTTCATAGCATTCTCTTAGGATTCTTTGTGGTATTAGTTGTCATTTCTCCTCTCTCTGTTGTTTATTTGTTTGGGTCCTCTCTCTTTTCTTCTGGGTGAGCCAGGCCAAAGGTATATCATTTTTTAAAATCTTTTTGAAACATTAACTCTTGGTTTTATTGATTTTTTCTGTTGTTTTATTTAATCTCTATTGTATTTATTTCCTCTCTATCCTCATTATTTCTCTCCTATGGCTGACTTTGGGATTTGTTTTTTTCTTTTTTTCTAATTCCTTTTGGTGGTAGGTTAGGTTTTTTATTTGAAGTTTGACTTGTTTCCTGAGGAATTCCTGTATCACTATGAACTTCTCTCTTAAAAGTGCTTTTGCTGTATTGCATACATTTAGAAAGTAGTGTTTTCATTTCCATTTTACTCAAGACATTTTCTTGATTTCCACTTTAATTTCTTCATTGACACATTATTTTTTTAGTACCATGTTGTTTAATCTCTACATGTTTATTTTTTCCCCATTTTTCAAAACTGACTTCTTCTTTTATATCATGTGATCAGAAAAAAATGCTAAATATAATTTCTATTCTGTTAAATTTGTTGAGAACTGTTCTGTGGCCTATCCTGGAGAACAGTTCATTGGCACTTGAAAGGTATGTGGGCTTGAAACAGGAGGGAAGGGAGCAGGACACAACCTTTGAAAGAATGACATAGGCTGAGGACATGACATAAACTGACCAGAACAAAAAAATCCGACATGGAGGACCAGTTGACTTCCACTAGACATTGAGGCTCAGTATATGCTCACATCACCAAGCTAAATGACACACCCACAGGCACCATGACAGTTCCAAGGTAACCATAGGGATCAAAAAGTGGGTGGTGGTCATCCCTGGTGGTGCAGTGGCTGAGAGTCCACCTTCTGATGCAGGGGTCATGGGTTCGTGTCCTTGTCCGGGAAGATCCCACATGTCGCAGAGCAGCTGGGCCCATGAACCATGGCTGCTGAGCCTGCTGTGGTGGCCCAATTCCTGGAAATCCCTGCCCCTTTACAAAATAGCTGGAATATTCCACCCACTCATGAAATTACCCACCCCACTCCATACCCTGTTGTCACTCCTGCCTTCTGAGATGGCCCACACACTGTGTTTCTCTCTAAATAAATCCACTTCTTACCTATAACTTTGTCTCTAACTGAAATCTTTCTGCAATGAGATATCAAGAAACTGAGCTTCATTTAGTTCTGAAACCAGGTGTGTGATCTTAGTTGGAAAACTGGGTTTTTGCCGGTTTGCACCCCAGCTGCATGGGTTCACATGCTAAACAAGGTTTTGGCCACATTTGAGTCCTGGCCACATGAGATTCAAGTCCCAATCAGGGTTTTGGCTGGGTTTGAGTCCTGGCCATGTGGGTTTGAGTCTCAATGAGGGTTTTGGCTGGATTTTAGTCCTGAACATGTGTCTTCAAATCCCAATCTGAGGTGCACACATTCAGACTTGTCAGAAGGATGGTGGAGTAGAAAGAAATGAGCTCACCCTTTCTTACAAAAACACTGAAATTGCAAGAAAAAGAAACTCTACGTTTAGAGGGTGGAAGTCTAGTGTACATCAGGACCCAAGGATAAAAGGAGGGACCTCCTAAGAGACTAGGGCATGGGTACCTGTTAATATTAAAGGGTTTCCTGTGGAGGTGGGGGAGTGGCTGTAGCTCACTGTGTAGACCAAAACACTGGCAGTGGAAGTTTTGGTGAGCACTTATCAGGCATGAGTCCTCCTGGAGGTTTCCATTCCCCACTCTTAATACTTATCCCCACCCAATAGTCTGTAGGCTCCAGTTCTGGGATGCCTCAGTCCAAACAACTAATAGGATGTGACTGCAGCCCCACTCATCAGAAGACAAGCTTCTTAAAGTCTTCCTGAGCACAGTGCTGCCCACCAGAGGGACAAGACCCAGCTCCACACATCAGTGGGCAGGAACCAGGCCCTTCCACCAGGAAAACTACACAAGCCTCTCAGACAGCCTCATCAATAAGAGGGCATACAGCAGAAGCCAGAAGAACTACAACCCTGCAAACTGCAGAAAACTGCAATCACAGAAATTTAGACAATCTGAGACAGCAGAGGAATATGTCCCAGTTGAAGAAAATGATAAAACCACAGAAGAACAACTAAATGAAGTGAATATAGGCAACTACCATAAAAATAATTCAAAATAATGATAGTGAAGATAATCTGAGGTCTCAGAAAAAATGGGGGCACAGATAGAGGAGATAAAAGAAATATTTTAAAAGCCCTAAAAGAACTAAAGAACAAATAAACATAGATGAACAATACAAGAACTGAAATGAAAAATACACTGGAATGAATCAATAGCAGAGTAACAGAGATACAAGGATGGATAAGTGACCAGGAAGACAGATTGGAGGAAATCACTGCTGCAGAATAGAAGATAAAAGAATGAAAAGAAATGGAGACATTCTAAGAGACTTCTGGAACAACACTAAGTGCACCATTTGCATTACAGGGGTCCCTAAGAGAGAAGAGAGAGAAAAAGGACCTGAGAAAATATTTGAAGAGACAAAAAAATGAAAAATTCCCTAACATGCAAAAGAAAACCATCACCAAAGTGCAGGAAGTGCAGAGAATCACAGGCCGGAGGAACATAAGGAGAAACACACTGATACACGTAGTAATCAAATTGACAAAATAATTTTAAAAAGAAAAAAATATTAAGAGTAACAAGGGGAAAACAACAACTAACATATAAGGGAACTCGCATAAGTTTATCAGCTGATTTCTCAGCAGAAATTCTGTGAGCCAGAATGGAGTGACATGATACGTCTAAAGTGATGAAACAGAAGGAACTACAACCAAGATTACTCTACCCAGCAAGGTTCTCATTCAGATTTGACAGAGAAATCAAAATTTTTACAGACAACCAAAGGCTAAGAGGATTCAGCATCACCAGACCAGCTTTGCAAGAAACAATAAAGTAAATTCTCTAAGCAGAAAAGAAAAGACCACTACTAGAACAAGAAAATTGTGAATGGAAAAAGATCACTGGTAAAAGCAAACATACAGTAAAAGTAGGAAATAATCTGCCCACAAATATGATATCAAAACCATCAACTATAAGAAGAGGAGAACACAAAGGCAGGATATTGGAAATACATTTGAAGTAAAAAAAATAAAAATCCTATGTGATGCAGCAAAAGCTGTTCTAAGAGAGAAGTATATAGTGATAAAAAACATCTCAGGAAACAAGAAAAATCTCAAATATACAACCTGAATTTTGCCTAAATCAACTAGACAAAAAAGAGCAAACAAACCCAAAGTGAGTAGGAGGGAAATAATCTTAATGATCAGAGTAGAAATAAATAAAATGTAGACAAAGAAGAAAGTAGCAAAAAATCAATGAAACTAAAAGCTGGTTCTTTGAGAAAATAAATGAAATGATAAGTCTTTAGCCAGACGGATCAAGAAAAAAAAGGGAGAGAACTCAAGTCAATAAAATTAGAAATGAAAATGGAGAAGTTATAATAGACACCACAGAAATACAAAGGATCATAAGAGACTACTACAAATATCTACAAGGCAGTAATATGGACAGCCTAGAAGAAATGGACAAATCCTTAGAAAGATACAACATTTCAAGGCTGAAACAGGAAGAAGTAGAAAATATGAACAAACAAATCACAAGCACTGAATTTGAAACTGTGATTAAAAATCCTCCAACAAACAAAAGTCCAGGGACAGATGACTTCAGAGGTGAATTCTATCAAACATTTACAGAAGACTTAACACATACTATTATGAAACTCTTCCAAAAAATTGCAGAGGAAAGAATACTCCTGAGATCATTCTACGAGGCCACCGTCACCCTGGTACCAAAACCAGACAAAGATACAATAACAAAATTACAGGCCAATATCACTGATGAACATAGATGCAAAAATCCTCAACAACACACTAGCAAACCAAATCCAATAACACATTAAAATTATCATACACCCTGATAAAGTAAGATTTATCTCAGAGATGCAAGGCTTTTTCACTATATGCAAATCAATCAATGTAATACAACAAATTGAAGAATAGAAAATATATGATCATCCCAATAGGTGCAGAAAAACTTTTGACAATATTCAACACCAAATTATGATAAAAAATCTCCAGAAAATGGGCTTAGAGAGAACCTACATCAACATAATAAAGGTCATATACAACACACCCACCACTAACCTCATATTCAATGGTGAAAAACTGGAAGCATTTCCTGTAAGATGAGGTACAAGACAAGGATGTCCACTCTTGCCACTTTTATTCAACATAGATTTGGATGTCCTAGCCAAGGCTATCAGAAAAGAAAAAGAAATAAAAGAAATCCAAACTGGAAAAGAAGAAGTAAAACTGTCACTGATGATGACATGACACTATACATAGAAAATCCTAAAGATACTACTAGAAAACTACTAGCACTCATCAATGAATTTAGTAAAGGGGCAGGATACAAAATTAATGCACAAAGATCTCTTGCATTCCTCTTTGCTGAAAGTGAAAAATCAGAAAGAGAAATTAAGAAAATAATCCCATTACCATTGCATCAAAAAGAATAAAATACCTAAGAATAAACCTACCTAAGGTGGCAAAAGACCTCTACTCAGAAACCTAAGATGCTGATTAAATAAATCAAAGATAGGCATATGGAAAGAAATACCATGATCTTGGATTGGAAGAATCAATATTGTGAAAATGACTATACTACCCAGAGAAATCTACAGATTCAACACAATCCCTACCAAATTACCAAGGGCATTTTTTCACAGAATTAGAACAAAAATTTATACAGTTTGTATGGAAACACAAAAAAACCCCCGAATAGCCAGAGGAATCTTGAGAAAGTAAAATGGAGCTGGAAGAATCAGGTTCCTTGACTTCAGATTATACTACAAAGCTACAGTAATCAAGATAGTATTGTCCTGGCACAAAAACAGAAATACAGATCAATGGAATAGGATAGAAAGCCCAACGATAAATGCACACACCTATGGTCACCTAATCTTTGGCAAAGGAGGTCAGAATACACAATGGTGGAAAGACAGCCTCTTCAATAAGTGGTGCTGGGAAAACTGGACAGCTACATATAAAAGAATGAAATTAGACCCAGGAGTGGAGGGGGGATGAATTGGGAGATTAGGCTTGACATAAGTACACTACCATGTGTAAAATAGATAGCTAGTGGGAACTTGCTATATAGCACAGGGAGCTCAGCTCAGTGTTCTGTGATGACCTAGATGGGTGGGATGGGGAGAGGATAGGAGGGAGGTCCAAGAGGAAAAGGATATAGGTATACATATAGCTTATTCTCTTCATTGTACAGCAGAAAGTAACACAACGTTGTAAAGCTATTTTACTTCAAAAAAATGTAAACCAAAAAAAAAAAGAGAATAAAATTAGAACACTACCTAACACCATACACAAAAATAAACTTACACTGGATTAAAGATCTAAAGTTAAGGTCAGTTACTATAAAACTGTTAGAGGAAAACAGGAAGAAATCTCTCTGACATAAATCTCAGCAAGACCTTTTTTTAACCCATCTCCTACAGTTATGAAAATTAAGAAAAATAATCACATGGGACCTAATAAAATATGTTTTTTGCACAGCCAAGGAAACCATAAACAAACCCAAAAAAACCCTTCAGAATGGGAGAAAGTATATGCCAGTGAAGCAACTGACAAGGGAATAATTTCAAAAATATACAAACTGTTCATGCAGCTCAATATCAAAAAAAAAAGAAAAAGAAAAAGAAAAACTCAATCAGAAAATGAGCTGAAGACCTAAACAGACATTTCTCCAAAGAAGATATACAGATGGCCAACAAACACATGAAAGAATGCTCAACACAATTAATCATTAGAGAAATTCAAATCAAAACTTCAATGTGATATCATCTCACAGGAGTCACACCAAAGTGGCTATCATCAAAATATCTACAAACAATAAATGCTGGAGAACGTGTGGAGAAAAGAGAAGCCTCCTACATTGTTGATGGGAATGTAAATTGGTACAGCCACTATCGAAAAGAGTATGGAAGTTCCTTAAAAAACTAAAAATAGAACTATCATATGACCCACAAGTCCCACTCCTAGGCATATACCCAGAGGAAACCATAATTCAAAAAACACATGCATCCCAGTGTTCCTTGCAGCACTATTTACAATAGCCAGGACATGGAAACAGCAAAAATTTGCATCAGTGGAGGAATGGATAAAGAAGATGTAGTATATATACAAAATGGAATATTATTCATCCATAAAAAAGAAACTGTGTCACTTGCAGGGACATGGTTAGACATAAAGAGTGTCAAACAGGGAAGTAAGTCAGAAAGAGAAAAAGAAATATTTTATAATATTGCTTATATGTGGAATCTATAAAAATGGTACAGATAAACTTATTTGCAAAGCAGAAATAGAGACACAGATGTAGAGAACAAATGTACTGATACCAAGTGGGGAATGGGGAGTGGGATGAGTTTGGAGGTGGGGATTGACATATATACACTACTACATATAAAATATACAACTAATGAGAACCTACTGTATAGCACTAGGTTAAGTAGAGGGAACTACTTAAGTAGTTCTCTACTTAAGTAGAGGGAACTCTACTTAATGCTCTGTAATGACCTAAATGGGAAGGAAATCCAAAAAAGAGAGGATATATGTATGCATATAGCTGATTCACTTTGCTGCACAGCAGAAACTAACACATTGCCATTTTTCTCTATCCTTTACATTATGGCTTCTGAATTTATAAAGGATTTATCCTTCTCTTAGAATTTTTCTTCTATGACTTCTTACAATTTTTAGGGTTCTTTTTTAATGGTTTAGCTTCTTTTTTAATGTTCCAGTTTTTTTCTCACTCAGAAATTTATTTTGGAATAAAGCTATTTAAAACTTGGTTAGGTTGATGGCCAAGAAAACTAACTGTAGAAGGAAACATATCTATGTCACCATTTAGATAATAAATATCTTAAATCTGGTTTAAAAAGTAGGCTTTATAGAAATTTGGGAAGCTATAAAGAATAAAATTTTAACTAGTGATATGACTATGAACAATTTCACGTTATGTATCTGTCAACACACATGCATACCTGTGCTCAAATGCATACATAGGAAAATTGTGAACATGTATCCACAGAAGAAGCCAAGCTATTATTATTCTGCTCTGTCTTTTTCCATCTAAGATTTTAGTCTCAACCTCATTGTTAAGTATATAAACTAAATCTCATTTATATATATAGAAAAGAAGGGTTTCTTACAGATTTTTCAGGCAAAGGAAATATTCTAGCAATCCAGGGTGATTTTGCAGGGATATTTTCCTTTATTTCCAGTTTCTGACATTACAGTTGGGTTCCATTGGCTGAGGCTCCCCACTCGTGCTCCATAAACCACGTATCTCAACTTCTTTTTCACGAAAGCCTCCAGTCCCCGTGATGGTCTTCCCTCACACGTTTAGGAACACAAGAGTCACTAGACAGATATGCGAATGCAGATGTTGCTTGGATTTCACTGACTTACAACTTCACTCACAAAATGGTGGTGCTTCCCCTTACAAGGCTGTGGACAAGGGCCTTGCCTAAAAAGAACTTCCTGATCCTTACAAATAAAGAGACACAAAATTTAACATATATCAACATTGTATGTAAGGTATTTAAGAGTCTTTTTTAGGAAAACATGTCTTGTGTTCTGAGAAAATAGCTTTCTTTAATTGAAGTTTAAATGGCTTACTTTAATGAAATTGGCATATAGTTAGTAGTATATATTTTGCTGTGACTCTGAGAAAAAAATATTAGCAAGCCTTCAAATAATTTTTTTTAATCAATCTGTAAGCAAGGAAACCATTGGTAAATTGCAAATTTAGAAATGTAGAATGTGTCTGCTAGACCAACTTGATTTTGGTTCAAGGCAGAAGCATGATTTTTTTTTTTTTTTTGAGTAGGAAGAACATTTCCCTCTGCATCCAGGTAGTTTCGAGATCAAATATTGTGTCTTACTCTCTTGTCCAAACTAATAATTTTTTTAAATTAGAAATTGGTCCCTTTACCATTACCATTATTCCTGACATACATTCATTACCATCATCTTATTATGTGCTTATTTTCTTCCACAGTTTAGACACTATTATTATTGTGATTTTATGAAGTCAACATTTACATAGGTTCCCTTACATATTGATCAATTCTTTGCTCATTTTTCCCCCTACATCTCAAAATATCTGTTATTTTCCATTTACTTAAGTTTTATATTTCAGAATTTCTTCAAGTGACTTTAAGATCTTATTGTTTGGCTGAAATATCTTCATTCTCTCAGTATTTTTTACTTATTTAATTAATTTTTTATTGATGTATAATTGACAACAATATTACATTAATCCCAGATGTACAACATAGTAATTCATTTTTATGTTATGTGCTCCATACAAATTTATTTTAAAATATTGACTATATTCTCTATGTGTACATTACATCCTTGTAGCTTGTCTATTTTATACATGGTAGTTTGTATCTCTTCATCCCCTACTCCTATCTTGTCCCTCCTTCCTTCCCTCTCCCCACTGTTAACCGCTAATATATCTGTGAGTCTATTTCAGTTGTTTTATTTTTTAGATTCCACACGTAAGTAATAACATACAGTATTTACCTTTCTCTCTGTGACTTATTTCACTAAGCATAATACCCTCCAGGTCCATGCATGTTGTTGCAAATGGCAAAATTTATATTCATTTTTATGGCTGAGTATAATTTCACTATACATACATATACACATGTATATATGTGTGTGTATACATATATATATTATATATATATAATATATATATATATTTTATATATATATATAAAGTTAGTGTTCCCATTTTCTTCAGATAAATACTCATAACTGGAATTGCTGGATCACAAGGTAGTTCCATTTTAATATTTTAAAGAACTTCCATAGTGTTTTCCACAGAGACTGCAAAAATTTATATTCCCACAACGGGTGTACGAGGGTTCACTTTTCTGCAAATCCTCACCAACATTTATTACCTGTAGACTTTTTGATGAGAGACATTTTGATGGATGAGAGGTGACATCTCACATTTGATTTCCATTTGCCTGATGATTAGTGATGTTGAGCATCTTTTCTTGTGCCTATTGGCCATCTGAATATCTTTTTTTGGAAAATCACATATGCAGTTCCTCTGCCCATTTTGAAATTGGGTTGTCTAATTTTTTGTTACTGAGCTTTATGTATTCTTCATCTATTTTGAATATTAATCCGTTGTTAGTCACAGCATTTACAAATATTTTTCCCCATTAAGTAGGTTGCTTTTTTTCTTTGTTGATGGTTTCCTTCACTGTGTAGAAACCTTTTAGCTTGACATGGCCTCACTTTTTATTTTTCTTTTTCTTGGTTTTGCTTTTACATTCAAAAAACATCTTTACCAAAACATGAGTCAAAGAGCTCACATCCTGTATTTTCTTCTAGCTGTTTTATGGTTTCAGTTGTAAATTTCAAGTGTAATTCATTTTGACTTAATTTTTGTGTATTGTGTAAGGTACCTGGCAAGTTTCATTTTTTTGCATGTAGCTGTCCGGTTTTCCCAACACCATTGATTGAAGAGACTCTGCTTTCTTCATTGTATATTCTTGGCTCCTTTGTGGTAAATCAGCTTATATACATATAGGCATGGATTAATTTCTAGGATCCGTATTTTTTCCATCGATATCTGTGTCTGTTTTCAGCCACTACCATAATATTTTAATTAGTATAACTTTGTAATAAAGTTTGAAATCAGGGAGTGGATTGCCTCTAGCTTTGTTATGCTTCCATTTTTAAATTATTGAATTATTAGATTTCCTTAAATATTTTGGATACAAATCCTTTGTCAAATGTATATTTTCTGAATAATTTCTCCTGTTTTATGTATTGTCTTTACATTTTCTTAACTGTTTTGGGAGATAAGTTTTTAATTGTGATAAAGTTTAATTTATCAGTTTATTAGTGGTTCATGTTTTTTGCATCCTATTTAGGAAATTGTGCCTATCCCCCCATCACAATTATATTTTCAAAGAAGTTTGCTGTTTCAGCTTTTACATTAAGGTGTGTAATTTATTTCAATTTAATTTTTATGTATTATGTTAGGTAAGGGCCAAAGTCAATATTTCTTTTCCATATAGGCAGCTAGTTCCAATATCACATGTTAAAAAAATTATTCTTTCTGCCATTTATTTGTCTTATCATCTTTATGCTAAATCAATTGTCCATATATGTGTAAGCCTGTTTCTGAGTTCTCTATTTTGTTGTATTGAGCTATACACTAATCCCATGCTGTCTTGATTGTATACCTGTATGGAAAACCTTGAAAGTAATATATACATTAATATAATATATAATAATGAATATAATGTATGTTCTCCAACTTTGTTCTTCTTTTTCAAAATTTATTTTACTATCTTAGGTTCTTTGCATAAAATTTAGAATAATCTTATCAATGTCTATAGAAAAACTGCTGGGATTTTGATTGAGATTTCATTGAATCTCCCAAATTAAAATAAGATGATGAAGTGTCATCTTAACAATGTTTTCCAGGCACTTCCCTGGTTGTCCAGTAGTAAAGAATCCTCCTACCAATGCAGGGGAAGTGAGTTCGATCCCTGGTTGGGGAACTAGATCCCACATGTTACAAGGCAGCTAAGCTCATATGTCTCAACTAGAGAGAGAAAACCCACATGCTACAACTAGAGAGAAGTCTGCATGTTACAACAAAGAGCTGGTGCACCACAACAAAAGGACCCCCATGCCACAGCTAAGACCCAACACTGCCAAAATAGTAAATAAATAAATAAAATATTAAAACCAAAATCAATGTCTTCCAATCCATGATCAAGGTATATCCATGTGTTTAGGTTTTCTTGAATTTCTCTCAGCAGTGGCATATAGTTGTCAGTGTACCGGTGATGAAGATATATTGTTAGATATATTCCTATGTATTCCATTGTTTTGGATGTTATTATAAGTGGAATTGTTTTCTTCAGTCAACTTTAAAAGGTCATTACTATATAGAGTAGTACAATTAATTTTATATAACAACACTATATCCTGAAACCTTGCTCAACTCACTTAGTACTTTCAGTAGCTCTCTCTTGGAGTCCTGAGAATTTTCCACATCCTCATCTTGCTGTCTTCAAATATAGACCGTTTTCTTTTCCCTTTCCAATCCATGACTTTTTGTTTTTTCTTCCTTTTCCTCTCTTGGTGCAGAGGTTAAAGCCTCTAATTCACTAGAGTGATGAAACCAGGCACCATCATTCAGTCTTCCACTATGAAGACTTCTCATAGATGCAGGCTTTTCATAAATGCCCCTTATCAGATTAAGATCCTTTCTCTTCCTGCTTTCCTGAGAATTTTGATCATGGGTAACAATTGAATATTGCCAAATACACCTTCCATATTGAGATGATCATAGGGCTTTTCTCTTTTATTCTGTTAATATAGTAAGTTGCACTGATTGATTTTCAAACACTAAGTCTACCTTGGATTCCTGGGATAAACCTTACTTGGTTGTAGTATATTATCCTTCATATAGATTACTGGAGCCAATTTGCTAATATTTGTTAAGGATTTTTGTGTTTATGTTCATTAATACTGTGTTGTATACTTTTCTTCTACTATAGTCACCTGGTTTTGGTATCAGATAAATAAGGTGACCTCAAAAAATGAGTTGGGAAATGTTCTCTTCTCTTCTGTTCTGAAAAAATTTGCAGGATTGATATTATTTCTTCCTTAAATACTCGACAGGCTAAAATTCTTTGTGATCATGTGTTTTCTTATTGGGAAGACTTTAAGGTATGAGTTTTATTTCTTAAATTGATATAGGATTATTTTGTTGTTTTATTTCTTCTTGACATGCTTTATGTAAATTTTAAGGAATTTGTCTATTTAATTTTGGTTGTTGAATTTCTAGCATAAAGTTGTTCATAACATTCATGCATTATCATTTTAACATCTGTAGGATTTGGGGTGGTGTTTGCTTTTTCATTCTTGAATTGGTCTAGATAGAAGTTTATCAACTTTGTTTTTATTTGGGTGGGGGTTTTATTATCTGTAAAACAACTCAGGAATATGCATCAGACACTGTTAGCTATGTCCTTCAGGTAGGAACTAAATATTTTCTGACTGCTGTATAGCTAATTTACCAGTTCTTCTGGTCTGACCATTATTTTTGTCATTACTCATTCACATCTTTTAATACATTAATTTTTTAGTCAAGCTTTTTTGACTCAGGGGAGGCCTGAGAGACTACAACTTTTCCACAAATGAGATGCATGCAGTGAACATGGGTGGAGACAGAGGTGGCCTGTCTCAGAAAGGTCTCTTAGGACCCTGTTATGTTACAATCAGATGCCCCTTTACCTGCTGCCAGGCCCTAACAAAATTGAAAATTATCGTGTTAACCATAATTTTTCCCTGATGTTCATGAGAAAAATAAAATTATCTAGTGAAGTTATCACAGAGTATAACTATTCATGACATGTATCACTGCTTGTTTAAGTCTATTGCTAAGAGCACATGTACAATGTTTATGTAACAATTCAGTATAACTGATCAAATATATAGCCTATAAAATATTTCCCTATTAGTATTCTCCTGAGCCTGTTCATGATATCTTATTAGTTTCTCCAAACATGGAGAATTAGGCAAATATCAACAAAAAGAATGCCTAACACTAAGGAACATGGTGGACCCAGCACAGGTGTTACCCCAAAATTGGATTCACCTCTTGGTGGGTGTTGATCTGAAAGACAAAACCAAGCCAAAGATTGGGAGAAGAAAGTATTTATTACTTGCAGCAAGTAAGGCAATCATCAGGGATCTTTCCCAAAGCAATGTCCCCTGAAGAGCAAAATTGGGGAAGTTTTAAGCTATGGGTACATGCATATTCATGAAGGTGCTTGAAGGGTCCACAGGGTCCAATTGAAGTCATTAGGGTCAGAAAAGGTCAACAATATCATCCCTTAGAGTCCAGTTGATCTGGTAGTTGAGGGGGATTTAAACTCTTCAAAACAGCTCAAGCCAGTGTCTTAGGCTAGTCCCTACAATTGAAATATAACTGGGAGTCTTTAAAACTGATTTATCCTTGTTATTGTTATGTATTTTGTCTGATATGTTTGTCCTTGTGTTCTCTTAAGATTGTTCACTGAGGCTTGTTCAAAGACAAGCATTGTGAGCTGGCTTAAATCACAAAATAGCTTAGCCCTGAAATGCCTTCTCTTATGCCATGCCTGGTTCTCTTTCTTTAGTGACCCCCCTACCTTATCTGTTTACAAAATCCCCCCTTGGGATATTTCCCTCCTCCATCTTGAGGTGTACCAGGCTGAAGGTCAGTCATCAGTTAACTGCTTCCTTCTGATAATGGGCATTGTAGTGTCCCTAATTAGGGAAGTGAAACTTTCTGAAAGAGCAAGGTAAGTTTTGGTGTCCACAAAATAGTGTCTGAACCTTGCTTAAATACCATCATTCTAGCCAGTGTAGGAGAGGCACAGCAGGAGAGGTAATTAACAGTGACCTTGCAACATCATTAGCAGAGACTTGAGCCAAGAGCTCCTGAAACCAAAACATTTTTCTAATATTTTCCCTAAACTAGAAAGGGGATCATTCAGAGAGATGTTTTTAAAAATATATATCATAATGTAAGTCACATTAGAAGACTCATCAGGTACAAAAAATGTATTTTGTGTGTATTATGGTATAAGATCTTCCTTGAGAGACTGTTAAAATATCAAGGGCCATGCAACTTTGTAGCATCACTTTTTTCATCATAAAAACTCCTGATTTCAATAGATTGGCAGCCTGGTTACTATCATTCTAAGTGTTCCTGGGTGAATTACATTAAGGCCTCTATGAGAGTGATGGTGTCCTCCAAATTTCTAAATGTATTTCCCTCCCAAATGGCCAAAGCAGATGTACAATGCATATTTGATAAGCCAGAAAACAGGTCTCTTTGGTCTGTAAAGTTAAATTATGTAGAAGCCAAAATGACTTCTCCATATTTCAATACAGAAGATTCTTCCGTCATTTCCTCTTCTGATCTCAAATATTTCTGTGAACCAAAATATTTGTCCCTCAATGCCAGGGTGTTTGCTGCCTGCCCTAGATCTATAAAGTCCTTCTGTGCTAGGCCTCCCTTTTGTTAATATATATAAATATTTGCCCAGTTATCCATGTTGGGGAAAAACCAATCAGATATTGTGAAAAGACTTAGAAGTATGGTAATGGGAAAATATATTTTAGGCTATAAATTTATTAATTATACAAAATTGTCATACACACATTATAACTGTACTTTTAGCAGTAGCCTTAATTAGCTTAAGGGGAAAGTGTTTCTTATATCTGGAAAATACAATACTTTAGACAAAAATCATGAAAATTATAACCATATCCACCAGTTCACCCAGTAAATTCTTTTTCATAAGTTTCATGAAGCCATCAGGTTTTTCATTAGAATTCTTTCATTTCTTACCCAGTTCAGCAGTATGATCTGAAATTTATCAGACATATACTAGTCAAAAGTCCCTCCTATGAATGTTCTTGAAGATGAAGCACCTTTTCAAAAGCTTCACAGTAAAACAATAACTGTCTATAAATGTCACAAGCCCCTCCTATGAATGTTCTTGAAGATGAATCACTTTTTCAAAAGCTTCATAGTAAAACAATAGCTGCCTATAAATGTCAAAAGTCCCTCCTATGAATGTTCTTGAAAATGAAGCAGTTTTTCAAAAGTTTCATAGTAAACAATAACTGTCTATAAATGACAAAGAACTTTAAAAGGAAACACAGTTAAAGATCTGATTACAATGCAATTGACAATGAAACTTGGTTATAATAACTAGAGTTATGTCTGATAACATTTTATCGGAACCAAATTTTTAGGAAGTCCACATAATTTCTACAATATCTACATTAATACAACCTAAGAAGTTTTATCACTACTCATTTGACAATATTACCCATGTAATTTAACATATGAAATGAACCTAATTCGTTTAAGATCTCTCTTTGGGATGCTTCAGGGGCCCTTTGATGCATTCCAAAGTTAGCCGGAGGTCAAAAGTATCCTAACTAGAATTTGATATTTGGGAAGTTTGTCAAAAAGTTCGAAACGCTTCACCAATAGGATCATAGGTCACTGTGAAACAGTACTTATTCACTTAATCAAAGTGACAATAAGAAATTTCAGAATTAAATACAGATCTTTTAAAGCAAGGAAATTCACACAATCTGTTACCAAAAGCATCATTCCAAGAACAGTTTGTTCTCTTAACAGAGAGAAAAACTAAATCCATTCCTGCCCTAGTCTCTCCTAAAAAAATCCATTTACCTAATTGAATTTAATCCAATATTACAAAATCCTAATCATGCACAAAACTTTTTTTCCAGCATTCCTTTCTTACAAGTGTAAAACTTTCTGTATCAATATTATTTTGTCCCTTATTTTTTTTTCCATTTAGAAAGAACCAACTCTAGGGAAAAAAATCTACTCTTTTTTTTTTTTTTTTTTTTTTAACAAATACATTTCCATTCCTCATACCTTCTTGAATGAAAACATGCTTCCCATTTTCCTTGCATACTAAAACATTCCCCTTGTAATGTTTTTTGTTTCTTCAAGTTTATTTTTTAAACATCTTTATTGGAGTATAATTGCTTTTCAATGGTGTGTTAGTTTCTGCTGTATAACAAAGTGAATCAGCTATACATATACATATATCCCAATATCTCTTCCCTCTTGTGTCTCCTTCCCACCCTCCCTATCCCACAACTCTAGGTGGTCACAAAACTTTGAGCTGATCTCCCTGTGCTATGCGGCTGCTTCCAACTAGCTATTTTACATTTAGTAGTGTATATATGTCCATACCACTTCTCACTTCGTCCCAGCTTACCCTTACCCTTCCCCATGCCCCCAAGTCCGTTCTCTATGTCTACATCTTTATTTCTGTCCTGTCCCTAGGTTCTTCAGAACCTCTTTTTGTTTTTAGATCCCCTTGTAATTCTTAACCTTAAAACTGAATCTCTAGAAAACAAATAAACAAAATGAATTTCCTTATTGGAAAATTTAAGCTTTAACCTTCCTCTCCTAAGAAGGCAAAAGAGGTAAACTTAGACCTATTTAGCAACTAATGTTCCAAAATTTTATCCTATTTGAAATGATCTGGGATAGTCAATAAATTCCCATTACCTAATTTAGCAAGTTACAAAAACCTGGAGAGACAATTTTTATTCAGACATTCCTTTTTTTTTTTTTTTTTTTTCTTACTACACCATGCAGCATATGGGATCTTATTTCCTGAACAGGGATTGAAACTGTGGAAACAAGGAGTCTTAACCACTGGACAACCAGGGAAGTCTCAAATAGACATTCCTAAGACATAATTATTCCCAAAGAGCTCACTCCAAAAAAAAAAAAAAAAAACACCTCATCTCATTTACATTTAATTTTCTTAATAGTTTCATCACATTGAGTTACTTTCCATTTTGACAAGTTTGCAACAGATATAGTAAAGAGTTATTCAACCTCTAGTAAACCTAGGTACAAAAGAAGTACCTATATTTAACATTGATGACTCTAAAGATATGTCAATATTAATCAAACCAACACGTTTAAACTAGTTTCACTGTCAGATATTGATTTAATATTAAATATTTCCCAGATCAGGTGAAATCGAAATTCATTCTGGCCAGCTTCTTTTATACTTCTGAAAATTTAGGTTCTTAAGTTCCTTTAAGCCAACTAAACAAATCGTTTTTACAAATTAATTTTGGTATTACCATCCTGAGGTAAAGACATACCTATAACGAATGCAGACATACAGACAGACAGAGAAATCTCATATTTTCCTGCTTGAGTTTAAAAAAAAAAATTTCTGTCTCAGGAATTTTAACTGGCCTAGATAAAATTCCTGAGAGCCCACGAAGAACTGATATGCGTTCCCAAAGATCTATTTGCCCATCCCAGATGACTCAGTTTGAGTCCGGAATGGCTCAGTGACAAGGACCCAAAAGTTCTGAGCTACTTCTGGGTACTCAGATCTTCTGGTGAACCAAAATTGAATATCCTGAGCTAGGTCTAGAATCTAGCAGTTTTATTCTTAGGGATTCTCCATCTCTGGGAGTGGAGACCCAGAGAGAGATATGGGGAACAACAGGGAGGGTTTGACCCCAAAAATGACATATACACAGATAACAAATTTACAAAAACAAGAAAAAATAGTTTTACTGTGCAGTGTGGCTGCTGGTCCACACTGCTGGTCCATCCCAACTCCTCACTCACCTACCTAGCCCCTTACTAGAATGAAGTAGGTCTAACTACTCAATCACCTGGCATTTCTCCCAGGATGGAGCCATTGATACTGTTTTCAGCTTCCCCAGGACACTACCCCAATTCATGACAGTCATCCTGCCATGGATATTTGAGGGAGCCTTACCAGACCAGATGCTTGACTGTTGTCAGATCTCAGACTTATCCAACTAAAGCTTGCTTACTCAAAGGTCGAGGGCAAGGACTAAATCGCCTTATTCCTTTGGCCAGCTGCTTGTTAGCCGCAAGTCAGAGAGTCCTCCAGCTGGATTTGTTACTGAATTGTTAGCCTGGACCCATGAGGAATCCTAACACATGGTGTAGGCCAGAAGAGTACTTTTTCTGTTTGGATTCCCACAGTCAAAAAAGAAATCAATGCTGAGAAATAAAGAGCATAAATTTTAATCAATGGTGAAAATCACCTTCTATGTCTTAAAATTCCTGAGTCTCCAAGCCAAACTCCAAGATTCAAGAATACAGGGATATCTTGGAATCCCTCAGACTCTTAGAGCAGACCTTTGGGACCAGAGAAGACAAGAATATCTTAAAATTCCTCAGAAGCTCCAAGAGGCCTTCAGGACTCAAGAAAACAGGGGCATATTGCAATCATTTTGATTCTCAGAGTGGACCTCTATGACTCAAAAAGACAAGGGTGTCTTGAAATCCCTCAGACTCTCAGAGCTGTCCACAAGGACTGGAGAATATAGGGGTGTCTTACAATTCCTCAGACTCTTCTGAAACCTGCTCAAATCCCAGGATGTCAGGGGTGTCTTGAAGTCCCTTAGACTCTCAAGGTGTACCTCCAGGACTCAGAAAGGCAGGGCTGACTTGCAATTCCTCAGACTCTCCGAGCAGACCTCCAGGGCTCAATAAGCCAAGGATATCTTGCAATCCCTCAGAATCTCTGAGTTTATATGGAGGACTCAGGAAGACAGGGATTTCTAACAATTCCTCATACTCTCAGAGCCGACCTCCAGACCTGAGACGACATGGATCTATACAATTTCTCAGACTCTCCAAGCCAACCTCCAGGACTTGAGAAGAAAGGGGTGTTTTGCAAACCCTCAGACTCTCAGATCATACCTGAACAGAACTCGAGAGGAACAGGATGTCTTGTAATCATTCTGAGTGTCAGAGCCAACCTGACCCAAACTGGGGAAGACAAAGATGCCTTGCAATTACTCACACTCTCTGAGCCAACCTAACCAGAATTGTGGAAGAGAGAAATGTCTTTCAATCCTTTATAATCTCTGAGCTGACCTGCAGGATTTAGAAAACAGGGATGTCTTGCAATCCCTCACATTCTCAGAGCCAAGCTCCAGGACCCAAAAATACAAGGATGTTTTACAATCCTTTAGACTCTCAGAGATGACATTCAGAACTGTCAAAGACAGGGATGTTTACAATCCCTCATCCTGTCAGGGTTGACCTGACCCAAACTCTGGAATAAAGGGATGTCTTGCAATCTCTCAGACTCTGACCAGCCTATCTGACCAGAATTCAGGAAGAAAAGAATATCCTTCAATACCCCAGACAATCAGATCCCACCATCAAGATTGGAAAGACAAGGATGTTCTATATTCCCTCAGATTCATTGAGCTGACCTCAAGGGCTGGAGAAGACAGAGATATCTGACAATCAATAAGGCTCTCAGAGCCATCTCTAGGAATCAAAAAGACAGTGACATCAGCAGCCCCTCATACTCTCTAAGCCAACTTCCAGGTCTCAAGAAGACTGGGATACCTTACAATCCTACACACGCTCAGAGCTAACGTACAGAATTTTCTAATATAGGGATGTTTGCAATCTTTCAGACTCTCAGAGAGGAAATCCAGGGCTCAAGACAGTGCTGTCAGCAATCCTTCAGAATCTGAACGAACCTGACCAGAATTCAGGCAGACAGGAATATCTTGCATTCCATCAGACACTGAGCCAATCTGGAGGACTGGTGAACACAAAGATGCCACAATACTTCAGACTCTACAGCTGAGGGACTCCAGAAGACAGGAACATCTTACAATCTCTCAGACTCTCAGTGTCAACCTGACCTAAATTAGGGAACACAGGGATGTCTTTCAGTCCCTCAGAATCACTGAGCTGACCTCCAGGACAGAGGTGTCTAGTAATTCTTCTGATTTTTTGAGCTGACTTCAAGTACTCAAGAAAACAGGGTATCATGCAATCCCTCAGACTCTCAGGGCCGAACTCCAGCACTTGAGAATACAGGAATGTCTTACAATCCCTCAGACTGTCAATGCTGACCTGTAAAGCTCAAGAAGATACGGATGTCTTGTAATCTCTCAATCTCTCTGATCCAACATAGCTAGTGCTTGGGAAGACAGGTAGGACTTATAGTCCCTCAGATTCTCCCTCAGAGCTGACTGCCAGAACTCAGAAAGCCAGGGATGTCATGAAATTCCTTAGACTCTCTGAGCTGATTTCCAGTACTCTAGAAGACAGGGATGTTTTGCATGCCCTCAGACTCTCCAAGTCAATCTGGTCTGGCCAGACCAGATTAACTGCAAGTTACCACCTACTGAGGCTCAAAACTGGAGGAGACACAAATTGTCTCTCTGACGTTTTTCATGATCACACATCCCTGATCACTCTCCAGGTTTGGAGAACAAGATTGTCTTACAATCCCTCTCACTCTCTGAACCAACTTCCAGGACTTGAGAAGACAGGGATGTCTTGCAATCCTTCACACTTTTTGATCCTAACTGAAAAGAACTCCAGAAGACATGATATGTTTCAATCCTCAGACTCTCTGAGCCCCATGACCACAGATTAAATGCAAGGCTCCAGGACCCCTTAATGAGAGGCAAAACCAGAAATGACATAAATTGTGTCATTGTGGTCTTTCATGATCAGGTTTCCCCAGTAAGCCTCCAGGACTAGTGGGACAGGTATGTCTTGCAATTCCTCACTCTCTCTGAGTCAACCCCCAGGACTGGATTAAATAGGGATGTCTTGAAACTCCCACATTGACCAGACCAGATTAACTTCACAGTTCCTGAATCATTTATTCTCTACTTTTGAGACTAGGACAGAGCCCTGAAGCTGATTTGTGAGGTAAATACCACTCACTTTCCAAAGTGACCCTCCAGATTAAGAAGTCTGGAGCAGATGAATAGCTCGTTCAGCAAGGCACCCAAGCAACACCGAGGAACTCACCTTTTGGAAGCTGGAGGAACTGAAAGAGGTTAGGGAACAGAGGTCCCAACACAGTCACCAAATCTGTTACCCAAAACTTGGGTTCATCTCTTGGTAGGTGTCAAACCAAAAGACACAACTAATCCAAACATCAGAAGAAGGATTTGTATCTTGCCGCTAGTAAGGAGAATACCAAGGGTCTTTCCAAAGAAGAATCTCCTGGAACACAGAATTGGGGAATTTTAAAGCTAAGGATATATGCATATTTATGAAAGGACTTGGGTGGTGCACGCATATTTATGAAGGTGCGTGAGCAAAGGAGAATTCATCATAGAATTGGGGCAAAGGTCGACAGAGAGTCCAAGCTTTGGATTTAATTGAAGTCACAAGGGTCAGAGAAGGTCAACATCATCCTCTCTTAAGTCCTGGTGGTTGAGGGCTTCAGGCTAATCTTTGACATTGAAACAGAAGTGAGAGTCTTTACAACTGATTATATTATCTTTGCTATTGTTGCCTCTCTTGCCTGATAAGTTTGGCCTTTTATTCTCTTAAGATCATTATCACTGAGCCCTGTTCAGGGACAAGCATTCTGGCCAGGCTTAGATCAGAAAAAGATTTAGTCAAAAATGTGTTTTCATGTCAAGAAAGCTATGCCGGTTCTCTTTCTCTGGAAACCATTCCCCTCTCTCTTTGTTTACACAGGCAGAAACCACCCTGGGATCAAGGGACAAATACTTTGATCTGTTGAAATATTTGCAATTAAAAGGGGAAATAATGGGAAAATCTGTACATATTGTGGTTTGGGGAAGTCATTCTGGCTTATACATTGTTTAACTTAAATTTTACTGATGAGAGTGGTTTGTTTTGTGGCCTATCAGACATGCATTGCACATCTGCTTTGGCTATTAAAGGGCGGAATGCATTTGAATGTCAAAAGGGAGTAGTTGTGGTTTCAGACATCCAAGGTAAAACTAGATGGGTATTTTGGACCTGATTTCAGATGTGTTCCTGTATTGTTGAAAACTCGAATTTTCTGAACTGTGTCAAATTCAGGATATTACTAGCCATTCTCAAAGCAGTGTCGGCTGTCATCTGGCAGCTGCAAATTTATGGTCTCAACATCTCCTCTTGTAATTGTTTTTAGACAATGAAGTTACTTTAGATCAGATGTTAGCAGAAAAGTGAGACATATTTGTAGTAGCCAATAGTTTATCTTTTACTTAGATAAATATAGGCAACTGGTTATCTGGCTACAGGTTTCCCCAAAATGTTAGGTCCAGACTGGTTTTCAGGTTTATTCTCCTGAATTACTCAGGGAATAAGATCTATTTTGTGTATTAAAGTTCCACTTGTCACTCTTCCAACTATTTCTAATTGTGTCTTTTACAAGGAAATGTTGGGGTAAGAAAATAGATCTTAATCATACAAGAATCAGATCCAAGACTTGGAACTCAGGAATATTTCTAACTCAGTGTCCATTCTCGAAACTGAAACAGGACTATGCCCTATTTCATCAGGAAGTGGTCAGAATGGTAGTTGGTCAATTTCCTGAAAGATTTGGTGACGGTTGAAAGAGGAGTGCAGATAGAAATAAGTCCCCCTAATACCAAGTTCCTCTGCTGAGTTTATGATTAATCTCTCTATCTAAAACGTTATTCCCTTTCTTGTCCAACAACTGTTTTCCTCAAGATTGAGGAATACCAAAGAAAAGGGGGGATTGAAACCAAGGAAGATGCTGTGGGGTCATCCTGGGTACAAAAGCCCTCTTTGTACCATGTTCCTTGTTTATAGAAAAAGCCTTTAGTCTCCTAGGGCTTCCCTGAGTTCCAAAGGGCAAACTCAATCAGTTAATGATGAGGACGATAGAATCTCAGGCTTCCTACTTCCTTCTGAAGGGGCATGTATAAAAATACATAGCTCTGAGCTGTTCTGCAGAAAACTAGACCCCCACCCATGTGGACTATGGTGATTACATGCTGACCACAAACATATAGATCCCAGACTGGTTGAAAGTAGAAGGCTGAGATTCTTGAATCATCACCACAAGCAAATCAGAGGACAGTCATGCACCATGCTGCCTCCACCAAATTTTGCCTATAAAAAACTCTTCCCCCAAAATATAGAGGAGTTCTGGCTTTTTAGCATGTGCTCCTCATTCTCCTTCCTTGGCCCTGCAATAAAACTCCCTTTGCTCCAAACTTTGTCCTCACTGTGCATCAGGCATACAAACTTGGGTCCTGTAACACTTTCAAATGGGAGATTTATTTCCCACTTTCAGGGAGACAGAGGGGAGGTCAGAGTTTCCCTTTTGCATTGGCCATTTCTAAAGTAACTTTAATTCAAAATAATCAATATGCCATTGAGACACATTTTGGGAAAGCTGACCTAGGCCCAATCACTGGGCACCCACTATCACCTTTAAGCATATCAGTTAATCTCCCAGACACTCGGGCATGTAGGAAATGGCATCCCCCAAACACAAGGACAGCGGGACGTACCTGGAGCACACGAGTGATATTAGAGTCTGGATTCAAACCCGACTTTGGACATCTCTGGCTCCAAAGTTCCATGGACAAACCGAGGCAGGGCCAAGCCTAGACAAAAGTTCCTAGGGGATGCACATGAGTTCTTGTCAGATTGGCATTAATAACTTTACATTCCATCCAACCCAAGAGTCCCATCCAAGAGTTCCTACTTCTGGGGTCCTTGTTTTCAACTTTCTCCTTGTAGGAGACTGTGATCAAGTCATGCTCATTCTCACAGGCTCACTCTAAAAGTGCTGCTCTAAAGATTCTATGAGATAACAGATGTGACAGAGCCAACAGCCCTAGAACCCCATGGTATTCCTCAGTTAGACACAAGAGTAGGGATCACACAAATCTGGAGACACCCCCCTTGATGTATCAGGAATTCAAACCCCAGTTCCACAACAAGCTGGGTGACCGTGAGCAAGTCTCTTCTCCAACCAGAGCCTCAGTTTCCTGTTATCTGCAAAATTGGGGTATAACACAGCAGGACACTCTGGGGTCTTCCTGGGACAAACACTTTTCCCATACCCTCTGTTATAGTTCCTCTCTGAAGTACCTAGATAATAGTATCTGATGCACAGATGTTAAAACCCCAGCAGCACATGGAAGAAATTAACTACTTGATGGTCATGAGCTCATAGCTCCCAGACCTATTAGAACTTAAGAATTGAGCTCAAGAAGACATTGCCCAGGCACTGCCAGGACTATGGGCAAGTGGCTCTCCCTCTCTGGTGTCAATTTCCTTGGGGGTCCAGCTCTGGTGGTCAATCGTGGGAGGAAAATCTCCCACCTTCCGGACTCTGGGAAAATCTTCATTCTCACCTTGCCCAAATTTGTCCACTTTAGCTCAGCCCAAGGTCTAGCCTAATGTAGGGCTCTGGGCTGCTACCTGCCATCCTTTTCCCATGCTACAGTTGTAAAGACCCTGCTAAAATGCAATTTTGATCATGTTACTCCCTGCTGAAAATACTTCCCAAGGGAAGGTTCAAGTTACTTGGCCTGGTGTTCAAGGCCTTGCACAGCTCAGCCCCTGTCTACCTCTCCAACCTCCTCTCCCTGTCCCACAACTACACTCAAACTTTCAGAATTCCCTATCTCTTTGCATAAGCTTTTCCTTCATCTGGAATGCCTTTGTCACTAACTGCTTTGTTTCACCAGAACATTCCTATTCATACTGCAAGGCCCAGCTCAGAGCTCCCCCACCCCCAAGAAGACTTTCTTGATATCCTAGGTGTAACTGGTTTCTCCTCTTTGGCCAAGACCTGATCACAGTGGACTGCTCAGGCTCCTCTCCTAATCTGGAATGTATCATCCAGTGGCATCTGTAGTTCACCTGGACCCTGTCTTACTGCTTACCCAGCAGATCAAGCAGGTGTGGGTCCTGAGGCCTTCTCTCAAAGGCCAAACCTCACTAGAAGTCCTAGCCTGCTGAGCTGAGCATTCTTTTTGACAAACAAAACCTGGGTCTACGGGCCTATGTGCAACAAATCCAATCTACTGACAACAGGTTGTGGTGAAGGAGAATGCAGTGTTTATTGTAAGGCACCAAGCAAGAATAGGCAGGTAGTGCTTAAAACATTGAATTCCTCAATGGGTTTCAAGGAAGAGTATTTAAGAGCAAGGGTGAGAGAGGATGGTGGCACTGTATGTGACCAGGTCGTGCACAGTTCTCTGGCTGGCTAACTGTGAGGTAAGTATGTGATGTCACAAGGGCTAAAATCATCAATCCTCAGGCTTCAGCCAGCCTGGGGGCCACATGTTCATGATCATCAAGTAGTTAACTTCTTCCACTTGGTGGGAGCTTTAGTATCTGTAAAACAACTCAGGAATGTGTATCAAACACTGTTATCTATGTCCTTCAGGGAGGAACTAAAGATTCTGTGACTGCTTTATGATTGATTTATTGTTACCAGTTCTACTGGCCCAATTGCTATCTTTGTCACTAAATGTTCATATACTTCCAATGACTAATTCTAATGCTAGGCTTTTGTGACTCAGGGGAATCCTGGGAGACTACAGCTTTTCTACCAACAATAGACAGGCAGAGGACATGGTGTGGGTGTGTGTTGGCCTGCCCCATAGGATTCTGCTCCATTAAATTCCCCTTCCTACCTCAACCAGACCCATGTCTCTGCCCCCCCAAAACAAGGCAATGTGCCAGAGATACACTGTGTGGTGGAGATGGAGACTGACTCATTCAATCATTCACTTCATTCAATAATTGGTGTATTTTCTTGTTAAATTAATAATGATAGTTATGATAAAACCAAAATTCCAGGGGCCAAGCAATGCACTGAACAAGTGGAGAATTTTCTCATTAAATCCTCATAGAAAGTTAAAATTGTTATGTTGATTATTTTACAGGTAGAGAAATAGAGAGGGGTGTGACTTGCTCAAGGGCACACAACAGGAGTCCAGATTTAGAATCCAGATGGCCCATCCTTAGTCCCCATTTCTAACCACTGCTCTACCCTGTATCACATGTGTGCACATATATGTACAAAATCTCACTCATCCATCCCGCCCCTTCTGGGTGTTCCAGGCAAACACTGTTCCAGTCTCTCAGGCTCTAACTGCCTCCTCTGGAAAATAGGATGAAGTCTTGCATTAAGGAGGGCTGGGCACTCAGGGTTCTGAGTACAGCCCCTTGTCTGGACCCAGGAGAAGAGTGCTGACTTAGCTTTGCTGTCCTTCCTACATCTCATAGAAGGAGTACTCCTGGACTTATCATCCTGTGGACACCAGGGCTGTCCTGTGTCTGGCAGTCCCCAATGCCTGGGGCTTTGTTGGGAAAAGGAGCCAGAGGCTGTAGGCATGTTCCTGACTAGATCACTTCATTTCCCATCCAACTGTGGTTGAATCCAAGTTTGTGTGTCCAATGCACATTGAAGCCAAACATTGTGAAATATAAAAGTATGGAGCAGAGAAAAGTTTACTGCAGGGCCAAACAAGGAAAATGAATGTTTTTTTCTAAAAAGACCCTAACTCCTGATAGCCTCCAGGGAAGGGTTTTTAAAGGCAGTATTTGGGGTGAGGGTTGGAGAATGTATGACTTTCTTCTGATTGCTTGGTAGTGAGGTAACGGGGTGGTGTTCCAGGAATCTCAGTAATCAACCTTCTGGTTCCAACCAGCCTGGGGTCTACGTGCTTGCGGTCAGCATGTAGTCACCATCCTTTACCTCGTTGGAGGCCTTAGTTTCCATACAAGAGTTCAGAGAGTGTATCAGGTTCTTGTGTATGTTCATTGAGTAAGAACTAGCACACCGTATTATTGCTATTGTTTAAGGTGTCATTACTTTTCTTGCTTGACTGTTCTTCCTGTGTTTCTGCATTCTTTCACTTACCTGATTAGTAAGAGCTTGAATCTGCCATTTCGAACTCAGGAAAGGCCTAGAATGCTGAAGCATTTTTCCTACAAACAAGAAACAGAGTAGATTTTTTTACCCAGGGTCTTGCTCAGTTTCGCTACCAAATTCAGTCTGTTTCTTTATTTGTAACCTTGGCTATAGAAGAGCCATTCTGATAGTCTTCAAGTTGTTCTCAGAGAGACATACTCTGTATTTAGTTATAGTTTTGATGTGTTTGTGTGTTGAGGGGTGGTCTCAGTGTCCTCCTACTCCACCATCTTGACCCTTTACCCTTATTCTTCAAGGTTAATTCTGTCAGCCTTAGGTGATATTATTTTTCTGCAACACATGGATGATTTGACTCCACTAACTTACTGCTTGCATTGCTAATGTTAAAAATTTGGCATTAGGCTATTGTTCTTTTCTAGATGACCTATCTTTATCCTTTATCTATTTAAGATTTCTTGGTGTTCTATAGATATATTGGGATCTTTGTGGATTTGTTGTATCTTTGGGGATATAGTCCAATAATTTGGAAGATTCTCAGCCATTAATTTTTGAAAAAGATTGCTTCTTCCTCATTTTAGCCGTTTTAAAATATCCAGTTGGGTCACTCTCTCATTCTTCTTCACATCTTTTAGCTTCTTTATTTAATGTCTTTATTTTATTATAGTATTTCCCACTTCTAGAAGTTCTATTTTTTCCCCAAGTTTTGAGTTGTTGTCTTTATAGTCATTTTTCTTGTCCAACTTTTGTCTTATTTTTTTTAGACATATAGGGCAATAATTTTGTTTTCTCCCCTGCTAATCCTAATAATTTTTTTGCCATTCTTTTTGCTTTCTCTCATACTTCATATCTTATTTCTTTAAGTGTTTTGTGACTTAATGAGTCTGAATCTTTCATTCTACTTATGAATTTTCATTATAATCCTTCAGAGATGATTCACTTTTGTTAGCAGTGGTCACAACAAGGTACTACTCCCAAACTAATTTTGAATTAAAGTTTCCACTTGAATTGTTTCATATATGTTATACTTATGTACTAAGAACTTTATATTACCACATATATTTAATAAGAATTTGAGCCTACAGTTCCCTCAGTGTGAAAAGTGAGCCCAGTGGACATCCAGCTTCCACAGGATTGTGGTCTTAAAACTAAGTAGAACCCTGTGGCCTCCCCCACCCCCACCTCCAATACAAAGGCCTCTCCATGCCCCCTGACTCTTGAAAAGATGAAGTCCCATAAGCCTCCCTGAGTCACAAAAGAGCAGGCTCAAGAAGTTAATGATTAAGACAATAAAGTACCATACTCAGTGTCTGGTGTACATTCCTGAGTCATTTTGCAAATACTATAACTTCCACCAGAGGAGAATAGCTAACTGCATGATGACCAGACTCTAGACATGATATAAACTGTTCCTCTACAGCTACTACAATTCTAAGAACTGGCTCCAAGAGATGAGATTAAGACTATTGTTTATAATAATCTATATTTTTGAGGACATCATAATAATTGTAGCTTGCTCTGTCCATATATGTAAGCAGGCAACTAAAATTGTCAGTCCTGACTATCTAGAAAAATTGAACTGAGAACTCATGTTATAGCATTGCTTGGGCAGGGAACTAAGCCAACAGTCCTATCAACCTGTTCTCAACCAGGTATACCCAACATCTCCCACAACTGGCCTGAGAGCATGGGAAGTGGCTTCACCCAAAAATAGACCCTGACAGTAAAGCCCTGCTTCCAAAAATGTTACCAACAGACATTTCTAGTATCTCAAACTAAGCTGACTGCTGAAGCTCTGTCTCTGCCAAAGAAAATATGTAGAGTCTGGAACTAACATTTGACAATGAAGCCAGTAATACTCAATAGAGAAAAGACAAACTCTTCATTAAATGGCACCAGGAAAATTGGTAACTTACACAGAAATAATGAAACTAGGGGCCTATCCTACACCACTCAAAAAATTACCTCAAAATTGAATAAAGACTTGAATGTAAGACTTGAAACCATAAAACTCCTAGAAGACAATATAGGGGTATGTGCCTTGACATCTGTCTTGGAATGATTTTTTTAATTTGACACCAAAAGTGTAATAGAACAATAGAAGAACAATCTGACTCCATATTAGGTCTGTTTCTTTTGCTTTGACCTTTGTGCTCCCTTGCCTGTCCTTAGTTATGCTGGGTCTGCACCTTTTGTAAAAAAGATGTTATCTACAGCCTGAAATACACAGGATAGCCCATTTTCTGGGTTCTGACCTTTAAGAGTCCATTCATATAGAGAGTTGCAGAAGAGAGAATAACATTTATTTTGTTGGAGGTTTATAGGAACACCATGACCTGACCTACATGGATACCTGCAAGAACAAAAGATTACAACACAAAGAAGTTTGCAACATCTAACCAAACCTCTCCCTCACCTTGCCTTTAAAAATACTTTGCCAAAATACTTCGGGTAGTTCAGGGGTTTTTTTGCGCATGAGTCACCTCATCTCCTTACATGGTCCTGCAATAAATATTTATCTGCTCCAAACTCCAATATTTCAGTTTATTTGGCCTCCCTGTGTATCAGGCACACAAATGCATTTGGTAACAAAAGCAAAGGCAACAAACTAAAAAGCAAACAAGTTGAACTACTTCAAACCAAATACTTTTGCACAGCAAAGGAACCTATCAACAAAGTGGAAAAGGAACCTACTAAATGAGGGAAATATTCACAAGTCATAAAGGGTTAATATCCAAAATATGTAATTACAACACAATCACCAAAAAAATCCAAATTTTTAAATTGGCAAAAAATCTGAGTAGACAGTTTTCCAAATAAAATATACTGATAGCCAACAGGTACATGAAAAGATGACCTACATCACTAATCATCAGGGAAATACAAATCAAAACCACAATAAGATATCACTTGTTAGAATGACCATCATCAAAAAGAAGAGATAACAAATGCTGGAGAAGGTGTGGAGCAACCCTTCTACAGTTTTGGTGGGAATGTAAATTGGTGCAGCCACTATGGAGAACAGTATGGAAGTCACTTAAAAGACTAAAAATAGAATTTTCATATGATCAGGCAATTCCACTCCTGGGCACATATCTGAAGAAACAAGATCATTATAATGAAGGGGTACCTCCACCATCATGTACATTGCAGCATTGTTTACAATAGCCAAGGCATGGAAGAATCTAAATGTAAGTTGATGAATGAATGGATAAAGAAAATATGTTGTATACATGCTAGGATACTGTTCGGCTATATAAAACAAGGAAATCCTGCCATGTGTGACAAAATAGATGTACCTTGAGGATGTTGTGCTAAGTGAAATGTCAATGAAAGACAAGTACTATATGATCTCATTTATATGTGAAAATCTGAAAACAAACAAATATAAACAAACAAAATCCTACAACTCAGTAAAAAAGATCAGATTCATGGTTACCAAAAGCAGGGGTAGGGGAATGCGGAAACAGGTGGGGAAATCAAAGGCTTCAAA
The DNA here is from genome assembly GCA_036417435.1 of Inia geoffrensis. Taxonomy (NCBI): domain Eukaryota; kingdom Metazoa; phylum Chordata; class Mammalia; order Artiodactyla; family Iniidae; genus Inia; species Inia geoffrensis. The sequence goes on from CM070921.1 coordinate 13,235,946, forward strand.
ATGTACAAACTTTGGTTTTAAAATAAATAACTACTATGGATATAATGTAGAATGTGAGCTATAGTTAAATGTGCTGTGTGATAGATCTGAAAGTTACTAAGAGGGAAGATGCTAAATCTTTTCATCAAAAGAACAAATATTTTCTTTCTTTGTTAATGTGAGATGATGAATGTGAACTAAATTATTGTGGTAATAATTTTGCAATCCATGTAAGTCAAGTTATTGTGTTGTATACCTTAAACTTATGCAGTACTGTATATCAATTATATCTCAATAAAACTGAAGGAAATAAAGAGAAATAAATTGAATAGTGAAAAAATATATTAACTTTTTTTGTAAATTTGTATATATATGTGTGTATATGTATTTGTTTTGGTCTCTCAGTGTTGTTTTTTATCAGTTGAATTGCAAATACTTTATAAATATTTTTAAAACTAGGATAGGTAAATTTTACATTCATTAATGTTTTAGTATATCTATGTCATTATTTTGAAGTAAGTTTCATCATTTAAGCACACTTTTCATAGGAAAAGTCCGGAATGCCCTGAGATAAGCAAGTCTGGCCTGCCACCTTCTTCTCTTGCCGCCTAAGGCCTTTCTGAAATGATGACTTTTAAGCATTTGCTGTTGATAGACAGAGCCCGGGTCTCTGATTATAGTCTTGGGAGGGAGGTCTCAAGGGCAGTTAAACCACTTGTCCTAAGCCTACAGATTTTGTGGCTATGCTAACCAGGACTTTGTCCCCACTGGCTGCTCCTCAAACTGAGCAGTTAGTAATTTCTAAATAACTTGATTTTAGTCGTGCCTCTGGCTTTAAAATGTACCCACAAACAGTAACCCATTGAATGTCAGTTTCTTAGCCAGGAGTTTTAGCCCGTGTTCAAGGTACCCTGGCTTTATTCCCCAGCTGCCACAAACACAAGGTCATGTCCTGGCACATTTCTCCCCATGGGTTGTTTAATACACATGTCTCACATCAGGCCTGGATTTGCAAGGGAAATCTGATTCCTGCATTATTTTGAGTATGGCTGTTTATGATGTCCTAAAATAGAGCTATGAAGAACACAGTATTTTTGTATTGACAGTATTTGATGTATCTCTGTGTATCCTTGAGCAGGGTCAGGTCAATCACCAACAGGTTGAATGTGCCTATCCTCGTGGATGACATGGCCTACACGTGTGGCACCATCTGCCACGCTGTGGAGAAGTACAAGGGTGGTTTGGGACCTTTGAAGAGAGTGTTGGGACATCTCATTAAGAAAGGAAAAGTGCCAGCTGTTAAAAACTGGGATCACTTCTCCTAATTATTACTGATTGCTGAGTAGTAGTTTTTCAGACCAAAGTCAATTCTAGGCCTATTTGTTTTTTCTTGGTAGAGAAAAAGCATGGTCCTTTATAGCCTGGTTTTCATTTTCATGGTTGAATTTTCAATGTATTTTTTGAAAAGTTCAGAGAAGGTGCTTCTCCTGAAACTGAGCACAGAAGGAAAAAGACAGCCTTCTGGGTTCCTTTGGGCCCTTGCTTAATTCTTTTCAGCCTTTGGTACAGTTTTTAGCTGCATCAACTTCTAGAGGATTTAGAACTGCCCTGTTCAGAGCAGGAACCACCATTCACCCTCGCATGGTTGTGGAGCACTTGGAATTTGGATGGTCTGATTTAAGATACACTGAGAGTTTAAAATGCACGCCAGGTTTCAAAGTTTAGAATGACTAAAAAATGTAAAATAACAGATTTTTAAAATTTTGATTACGTGTCAAAATGATGATAATTTAGCTATACTGAACTTAGCAAGTGATTTTCTACTAAAGGTAATTTTGCACTCCAGGAAGCATTTTGAAATGTTTGGAAGACAATTTTGGTTATCACAACCTGGAGGTATGGAAATGTTACTGTTATTTAGTGGGTAGAGGCCAGGGACACACTAAATATCCAAAAGTGCATAGGAAAGTCACCACAACAGAAAATTGTCCAGCCCAAATGTCCGTAGTGCCATGGCTGAGAAACCAGGCTTTAGTGGAATACAAAGCGTTTGGCCAACACATACCTAAACTAAAATAGAGATCCTGTGTTAGGCTAGTAAGCGTGACTGAGATCGGTTTTATGTTTTCCTTTATGGGACACAGTTATTTGTTTTAAATTCACACTAAGGGGAGCTGTTTCAAGAGTGTTTGTGTGCAGTTAATTCTTTTGTCTTTTATTTTATAGGCTACTCTGAGCTGCAGCCACTGAAGTTTATGCTATCTTACTCATGTGATCTTCTCTGGGCCAGCTATTTCCAGAATAATTATGCTGCCTTTGAGGCTGTTGTTGTGACATACACTATTCCCCAAGAGGACAAAATGAAACACTGCTCCAAGATTCAGGTGCTGTTTACACTGAAGGCAGAGCCAAGCAGGGAAGCACCTACCTCACATCCCCAAAAATAGCACTGTACCTTTTGTGTGTGTGACCTCTGCTAAGGGAGTTGCTGGCAGATGTTGTAGCTTCTCATTATGGGAAAGTATGATACATCTTGTATCTCTGGGGAAGCCTGGGGCCTGCAGACTTAAAACTTAGAAATAGTAACTACAATAGAAAAACAGTACCAAACAGGCCACTTTACATTCTGGATCTCATTGTTCTAAGGGCTGTAGAAATTTTCTGCCTTCTTTTCAATCCTGACTTGATGCCCATAGGCCATGAGAAAGTTGATGATAATCTCTTTCCACCAACTGAACTAAAATAAATTAAAGAGTTTGAGTTCCCATTTTGCCTCTGTCACCATGAACTTTGAGAAGTCATTTCATTGCTCAAAGCCTCCTTACCCATCATTAGAGCATGAAGGAAAGTCTAAGTGATCTGCTTCATGATTTCTAATCCATTGGAAAGAAAATAATTCATTCAGTATGAGACAATACATTTGAAAATGGTCAAAATAGTTGTGCCTTAAATTTGCATGGCCAATTAGCAGTAGTTTAGGTTGACAGTAAAGGATTGTCATCCGTTTTTGTAAATAAACTTAATTTAACATAGTTACACTTACTCATTTATGTTTTGTTTATGCCTGCTTCCTATTTCAATGGCGAAGTTGAACAGATGTGACTGAGACAGAGACATCTGTCTTGCAAAGTTGAAAATATTTACGATTGGGCCCTTAATAGATAAGTTTACTGATCCCTGACTTACATGATTATAGCTGGGCTCTTAAATGACACTGTCACTGCATTTTCGAAACCAAGAGAGGAAAACCTTTTATGTAATAATTAACTTAAAACAAGAAAAGCCCAAAGGAAAGCATGTTATGGATAACAAGAGTCCTGGAAAACCTTTGAGTATCTGCACTGAAACTCTCACTTCCAAGATCCTATATGACTTTGGATATAACTAAATATAATATAGTTAAGAAGATATAATTTGAAGATAGACCCAAAACTGTGTGTGTTCTCATAAGAAATGGGTGTGGGAGAAATCATTTCTATACTTTCTGGTTCTTACATTTTTAGCTAAATATGACTAAAATGACCCACTTTCCACCTCCCTTTTCTGCTTTCACATTGGCCAAGACATTTCAAAGGACCTACAATGGTTAATCCATGTTTTATCTCTTCAGCTATATCCCATCATAAACTCAAGATATGAAGTGTGGAACAAATGTGCTCTGGCTTGTGTTTTTGTTTTTCAGGTTTAGGGCTCATTAGTTATAGGATAATGAATGTCAGAACCATCAGATCTTGTATACTTGAGATCCATTGCTTCCTCTTTCTAAAACTCTAGACCATTTATTTCAGATTCTTTTTTCCATTGTGGGTAAGGGTATGGTTACCTGACTTAAGTGAACGCTCTTAATAAAATTGTTTTTGTCATCTTTATTTGTTCTGATAGGTAACAATTTTCTTTGTTATTTCAGTACTTAGAGCCTTCAGATTTTAAATATATAATTTCAGTTTGGAAGTTCGTACTTTACATATTTCAGCATTGCCAAAGGGCATTCAGATTAAAGTATTTTTTGTAAATATTGAATGATGATGCAATGACATGGACTTTTGGACAAAGTCCTGTGCATAATCAGCTTTTATTTATTTATTTTTTCTCGTACGCAAGGTTCTCACTGTTGTGGCCACTCCCGTTGAGGAACGCAGGTTCTGGACACGCAGGCCCAGCGGCATGGCTCACAGGCCCAGCCGCTCCACAGCATGTGGGATCCTCCCGGACCGGGGCACGAACCCACTTCCCCTGCATCGGCAGGTGGACTCCCAACCACTGCACCACCAGGGAAGCCCCAGATTTTAATTCTGAGTAAACTTTATATATATATATATATATATATATATATATATAATACAGTCAATCAGCTTGTGTGTGTGTGTTTTAATAAGGAGAGTTCCAATCATCTTCGTTATTGTGTTTAATTTATATGAGAGTGGCATCATATTGTCTTAGAGTCAGAGTGAAATATAAAGAACTAAAACCAGGCCCATCTGGGAAAGAAGTTTACAGTTTGAGAGAGAACATGACAGAGTGTACCAGGCAGAAAGTGAGGAGCATGAAAGTGAAGAAGAGGTGGGAAAACTATTTACACTTTCCACCCTTACAATTTCACTTCATAGCTCACCTCTTCTGAAGCAAGTGTTTCATGTCATGTGGCAAGTTTTAGAAAATCTACTGGCCAAACTTCAGGGTGAACAGGCTAAGTGTCAGAGGAAAATATCAAGTACTAAGGAGTTCACAGGCTCAAACTAGGCTTGCTCAGTTGCCACTATTTCCATTATCACTTTGGGCTGTGTGAAGGGACTGAAATTAGATATTGTATTTCACAGCAAAAATTTGCAAAACCCAAAAATTTCATGCCAGCATGTACTGATACTCAAGTAGGACAGCATAGGGTGTTTGGTAAGGGATATGTTCCAGTGACAGTATCGAGTGAAGATGAAAGGAAAGGGCTGAAACATACTATTATATCCTTATCTAAAATGCATGGAAAAGTGAACACAGTAAGTTCTTTTCAGTACAGTTTTATTGATTTATTTCCCTGAACTCCAGGAAAATACCCCTTCACCTTTTTCCTGTACTTGCTTTCCCAGAGCACATTCTAGTTGATTTTATTTACTGTAGTATCTGAACTCTATTATCTCTTCTGAAAGAGCAAAATGTTGAAGGATACAGACTCCATCTAACTAGAGTTTAAAAGTTTTAGGCTTGGGGCTTCCCTGGTGGCACTGTGGTTGAGAGTCTAACTGCCGATACAGGGGATGTGGGTTCGTGCCCCAGTCCGGGAGGATCCCACATGCTGTGGAGTGGCTAGGCCCATGAACCATGGTCGCTGAGCCTGTGCCTCTGGAGCCTGTGCTCTGCAATGGGAGAGGCCACAGCGGAAAAAAGTTTTAGGCTAGATGCTTAACCCTTCTGTGTCTCTTTAAGGATGAAAACCTGACCTCTTTTATAGGATTTACTGACATTTAAAGGAAATATTTGCAAAGTGCTTAGAATGGTTTGGTTTGCACAATAATTTTAATTTTTAGAGCAGATATCTCAAAGCTTCCCTTTGAAAGAATGTTAGAAGGAGCAAGAATTCCATGTATTTCAGGTGTTAAGCCATGTGTCCACAACTAGTCACAGATATGGTCCTCTTGGCCACTTTTTATTTTTATTCTCATCTTTATTGGAGTATAATTTCTTTACAATGTTGTGTTAGTTTTTCCTGTACAACAGAATGAATCAGCCATATGTACACATATATCCCCATATCCCCTCCCTCTTGAGCCTCCTTCCCACCCTCCCTACCCCACCCATCTAAGTTATCACAAAACAAGTTTGTCTCCATGTGCTATGCGGCTGCTTCCCACTATCTATTTTACATTTGGTAGTGTGTATATGTCTTTGCTGCTCTCTCACTTCATCTCAGCTTACCCTTGCCCCCCATTTCTTCAAGTCCATTCTCTATGTCTGCATCTTTATTCCTGACCTGCCACTAGGTTCATCAGTACCACTTTTTTAGATTCCATATATATATGTATTAGCATACGGTATTTATTTTTCTGTTTCTGACTTGCTTCACTCTGTATGACAGACTCTAGGTCCATTCACCTCACTACAAATAACTCAATCTCATTCCTTTTTATCACTGAGTAAGAGTCCATTTTAAATGTGTTATATTGTCTTAGCATAGTAACCACTTCAGTCAAGAGTGGTGTTTGGTGATAGCAAATAGCTGCATGCTGAAAATACTTCCAATGTGTCTTCGAACCAGCAGGTAGAAATGAATGCCATGTGATAGTGAAGCTGGTGCTCAACTGAGGCCATTTACAACAGCCTGATCATAACCATCTGAATATAAATACTATGAAAAGTGGCATCCAAGGCAGGATTCAGGGATGATGGCAGAGTAGAAAGCATCAGGAACAACTGCGCTGGCAGAATCTGTCTGATACAATTATTTTGGAAGTACGGCATCTATTGACGTCTTGCATTTCTAGGGAAAGGCTTCAACAGTAACTAGAAGTCAATTTTAGTCAAGTTCAACTCTTAGCACATTTACAGCTCCCCACTCCACTCCGCTATCCCCCATCTTCATAGCAGAAACTGTGCATGTATTTCTGAAGCAACTGGCATACAGCCTGTGGGACTCAGGATGAACAGAAACTACCCTATCCTCCAAATATCTTCTGATCTTCAATGAATGCTTCTGATAAGAGGTACAGAGAAATGTTTAGCTATCTCTGTATAGCCATTGCTATACTTCCGTAAATTGTTGCAAGGCTCTCTGCCTCCAGCTGAAGTGACTGCCAGTGGATTTGCATTTTAGTAACGCTATTAAAAATTTCAATTCCCTTATTATAACCTTCAGCTCTGATTTCATTCGGTACTTTTTATTATTTCCTATCTCCTTATTGGAATTTGTTCATACATAGACCACCTAACCTCAGTGAGCATATTTATGACCTTTATTTTTAACTTTTTATCAAATTACTTATCTATGTTTTATTAAGGTCTGTTTCTGGAAATTTGTGCTGTTCTTTAGTTTGATACATATTCTTTTCTTCATTTTCCTTACTTCTTTGTGTTGGTTTCTGCCCTTTCGATAAAACAGCCACCTCACAAATTTTGACAGAGCAATCTCATGTAGAATATAAACCCTGTCTATAAGTCTAGCCTGAGCTCCTAGTTGTCTCTGGAACTTTGTGGTTATAAAAGCTGCCTCATTTCTTCTAGGATCGCCCAGTAGTTGAGAGTGTGTCAAGAAATGTCAGTATCCCAATGGGGAGGATCACAATCATCACCTAAATGTAGGCAGATTAGAGCTGGAACTTCAGGCAACAGCTGGGAAAGAATGTAGTTAAGTCCCTTACAAAAAGAAAATGAAAGAAAGGTTTTTTTTTTTTTCTACACTCTCTGCACTTTTGTATAACCATGGAGGAGTGTTCCTATAACCAAAAAGAATGTAGCTTCTTTGTTTGCTACATTCCTGTGGGATTTGTGAATGCAAGACCTATGGATATCAGAGTCACACTATCCACAGGTCTATCCCTTGGACATCAGGCAAAATAGCTGGGACATGTATACAATCTTATTCCAGAGAGATAGTGGTGCTTGAAGTGGGCTAGAGGGAGAAGATTGAAGATGTGTCCACCAGCTTCCCTGCTTTCCGGGGAGGACTGCATCTAGCCCCTACAAATGTGCTAAATAAGAAACCTGACCTTCAGGCTGTAGCTTTCAAAGTATGCAGATGGACCCTTTACAGAGAAAGACTGGAAGATGGGCATTTTTGCCTGGATCTTCTTTGTTGAGCCTTGGGGGAATACCCAGAGTAAGTACTGAAGCACCCATTAATAATTGCATCCTTGTGTACTATAATCCTGGTTTTCTCAGACAATGAATGACCATTCAGAAGTAGTTGTTTTGAGGTTCATCCCCTGGATAGGAATCTTAAAACTTGGGGTACTAAACATAGAGTCCAAGACCTTTGCTCCTCCAGGAGAACCTGGAGTAAGGAATTCCCTGTTGATTGTATGGCACAATACAAGGGGCAGAGCTTATGGAAACAATTGTGTCTCAGCCTTTATATATAGGTACTTCAAGGTTACCTATTTTCTCATTCACACAGTATATAGGAGTCACTCATCTAGTATCTGGATTTTTTTCCAGAGGAAATTGCTGCATGTGTAGCTGTATATTCTGTGTCTCTGTGAGAAAAGCAGCTTCCTGTGTTGCCATAGCCTCCATCACTATTTTGAAATAAAAATGTGTGTCAGCATGGACATCATGGGGATGAACAAAGGAGATGTCCAAGATACTTGTGCTGTCACAGGGCAGGACAGGGTGAGCAGACCTGAACACTGATGACCAGTTTCTGGTCTCAGGCCTTTCCAAACGGGACTAAACTTCTGGTTTAGTCACTGGTTTGCAGTGATTATCTTGGTGTCGATTCCATTTTCATTTTTATCTTTTATGGTGGTTACTGGCTGTGTGGAAAAACCTGTGATGGCTCATTTAAACTGAATGAGTAGCTCATCTTTCTGGTTTGCCTGGCATGGGCACTGAACTGTTGGCAAGTATAACCCAAGCATGTGTCATAGTTTATGTGATCCCAACTGCCTGAATTATTAGCCAATATTTTATGAAGGCCAGGCCATGTGTGTCTGGCTTTTCTAGAAATGCTGATCACTCTCCATTACTCCACTATTGGTCATTTTGACTTACTTTCTTAAACTTTATTTGTAAGCAAATCTTTCAAGGGGAAGCAAGAGTCTGGGTGGCAGCCAGATGAAGTCTTTGACCTGATTATTACGCAGGCTTTTGGTGAGCCCACAAAGCCACAGGGTGTGTTCTCTGATGTCATGGGAATCCCTTCCCATGCCATGTGTTGGGCCTTGAATCACCTGAGGGACCAGCAGTTAGAGGGCAATTTAGGAGTGGTCGCCAAGACTGTGACTTCTGAGAGGTATTCCTTTGTAACAAGGTATCCAAAGCCCATATATTGTCATCCAGAGATTAAGCAAGAGAGGCAGACTGAGGGTCTGAGGGAAAATAATAACAATAAAATATGTGCAAGTGCATGCTAGGGTATATTTTCCACCCATTTTTTCTTCAATGTGATTTTCTTCAATTCAACTCTTATGTAAGGCAAGATGAATGCAAGTATACCTGATTCCATACTTTTTTGGCCAGGGGTTGGCAACTGTTTTCTGTAAAGGGCAAGAGAATAAATATTTTAGAAATATTTTTGCCTGATTGTGAGCTAAGAGGCAAAATCGAAGATGTTATGTGGGTATTTACATAAAAAGACATTAAAAATGCCCACAGTTTTTAATGGATGAAAATAAAATAAAGTAATATTAAGTAAAGTGCAAATTTTTGTCATATAGGTCAATGAAGATAAAAACAATTCTTTTTTGGGATGATGACATTTTGCCTATTTGGAGTTGAAAATTAGTATTCATTATTATTAGACCAATTACAAATGTTCATCTTTAAGTTATTGTTCACTCCTAGGCCAGATTTGCCCCATAGTCCTTCCTGTGCTAACTCTTCTTGGTTAAACTTCTGAGGGCATCTCTCTGAGAGATTAAAATCTAATTCACTTATTAGACCAAATCAGAAAATTAAATTTTCCGGCCTCATGGATGCTCATCATTCATTTATTCACTCAGTCATTCACTGAATGTTTATTGAGATTATACTGTGTGCCAGGTGCTGGCTGAAAGGTAGAAACATCCAGTACCCACACATACATATGCTGTGTGCTATCTTTTTTGATCCTCTGTTCTGCCTTTTCCACTCAATCCTGTCCTTCACTTTATCAGCTAATATTTATTTTACTTCTAGCATCTCTTAATTCACCTCCAAGTGTTACCAGGCCCTTTCCAGATTCTGAAGAGCAATAGTGCAGAAATGAATACTGCTTCCGCAAGCAAAGCTTTTTATCTAAAGATATAGATTGTGAACAAGGGAGAAAGCAGAAAAAAAATTGCTAGCTCCTTCATTAGAAGGGACGAGTTGCTCTCATAACAAAAGGGAGGGTTTGTCTCATGATCACTGATTGTCTAACTTCTTGATCAGCAGCAGGTGGCTCCATGGTGGCAATCAGGACTAGGGAGTGCTTCTGTGAGGGTAAAGCAGTCCCTGAGAATTTTCTGCAAGGAAGCACAGGAATAGATAAGGTTAAAATTTATACTTGAGATTCTAGTCTTGTAGTAACTAGGTATACTTGTTAGTGTAATAGAGACGAAGTTTTTTTTTTTTTTATTTCTGTGAGCCTGGTTTCTGTCTCTGGGACTCCGGCTCACAAAGCCTTTGATCTTTAGCCTGTTTTGCCCAAGACCATTCCTTAGTACTTTTCAAAATGGCTGTGCTCTTGTCCTGTCTCAGAAAGCCCTGATCTGAGCCCCATTATACCATCATTGACAACCAATGCCAAAGTCTCTTTAGAAGCCATGTGGCCTGAAGATTATACTTTAAGCAAAGATTTTAATTTCTTTTATATTGGGGGAAAATGAATACTATCTAGCTTAGATTATATTCATCTTTATACCAACATAGTCTTAGCATTAATTTTTTTGGAAGAAGGTGTTGAGCATTCGTATCCCAAGGAGGCCCAACTCTTTTGCTTTGGTTTCTTTCTATTCTCCTGAGCTTCCCTCTCCATTCCCTGATGAATGAATAAAATTTCTATTATGCTATATGAAACCTGGTCTCGTTCTATTGACAGGAGTGACTCCAGGCAAAGGACTCACTTGTGAGTCTATGGCCTCTCCAAACGTAGGTAACAAAAGGGCTGAAAAAGACCAAAGTGCCTTGGGCCCAAGAGCATAAACTGGCCCTGTTTACAAACACATTTTATTTCCTGATTTATCATACATGCCAAGGAAAATTCAGGAATTGCTAATGCCTCCCCCCAAAGAATTCCTTAACTGAAAGCTGTGGAGCACAAGTGTGTCAAAGTTAAGAATTTGTATTTTAACAAAATAATATAGAACATACATCTTACAAAACACTTCCAATTAACCTGAGACATGACCTTTTGTCGTGCACATGGATAACTCTGTACTAAAACAAAAATGTTCATGCTAAGTGGATAAATGAAGATTATAAGTCAGTTCACATCAGGTTTTGTTAATAGAGTTGTAGTAATAAATTAACACACACACACACAGACCTGAAACATTTCGGTTTTTGGAGATTATGAGATATCAAAATTACAGAGATGAGATTGAGGATTACTGTAAGACAGCATTTGCATTAAGAAAATAAACAATCAGCCACTGTCCTGGGTGCCACAAGACCTGATTCTACCAATTTCAGTGTATGTGATTTTTCTTTTCTTTTTGCCTGTGTCCATCTTTGAAGCTTGGTGAATTCCAGGTGACTGGCGCTGACTGTTATTTCATACTCAAGAGTGGGGCAACAAACAGCTGATGGGAATCTTCAGTTGCAAGGACAGGCCTTCCCAGTGCTCGTTCCCAGCATAGGATGGGAACCAGCTTTCGGGTAGGGTGTGCCAGTGTGATCACAGATCTTTTCTACAGTGCAGGTCCAGGACTAGGATGAGGAGAGTGAGGCACTGGGTTTGGGTGCAAAATTTCATGAAGGGAGGGCCCCTAAAAGTTCAGCAATCAAGACACATAATATATTAATGCTCTATTTTTAAAAAATCCAATTGGCAAACTCACTCTGGCAGGCTAGTTGCCTATTTTGATAAATTGAGTTTTCTTGGAACTGGAGCTGGGTCCAATTTTGTCTTTATTTAAAATGGTGCTATGGTATCCATCAGGGATTTAATTTTTTTTAACTGTATTTATCTGGATGATTACGGTTTGAGGTGCCCCCTTAAATTTTATAGTCGTGGCCCTGATACAGTGCCTATCTATTTTCCCAGTGTGATCCCCCAGTCTCCTGCCTGGGATGCTGGAGTAGGGTGTTTATAAACCAGGTGGATGTCAGATGTCCCAGAGCCAGAGGAGGGAAGAGGATGTTGTTTCACACTCCAGATACACACTGTGCTTTAACCCTTGTGAAACCAAGCCAAATCCTGTTGGGCCTTCCCTGGTACAAAAGCCCCTCTGTGTGCCCTGTTTCTTGTTTGTAGAGAAAGGCTTTAGTCTCCTAGACCTTCCCTGAGTTCCTAAGAGCAGACTAAAGCTATTACTAATTAGGAAAGTGAGGGAAAGCAAAAACAAAGGAAAAGCAAGCCCAACATAATCTTTTCCATGATTGCTAGCTTAAACTAATGGCTTGATTTATTTCCCCAAACGACTGAGATAATGACCTCTGGCTTCAACCATCTGGACCCAAGTGGACTTATTATTTGTGACACTGGGAGGGTCAACTGAGAACTGAATCTCTTGAACCATAATGAAGGCTCTAAGTAAATGATAAAATGTCTCTATCATTGCTTGTGCCCACTCCTAGTAAAAGTTAAGGGGTCATAAGACCATAATTTACTAGTTTGCTATACAGGAACATGTAAATCAAGCACAACCACTAATGATACATCAAGTCACAAGTCATCAAGGTGGTGCCCAGAAGTCTGCAACTGAGGTCTTATCAGGAAACTGAAATTGCAAAGAACCCCTCTCCTTTTCTCTTTTTGCTTTTAAAAACACTGCACTGTCACTACAAATTGTCACTTGCCATCTACGTCTACAAGGATTAAATCATGTGCTGTTGCAGCTGTTGACCTTCAACACTCCCTGAAAGCAGTTCAGGGTGGAGATCAGGAATAAGACTCTGTGCTCTGGGAGAAACTGGCAGAACAGGTCTTCTGATGGTTAGATATTTTCAAGATCCGATTTTATGAGCCCAGTTCCTGTATCTCCTTATATCTAGGAAAGCAGTAAAACCCTTCATGGTGACCTCTGCTCCTTGTAACTAGCAGTAACATTCACGAGACTAGCAGAAAACTTCTGCAAAAATATATGCTTGATTGAATGTACTCTGCCTTCACCAAAATCAAATATAAACGGACCTTCCCCCTAGCTCTTTGGAGCAGTTTCTCACAGCCATCTGAAATGCTGTCTCCTGGGCTATAGTACTCATTTTGCCCCAAATAAAACTTAACTCACAGTTCTCAGGTTATACACTTTTTTTGCAGTCATCAGTATGGTGACCACAAATAAGGGACCCAGAGTGGACATCTCTCCTTCACCTGAACTCTATGAGGAACTGGAGCCTTGGTGCCAGCAGAGGCCCCCAGTGCCCATCCGCCTCCTCAGGAAGTCCAGATGAATTTGGGTAAGTCTCTCCTGGTTCTTGTTTCTACCATACTGTCTGATTATCCTGAGCGTTATTTGGCAGTGTATAGCAGGTACTTGCCCACTCAGAGCTGAATGATACTGCGGAGGTGGGGGGTGCTCAGTTGAAAGATACCAGCAAATTATCCACCCAATTGAAAGGTACTGAGGGAACCTGGTTGAAAAATGCTGAGGAACACCCACCCAGCTGAAAGATACTGGGAAGGTGGTGGGTGGCTCAGTTGAAAGACACCAGGCTCAGCTATAAGAGATTGAGTGGTGTTGGCTGAGTGTTTGGGTAACAGGCTGATCTGATGCTTTTCCTCAAGTCGGCTTCCTTAATAGAATTTGTGAGGATAAAAGTGAAGATATTACATGAGAGCATTTGCTCCAAAGAAAAGGGACACAACTCCTCCCAGTTATGGCTTTCCTGGGGAACTGAGATATTTACAGAGTGGTGGAAGCAAGAGTCCTCATACCGTGCAGTGGTCCCATAGGGAAACTCACCCGTTAGTTAAAACACTTGCTTGTCTAGGGGGTCGTGGATAAGAATTGACCATTCAGCGATCCTAGTACCCACGGTGGTCTTAGACCACCAAAGGGAGAAACTGAGACACATGAGAGGGCTGAAATGACTCTAGGGTGATGCCAGGTTTATTTATGCATGAAAACTCATACTTGCAAGTGCCTACTTAATTGAGGAAATTATACTAAGGGAGATATCAACCTAAAATGACCAAACTTGGGACCTTTTCATATAACAAAATTGACATTTTTGCACACACAGTTAGAAATTGCCAGCCACAAGACTAAACAGACTGAATGAAATGCTTACTTTGGTATCCATAAGCTTCTAAAAGAGGAAATGATAGAGTAACTTCTTGAAACTATATCAGAACTAAAGAAGGCTACCAGCCTTCTGTCTCTGACTCAGTCTCTCCCTCTGGCCCTCCCATGGGTCCTCTTCTATCTGAACTGCCCGGTCCAGACACCATCTCTTTCCCTCTTCCAGCTCTTCCACCTCCGGCTGCTCCCCTCTCCCCAGCAAAGGAGGATAAAAAGTCAGAAGTGATTATAGCTCCCTTTAATGAGAAACCTATGACAGGGAGAGATGAATCATCCTTGGTGCTTACGTACACACCCTCGACCCACGCACAGCTTAGATCCTTGCCTAAGGAATTTCCCAATCCAAGTCAGGATCCATGGGGATTTGCTAAGGAATTTGAATTAACCATCCAGACCTACGAGCCCAGATTTTCAGACCTATATCTATTAATACAGCTATTAGTTCTGAAAGCAAATAAAGGGAATGGATAGAGAAGGCAGAATGGAAATTCCCCTTAATGGATTTGGAATTACATACTTCAGAGGCTCACACTGAATGCAAGGAATTAGCTCAGAAATTACTCAAAATTATCCCAGAGCTTTTTCCAAAAACCGTACACTGGACAGAGATTCAACAGTGCAAGCAAAGATCGGATGAATCAATTCTGATCACTATGGAAGGTCTGAAAAAAAAAAAGAAAACTTTTAAGCAATACTCTGGCTTGACACCTGAATCATTCTCTAACCGCCAAAATGATACTCTGCTTAACTCTGCTTTTTTAGAAGGCTTAGATGAGAATTTGGCTACTCTGATCTAAAGGCACAATCTAGGTTGGCCCACGTTACATACACAAACATCTGCTTGATCATCTCTTATTATTATACTGCTGAACATTCATTAGATATTTTTGCAATTATATTTATAACTATAATTTGTGTTTGTCTTTTTCTGTGATTTTTTACCAAGCAAGCTACCATCTAACAGTTCAAAGTATCAATGTTATTTTGTCTGTTTCTGTTTTTTATAATAGGTGTTACCTTATACAACATTGAAATTGCCTTGATAGGATATGCCTGTGAAACATCTGGATCTAGGGGTCATTTGTGTTGTAGCTTTTCTATCATCTTCTCTATTTTTTTCCTCTGGTAATTGGAGTTAAAAAAACTTTCATATTTTCTAGCACTAGTGTTTGTTTATCTAGCAAATTTTGTCTCAACCCGTTTCTCAATTCTGTGTATGATTGAAAAAGTAATCTCATAATTCTTTTAATTTCTCTTTTTCTATATTTATTCACATGTAATTTCTTAATTGGGGTGTTTGTCTCTCTTTCTCTTATTTTTTATCTAGTTAGATGCATTTATTATGTTAAGGGTTTTTTGAATTTTAATTTTATTTAATTTTTTATACAGCATGTTCTTATTAGTTATGCATATTGTACATATTAGTGTACATATGTCAATCTCAATCTCCCAATTTATCAAACCACCACCTCCCCCCAAGTCACTTTCCCTCCTTGGTGTCCATACATTTGTTCTCTACATCTGTGTCTCTATTTCTGCCCTGCAAACCAGTTGGTCTTTACCATTTTTCTAGATTCCACATATATGAATTAATATACGGTATTTGTTTTTCTTTTTTTCTTTTCTTTTTTTTTTTTTTTTTGTGGTACACGGGCCTCTCACTGTTGTGGCCTCTCCCATTGTGGAGCACAGGCTCCGGATGTGCAGGCTCAGCGGCCATGGCTCACGGGCCCAACCTCTCTGCAGCATGTGGGATCTTCCTGGACCGAGGCACGAACCCGTGTCCCCTGCATTGGAAGGCAGACTCTCAACCACTGCACCACCAGGGAAGCCCTGTTTTTCTCTTTCTGACTTACTTCACTCTGTATGACAATCTCTAGGGCCATCCACTTCTCTACAGATGACCCAATTTCATTCCATTTTGTGACGGAGTAATATTCCATTGTATATACGTATCACATCATCTTTATCCATTTGTCTGTCGATGGGCATTTAGGTTGTTTCCATATCTTTGCTATTGTAAATACTGCTGCAATGAACATTGTGGTGCATGTGTCTTTTTGAATTATGGTTTTCTTGGGGTATATGCCCAGTAGTGGGATTGCTGGGTCATATGGTAGCTCCATTTTTAGTTTTTTAAGGAATCTCCATACTGTTCTCCTTAGTGGTTGTATCAATTTACATTCTTACCAAAAGTGCAAGAAGGGGGCTTCCCTGGTGGTGCAGTGGTTGAGAGTCAGCCTGCTGATGCAGGGGACATGGGTTCGTGCCCCAGTCCGGGAAGATCCCACATGCCGCGGAGCAGCTGGGCCCGTAAGCCATGGCCGCTGAGCCTGCGCATTGGGAGCCTGTGCTCCACAACAGGAGAGGCCACAGCAGTGAGAGGCCCGTATACAAAAAAGAAAAAAAAAAGTGCAAGAAGGTTCCGTTTTCTCCACACCCTCTCCAGCATTTGTTGTTTGTAGATTTTCTGATGATGCCCATTCTAACTGGTGTGAGGTGATACCTCACTGTAGTTTTGATTTGTATTTCTTTAATAATTAGTGATGTTGAGCAGCTTTTCATGGGCTTCTTGGCCATTTTTATGTCTTCTTTGGAGAAATGTCTATTTAGCTCTTCTGCCCATTTCTGGATAGGGTTTTTTTTTAATATCGAGCTGCATGAGCTGTTTATATATATTGGAGATTAATCTTCTGTCAGTTGCTTCATTTTCAAATATTTTCTCCCATTCTGAGGTTTGTCTTTTTGTCTTGTTTATGGTTTCCTTTGCTGTGCAAGAGCTTTTAAGTTTCATTAGGTCCCATTTGTTTATTTTTGTTTTTATTTCCATTACTCAAGGAGGTGTATCAAAAAAGATCTTGCTGTGATTTATGTCATAGATGTTCTGCCTAACTTTTCCTCTAAGAGTTTTATAGTGTCCAGTATTACATTTAGCTCTCCAATTCATTTTTGAGTTTATATTTGTGCATGGTGTTAAGGAGTGTTCTAATCTCATTTTTTTTTACATGTAGCTGTCCAGTTTTCTCAGAACCACTTATTGAAGAGACTGTCTTTTCTCCATTGTATATCCTTGCCTCCTTTGTCATAGATTAGTTGACCATATATGCATGAGTTTATCTCTGTGTTTTCTATCCTCTCTCATTGATCTATATTTCTGTTTCTGTGCTAGTGCCATACAGTCTTGATTATTGTAGCTTTGTTGTATAGTCTGAAGTCCAGGAGCCTGAGTCTTCCAGCTCCATTTTTTTCCCTCAAAACTGCTTTGTCTATTTGGGGTCTTTTGTGTCTCCATACAAATTTTAAGATTTTTGTTCCAGTTATGTAAACAATGCCATTGGTACTTTGATAGGGATTGCATTGAATCTGTAGATTGTTTTGGGTAGTATAGTCATTTTCACAATATTGATGTTTCCAATCCAGGAATATAGTATATCTCTCCATATGTTTGTATCATCTTTAATTGCTTTCATTAGTATCTCATAGTTTTCTGCATAAAGGTCTTTTGTCTCCCTAGGTATGTTTATTCCTAAGTATTTTATTCTTCTTGTTGCAGTGGTAAATGGAAGTGTTTTCTTAATGTCTCTTTCAGATTTTTCATCATTAGTGTATAGGAATACAAGAGATTTCTGTGTATTATTTTTGTATCCTGAAACTTTACAAAGTTCATAGTCTCTTAGGATGCTTTGTATTTCTGCAGTGTATGTTGTAACTTCTCCTTTTTCATTTCTAATTTTATTGATTGGAGTCCTCTCCCTCTTTTTCTTGATGAGTCTGGTTAATGATTTATCAATTTTGTTTATCTTTTCAAAGAACCATGTTTTAGTTTCATTGATCTTTGCTGTTGTTTTCTTTGTTTCTATTTCATTTATTTCTGTTCTGATATTTATGATTTCTTTCCTTCTATTAATTTTGGGGTTTGTTTGTTCTTCTTTCTTTAGTTCCTATAAATGAAAGGTTAAATTGTTTCTTTGAAATTTTTCTTGTTTCTTGACGTAGGATTGTATTGCTATAAACTTCCCTCTTAGAACTGCTTTTGCTATATCCCATAGGTTTTGGATCATAGTGTTTTCGTTGTAATTTGTCTCTAGGTATTTTTTGATTTCCTATTTGATTTCTTCAGTGATCTCTTGGTTATTTAGTAATGTATTGTTTAGCCTCCATGTAATTGTATTTTTTACATATTTTTTCCTGTAATTGATATCTAGTCTCATAGCATTGTGGTCAGAAAATGTACTTGATACAATTTCAATTTTCTTAAATTTACCAAGGCTTGCTTTGTGACCCAAGATATGACTATCCTGGAAGATGTTCCATGAGCACTTGAGAAGCAAGTGTAATCTTCTGTTTTTGGGTGTAATGTCCTATAAATATCAATTAAATCTATCTGGTCTATTGTGTCATTTAAAGCTTGGGCTTGCTTATTAATTTTCTGTTTGTATGATCTGTCCATTGGTGTAAGTGAGGTGTTAAAGTCCCCCACTATTATTGTGTTACTGTTGATTTCCTCTTTTATAGTTAGAAGTTGCCTTACGTATTGAGGTGCTCCTATGTTGGGTGCATATATATTTATAATTGTCACATCTTCTTCTTGGATTGATCCCTTGATCATTATGTAGTTTCCTTCCTTATCTCTTGTAATATTCTTTATTTTAAAGTCTATTTTATCTGATATGAGTATTCCTACTTCAGCTTTCTTCCATTTGCATGGAATATCTTTTTCAATATCCTCACTTTCAGTCTGTATGTGTCCCTAGGTTTGAAGTTGGTCTCTTATAGAAAGCATATATATGGGTATTGTTTTTTTATCCATTCAGCGAGCCTGTGTCTTTTGGTTGGAGCATTTAATCCACCACGTGTAAGGTAACTATTGATATGTATGTTCCTATGACCATTTTCTTAATTGTTTTGGGTTTGTTTTTCTAGGTCCTGTTCTTCTCTTGTGTTTCTCACTTAGAGAAGTTCCTTTAGAACTTGTTGTACAATTGGTTTGGTGGTGCTGAATTCTGTTAGCTTTTGTTTGTCTGTGTAGCTTTTGATTTCTCCATTGAATCTGAATGAGATTTTTGCCGGGTAGAGTAACCTTGGTTGTAGGTTCTTCCCTTTCATCACTATAAATATATCATGCTACTCTCTTCTGGCTTATAGAATTTCTGCTGAGAAATCACTTGTTAACCTTATGGGAGTCCCTTGTATGTTATTTGTCATTTTTCACTTGTAGTTTTCAATAATTTTTCTTTGTCTTTAATTTTTGTCAATTTGATTACCATGTGTCTACATGTGTTTCTCCTTGGGTTTATCCTTCTTGGGACTCTCTGCACTTCGTGGGCTTGGGTGGCTATTTCCTTTCCCATGTTAGAGAAATTTTCAACTACAATCTCTTCAAATATTTTCTTGGGTCCATTCTCTCTTTATCCTTCTGGGACCCCTATAATGCAAATATTGCTACGTTTAATTTTCTCCCACAGGTTTCTTGGGCTGTCTTCATTTCTTTCTGTTCTTTTTTCTTTATTCTGTTCTGTGGCAGTGAATTCCACCATTCTGACTTCCAGGTCACATATCCGTTCTTCTGCCTCAGTTATTCTGCTATTGATTCCTTCTAGTGTATTTTTCATTTCAGTTATTGTATTGTTCATATCTGTTTGTTTGTTCTTTAATTCTTCTACGTGTTTGTTCTTTAATTCTTCTAGCTCTTTTTTAAACATTTCTTGCACCTTCTTGATCTTTGCCTCCATTCTTTTTCCGAGGTCCTGGATCATCTTCACTATCATTATTCTGAATTCTTTTTCTGGAAGGTTGCCCATCTCTACTTCACTTAGTTGTTTTTCTGGGGTTTTATCTTGTTTTCTCATCTGGTACATAGACCTCTGCCTTTTCATCTTCTCTATCTTTCTGTGAATATGATTTTTGTTTCACAGCCTGCAGGATTATAGTTCTTCTTGCTTCTGCTTTCTTCCCTCTGGTGGATGAGTGTATCAAAGAGGCTTGTGCAATTTTCCTGATGGGAGGGACTGGTGGTGGGTAGAGCTGGGTGTTGCTCTGGTGGGCAGAGCTCAGTAAAACTTTAATCTGCTTGTGCATTGATGTGTGGGGATGCGTTCCCTCCTCTTTGGTTGTTTGGCCTGAGGCAACCCAAGACTGGAACATACCCAGCTGTTTTGTGGGGCTAATGGTGGACTGTGGGAGGACTCATGCCAAGGAGTACTTCTCAGAACTTCTGCCACCAGTGTCCTTGTCCTTACAGTGAGCCATAGCCAACCCCCACCTCTGCAGGAGGCCCTCCGACACTAGCAGGTAAGTCTGATTCAGTCTCCTATGGGGTCACTGTTCCTTCCCCTGGGTCCTGATGTGCACACTACTTTGTGTGTGCCCTCCAAGAGTGGAGTCTCTCTTTCCCTCAGTCCTGTCAAAGTCCTGCAATCAAATTCCTCCAGCCTTCAAAGCCTGATTGTCTAGGAGTTCCTCCTCCTGTTGCTGGACCCCCAGGTTGGAAAGCCTGATGTGGGACTCAGAACCTTCACTCCACTGGGTGGACTTCTGTGGTATAAGTGTTCTCCAGTTTGTGATTCAACCACCCAGAAGTTATGGGATTTTATTTTATTTTGATTGCACCCGTCCTACCATCTCTTTGTGGCTTCTCCTTTGTCTTTGAATGCAGGGTATCTTTTTTGGTGAGTTCCAGTGTATTCCTGTTGATGGTTGTTCAGCAGTTAGTTGTGATTCTGGTGCTCTTGCAAGAGGGAGTGAGTGCATGTTGTTCTACTCCGCCATCTTGACTTTGTTATTTCTATTGAGGTTTTCAAAATGCATGCTTTATGTGTATTTACTACTTTACTTATTTATTCTTAACTGCATATTAATTTACTTATTTAGATTTATGAATTTACCCCTGAGTACCAAATACAGAAATATGTAAATATGTTTTATCATTATTGTTTGATAGGCTACACTTATGTTTCTATTTTCCCGTTATGTTTCTAATTGATGTTTAGAAAACAAGTTCCAAATTCTATATGGCAAGGTCTTTTAGTAATAAAATTTTTCTATAGTTTTTGAATTCTTATCAGAAAATATTTTCTTTACTCTTTTTACTTTTTACATTATATTGATGTTTCTTTCTGACATGTACTCAATGTAAATTTTTTATGGTACATGAAGAGATGTATTGTTTTATAATACAGAGTTTGATGTATACAAATTATGGTCACTGATTATTTTTACTTTGAGGTATTTTATATGTTTTATTCTTACAAAGTTAACTCAAGCAACATGCATTTGAACTTTTTTGGGTTCACTTATCATGGTTTTTTCAATCAGTACTACATAATTCTCTGTTGGTTGAATCTGTGGTTGCAGAACTGTGAGCATGGAGGACCACTGTAAAGTTATATATGGATTTTTTTTATTTTGTGGGTGTTGGTGGCCCTAATTCTTATATCGTTCAAGGGACAAGTGTACATAAAAATATCTGTTTTGAACTATGGAATTAGAATCTCCTACTACTCATCTCTTTTGAGACAGTTTTAGATGTTTTCTGTTTTTGGCTTACTCAATTATTTTGTGCCTATGTGTCCATAACTGCTAGATAACCATTATGTATTTTGCCTTTTATTAGTATAAACAGTTCTTTATATAATTAATTATTTTTAAATTCTAAACATAATCTTGTATGATACTTAGATGTCAATATCTATTTTCTTTTTGTTTATATTTTTCTGGTCTTTCTATTCCTGTTCTTTTATTTATGGCATTACTAAGATATTCTCTCTTAGATGTACAGGACATATATTTGAGTTTTGCTTCTGATATTAATTAGTTTCTTTTAATGCATAAATTTAATAATTTATTTTTATAAATATTTCAGATATATTCTCTGATATCTCATCATATATTACATTATACTCTTTGTTTTTTATGCTTTAACAACTTCTCCTGGCTTTCTTCAACCTCTCTGGCAAAGTCCCTGCCTCCATTTTACTCATCATCTTAGCCATTATATTTGGATATTAACAATACTGGGTCATTGATCTTTCAGCTTCACATCCATATATGCAACCACCTCTGGGAACTCTCTACTTGAATATCATAAACTCACCCCAAGTTTAGCATGTCAAATTTAATTCATAATATATACTACCTCCCTCCCACTAAACCAGAAATTAAAAAACAATAAACAAACTTCTTTTATAGTGTATGACATTCTCGTCTATCTATGTACATCTTTGTTGCACAGCCTAGAAAATTTGAAGTTATCCCAAACACCTTCCCCTCTTCATTCCCTCAGGTCTCATTAACTATTCATGGTATGTGTCTCAATTTTACCTCCTATTTATCTCTTGAATCCATTTATTTCTATGTATATTGCCACAACCTAAGTCAAGTTACTATCACCTTGCACCTAAAATGCTGTGTTTTCTTGATATTGACATCACATATTTTTTAGTTTTTTTTTTCTATTTCAGTAAAAAATGTCATTGAAATCTTGATAAGAACTGCACTGAATCTATAGATGTTTTGTATAGTGTAGACATTTAAGAAAAAATAATTATTTAAATCAATGAACATGAGATATCTTTATGTTTCCTTTGTCTTCTTCAATTTCTTTCATCAATGTCTTCTAATATTTTAGTGTAGAGATCTTTCACCTTGGTTAAATTTATCCTAAGCTATTCCATTGTTTTTGAAGCTAGTGTAATTGGTATGGTTTTCTTTGATTCTCTTTAAAATAACTTGTTGTTTGAGTACAGAAACACTACTGGTTTTTACAATTTGTTCTGTACCCTGTAACTTTACTTAGTTTTTTAGAATTTTCTATAGATAAAATAATCTCATGTACAGAGACAATTGTTCTTCTTCCTTTCTAATTCTGGCGACTTTATCTCTTTTTCTTGTCTAATTGTTCTAGCTAGGAATTCTAGTTCTATGTT
Source organism: Inia geoffrensis (assembly GCA_036417435.1). Taxonomy (NCBI): domain Eukaryota; kingdom Metazoa; phylum Chordata; class Mammalia; order Artiodactyla; family Iniidae; genus Inia; species Inia geoffrensis. The sequence continues at coordinate 13,258,921 of CM070921.1, forward strand.
GAAAAGGGACGGTGAGAATGGGAGTCTTTGCCTTGACATTAGAGAAAAAGGTTTCAAAATTTCATCATTGACTATAATGTCAGCTGTGGGCTTGTCATATACTGTCTTTATTACATTGGGGCATATTCCTTCTATACCTAAATTTTGGGGTGTTTTTATCGTGAATAAATGTTGAGTTTTGTAAATGATTTTTCTGTCTATTGAGTTGAGTTTATGACTTTTATCTTTCATCCCATTGATGTGGTGTAGCATATTTATTGTTTTTCATGTGTTGAACCATCCTTGCAACAGAGGGATGAATCTCATTTTATCATGGTCAATGAAACTTTTAATGTGCTGCTGAATACAATTTATGAGTATTTTATTAGAAATTTTATGCATCTATATTTATTAGGAGTATTGGCCTGTAATTCTTTTTTTCTTGCAGTGTGCTTTCTGGTTTTGGTGTCATGGTAATGCTGGCCTTGTAAAACAAGTGTAAAGTGTTCCCTCCTTTTTTATTTTTTGGAAAGGTTTGAGAAGGATTAGTATTCATTCTTTCTTAAATATTTGGTAGAATTTATTAGTGAAGCCATCCAAAGGTCCAGGACTTTTCTGTGTGGGGAGAGTTATGATCACTGATTCAATCAGCTTATTTAATACTGATTTGTTCAGCTTTTGTATTTCTTTCTAATTCAGTTTGGTAAGTTCTACATGTCTAGGAACATATTCATTTTTCTAGGTTGTCTAGTTTGTTGCTGTGTAGTTGTTAATGATAGTTTCTTATGATCCTTTATATTACTGTGGTAATGTCTCTTCTTTCATTTCTGATTTTGTTGATTTAAGCTCTCTTTTTTCCTTGGTTAGTCCAGCTAAAGGCTTGTCAATTTTGTTTATCTTTTCAAAGAACTACATCTTAGCTTTTTAAACCTTTTCTATTGTTTTCCTATTCTTTATTTCATTTATTTCTGCTGTAATTTTTATTATTATCTTCTGCTAACTTTAGCCTTTGTTTTTTCTTCTTTTTCTACTTCCCTTGGTTGTATTGTTAGGGTGTTCATTGAAATTTTTCTATTTTCTTGATGTATGCATATATAGCAAGTTTTCCTCTTAGAATTTTTGCTGCATCTCATAGGTTTTGTTATGTTCTGTTTCTATTTTTGTTTGTCTCAAGCTACTTTTAAATTTCCCTTTTAATTTCTTTTTTGACCCACTTACCGCTCAGAAGAGTGTTATTTAATTTCAACATTTTCGGTGAATTTTCCAAGTTTTTAAAATTTTTATTTATTTGGTTGTGAGGGGTCTTAGCTGCAACAGGCGGACTTCTTAGTTGCAGAGTCAGGTCTCCTTAGTTGTGGCATGTGAACTCTTAGTTGTGGCATACATGTGGGATATAGTTCCCTGATCAGAGATCAAACCTGGCCCCCCTTTGTAGGGAGCATTTGTTCTTATCCACTGCACCACCAGGGAAGCCCCTCCAGTTTTTCTTTCGTTATTAATTTCTAGTTTCACACCTTTGTGATCAAGAAATATGCTTGATGTGACTTCAATCTACTTAAATGTGCTAAGAGTTGTTTTGTGGCCCAAAGTATGATCTATTCTAGAAAATGTTCCATTATGCTTGAAAATTATGTGTATTCTACTGTTATGGGTTGGAATGTTCTGTAAATGTCTGTTAGGTCCATTTAGTCCATAGTATTATTCAAATCTGCTATTTCTGTATTGTTATAGTTTGGACAATAATACCTATTGTTGAAAGTAGGTTATTGAAGTCCCTGACTGTTATTGTATTGCTGTTTAATTCTCACTTTAGTTCTGTTAGTATTTGCTCTATGCTTAGATACTTCAATGAGTGTACAAACATTAACAACTGTTGTATCAGTAGATTTATCCATATATCAATTTATCATGGTCTTCTTTGTATCTTTTGATAATTTTTAGTTTAAAGTCTATTTTATCTTATAAAATACAGTTAGCACTGCTTTCATTGTTAACATTTGAAATACGTTCTTACATCCCTCAGTTGTAATGTATATGTTTACTTAAAGCAAAATGAAATCCCTTAGAGGCAGCATATCACTATATTTCTTTTTCTTCTTTTTACATATTTATTGGAGTATAATTGCTTTACAATGGTGTGTTAGTTTCTGCTCTATAACAAAGTGAATCAGTTATACATATACATATGTTCCCATATCTCTTCCCTCTTGCATCTCCCTCCCTATCTCCCTCCCTCCCACCCTCCCAATCCCACCCCTCTAGGTGGTCACAAAGGACCAAGCTGATCTCCCTGTGTTATGCGGCTGCTTCCCACTAGCTATCTATTTTACGTTTGGTAATGTATATATGTCCATGCCTCTCTCTCGCTTTGTCACAGCTTACCTTTCCCCCTCCCCATATCCTCAGGTCCATTCTCTAGTAGGTCTGTGTCTTTATTCCTGTCTTACCCCTAGGTTCTTCATAACATTTTTTTCTCTTAAGTTCCATATATATGTATTAGCATATGTTATTTATCTTTCTCTTTCTGACTTACTTCACTCTCTATGACAGATTCTAGGTCGATCCAACTCATTACAAATAGCTCAATTTCGTTTCTTTTTATGGCTGAGTAATATTCCATTGTACATATGTGCCACATCTTTATCCATTCATCCGATGATGGACACTTAGGTTGTTTCCATCTCTGGGCTATTGTAAATAGAGCTGCAATGAACATTTTGGTACACGACTCTTTTTGAATTATGGTTTTCTCAGGTATATGCCCAGTAGTGGGATTGCTGGGTCATATGGTAGTTCTATTTGCAGATTTTTAAGGAACCTATTCTCCATAGTGGCTGTATCATCAAAAAAAATCTAGAAACAATAAATGCTGGAGAGGGTGTGGAGAAAAGGGAACACTCTTGCACTGCTGGTGGGAATGTGAATTGATTTACATTTTTAAAAGCTCATTCACAGTGCCCTACTGGAAACTGACCAGGATGGAAGAAAGAAGCAGGGAGCCCATTCAGGATAATCCAGGGGCTGGAACTAAGGATAACACAGTGGACATGGTGAGAAGTGGCTGGGTACTGGATGTATCTTGGGGATACAGCCCGTAAGATGTGAAAGAAAGCAGTCAGAGATGACTGGCAGATGCTTGGCCTAAACAACTGCAAGGATGGACTTGCCACAAACTGAGATGGGAAGACTGTGTATGGAAAAGGTTTTGGGTGGGAAATCAGCAGCTCAGATTTGGGCATATGGAGTTTGAAATGAAATTCCAATAATTCAAGTGAGGAATTGTGGTAGAATATTCTATCTCATGGTAGAACGAGGATGAACCCCTGAACAAAGAAACAGAAACCGGCACAAGAGCTGGCGGGGAGGGAAAGATGGCACTCTTACTGCTAAGTCTATTGGGTTTGAGGTGACAAGGGGGCAGGCGAGAGGAAAGTTCCAGGGAGAGTTGGCAGTGCAGCTCTGGTGCTCAAGAGAGGTTCTGAGGTTAGAGAGAGAAGGAAAATCCGCTCCCCCCAGGGGTAACAGGTGTATAGAGACCAACAAAATGGGGTGATTAAGGAGGCCAAGAGATGGAGAAGGAATGGTCAAAGGTAACCAAGGAAGGAACGGAGCATGGAAGGTCAGGGGCAAGGAGGGTTCCAGGGAAATCCTAATAGAAAGAAAGTTAACTTAGCTAATGCTAGGCTACAATACATGTAACAATACGTGAGATTATTAATGTCCAGATATATGCTTCAGAAAGAAAGATGCTTATCAGAAAAATGTTTATGAATTTGCACCTAGATTATAAACTGCAAAATTTAGCATTACAAATAAACTAATGCTCATTATTAAATAGGCCCCAGGTGAACCCTGGAACGTATAAATGTAGAATACATGTTCTCAATAAGTTATATTTTGTTGTACAGGCACAGGAAAGGTGTGACCATGAGCTGGATGGGCTCTAGGGAAGGTAAGCTTTCTATGCTACATGCCCTTTGCTATCACTGATTATATATGCTCTTGGATTTTACTTACACCGTCCTTATCTGCTGTTTTGCAGACAGAAATGTGTGAATGAACAGATTCTAACAGCCTTTTAGAATCACTTGTAGATTGTGTATTTATTAAATGCCTTGGCTCTTCAGCTCTGCCTGGTTAAGCCATTTGTACTTATGCAAAACGCCAAAAAAAAAAAAAAAAGCACAAAAACCTATTAAAGGTTACAATTGCGTTGAAAAAAACTTGATTTTTTCCTTGATTGATTTCCTTGATTCTTATCAGATGGACCCTTCACTTTCTTGCCTTCTGATTTAGAAAGGAAGACAGCGTTTTTGCAATTCTCTGAAATTTAAATTAGAAGTATATTTCCTTATCTTGACTGAGAAAGTGCAGCTTGCTCGTCTCACCCACTTCTTCTCTATGATCCCAATATACGGTTGCCAAAGGTTACACTTCTATAATTCCTTAGCGCACTGCAATTGCTCCAATGAACTAATTGCTCCAGTAGAATGATATGAAATGCATTTCCCTCTTTCCACCAGATTTCCTCAATATTCATATTCAGTCAAAAGGAACTCAACTCATTGTATTCCAACTACGAGTGGTGGCAGCCTTTTGCCTGGCTCCAGGGACAACGGGGCAGACGTGCACAGGCACAGAAATGGTGCCCTTGCTGCTTTCAAGCCTTTAGGCGCATTTCAGACCTGGCACTGAGTTTACAATTTCTGAGTGAAGTAGGAAAGCCCTAGAAAGTTTAAAGGTTTTCATTTCCAAAATACTCAAGAACAGTGTAGCTCTTTATCAGGACCCAGAAGGGAGAATGGGGGCATGGGGCTGGGGAACATTGGTTCACTGTGGACTTCACTGCAGGCTGAGAACAGAGACCGTTCTGAGGGATGTGCAGGGGCAGCTTATGGGTAGTGTGTGGACAAGCTTCTTTCACCAGAGACTTCCAACTTCTCTCCATACTCCAGCAAGACTTTTAAGCAGCAGAGTGGAGATGACCAGAATGTCAGCAAAGGAAAAAGGGGAAGCAGAAAGCAATGTGGTTTTCAGTGGTTGACAGAGAATGAACTCTACTCGACATAAGGTGTACACATCTTCATTATTTCCCCATATTTCTCAAGCTTTCTCAGCAAAAATAAACAGGAGGGAATTACACTAATAACAACGACTTTCCAGCATCCTCTGAGCAGTAGCTTTCAACTCACGCCACAAAGAATTACAGCCACCAACAGCCTCTGTATTTGGTAGGTTCTTCCCCTCTAGCTCCAGGACAGGGCACAAAAGAAAAAGGATAGAAGAAAGAATTGAGGAGTAGAGAAGACTCAGACTTGTCCACATGATATAGCTGCTGATCCCCTGCCCGGGGGGTGGTTGCGAATCCGTCCGTAGTCCTTGGTATAGTCAGGAAGAAAATCAACAACGCAGATATGAGTGAATCCAGTTTGCTGGGCCTCGGTTTCTGAAACTGCAACCCCCTTACTTCCCAGACTCTCTGGGAGAGCTGTTCTACCTTTAAATGCACAAAACTGTAAGGGGGTGTAGTTTTCTGGTGACCCTCAGAGCGGAGGAACAGGATTAGAGTAGAGGTGGAGTGACTCCCTGCCTCCCATACCCCCATCATACAGAGAAGCCCGGCCGGGACTGTGGCCATCCTAGCGGGGCCAACAGCTGTCCCGCCTCTGGGGCCCACTGCAGCAGGTGATCGTGTGTATGACAGGATCCCTGTTCTCTCTGCTAGCCTACGCTCCCCTGATGCCCACGCTCCACATCGCCGCCGGACTTCACCCGAACATGTCCCAGAGCGGGAACCACTCTACTCTGCTGGCTACAGGAAGGAGAGGGTCATGCGCGCGGCCATCTTGGCCACGCCCCTTGTGCCTAGCTGCGTCCCTCACGCCGGCACACGTCATTTCGCTTATCCACGTCAAGTCCCCGTGCGCCTTGCCCACGTCCCGACGAAGCTTAAAGTCCCGCCCTGGCCACGCTCCCCGTGTCGGAGCCTGAAACTGTTTTCCACCCAGCTCTGCACCTGCTCTCTGTCTTGACTACGCCCCTGCTGCCATCGCTCCGGGCCTCCGGCCGCGGTCACGCGCCGGCGCGCTAACTTGGGCCCACCCCTGGCCTCGCCATGGGCCCACCCCTCCTTGGAGCCGGACCATCCTTGTTGCACACCTTAGAACTGTAAAGCCACTGCCCCACGGACGTGCCGCGCCCACGTTCATGGTAAGTCCTTACACTGCACCTACGCCAGGGCCCTCCTCTCTGTTACGTCACTTGCGTCCCATATGCTACTCCGTGGCCCTGTCTCTTCATCGGCGTCCACGCCCCTGATCCGAGTCCTTTCACATCCCTCTTATTCTCGGGGCCACGCTCGTTTCGCTGACCCCACGCCGCTCTCTTGTGCCCATTTCTTTGCTTTCCACTCTGGTAATTCCTCTGCCCACCTCTCCCGCCGTCTCGACCAAGCCTGTCTTGCCTTTACGAGTGTCTGCACCGACTGAGTCCCGCATTTTCAGGTCAAGCCTCTGTTCTCCGCCTAGGCCACGCCTATCCTGAAGTGGCCGTCATAGATGATCCTTCCCACGGTGTCGAGACCCCGCCCCTCAAGCCCGGGTTACGTTCCATTCCCTCTATATTCCACTCTGATCTGTCCTGGCCAATCCCGGCGCTCTGCACATGCCGCACTGTATGACCCTGAGGTCCCCATTGATCACGCTAACTCCGCGCATGCTCATTTCCCTGCATTCCGCCTTCCGTCATGGCCATTCCCTGGGTTACCAGGCCATCCCCTTCTGGTTGGACTCTGGCCTGGCCCGCGCCTCCTACTCTCCCACTTCTGGCCGGTCCTGGTCCTGGGAAGCCGCAGAGAAGCGGGCGGGGCTCACGAATTTCAGGAAAAGTCGCCCAGGTCTCGGAGCTAGATGTTAGTGGCGTGTATAGGGTGAGACGAGCCTGCGGATCTCTGCTCCTCGCCTAAAAATGGATTTTCTTCATATTTCTCCCAGTTCCAAACACCACAACTCCAAGAGCAGAAACCGGATAGGAAATGTAACTGAGGACCAACTGGAACTGTGTTCCTACCAGCTTGCCAGGTGACTTTAAATGCTAGCGGGCTGCATGGAGTAAGCACACTCTTCTACTTCCTGATGGATGTCTCCTTCAGACGACTTTTTTAGGTACGTAGTGCCCTCCTGCTGTCTAGGACCTGTGGAGACAACACCACACTTAGATTTCTGCTTCTGGCCCCCTACTTTGAGATTAATTTTCTTTACTCTCTCCATTTACAATTCTGGGTCCACAGGAGAAAAGTGAAGAGGTTATTACCAGCTTCATTTTTTTTTTCCTGTCCAGAAACCTCTGAGTGGGCACTCCTAGGGGAAGGGCACATTTCCATTCAGTTATTCATTCACTGAAGTCATATTTATGGAGTACTATGTTCCAGTGACAAGACAAACTTCAAGGAGCTTATAGCCTGAAGTTCCCCAGATTGGGTTTGGATGGGACAATAATTGATGAAAAAGTTAGGGAAGATGTGGTAAGGGGGTCGGTTATAGGTGGAAAAGGACTTGGTAGGTGCTGGTCTCTTTTTTTTTTAATTGAGGGATAATTAACATGTTACATTTTATTGGTTTCAGGGGTACAAATAATGATTCAGTATTTATATAATTGTGAAATGATCACCACAATAAGTCTAGTTAACATCCACACATAGCTACAAGTTTTTTTCTTGTGATGAGACCTTTTAAGGTTTACTCTCTTTGCAACTTTCAAATATGCAGCACAGTATTATTAACTGTAGTCACCTTTCTGTACGTTGCATCCCCATGGCTTATTTATTGTATCAATATAACTGGAAGTTTGTAGCTTTTCACCACCTTCTCCCATTTTATCCACCCCCACCCCCTGCCTCTGGCGACCAGCAGTCTGTTCTCTGTATCTGTTGAGTTTGGTGTTTTGTTTGTATGTGTGTTTTTTAGATTCCACATATAAGTGAGATAATATGGTATTTGTTTTCTCTGCCTGGCTTATTTCACTTAGGATAAAGCCCTGCATGTTCATTTGTTTGTTTTTGAGAAGCACAGTTTTTCTTGATTTTTAGTCCCAACGGAAATCCTGATTCCTCATCATAATGATGCTATGAACTAAGTAGGAAACAAGTGTCATAAAGTGTGTCATAAAGAATTTCATACAGATCCCCTCAATGTAAACTGTTGCCACAATCACAAAGCACAATTAAATCAATTTTATGAACCACCAAAACTTTCCTGTTTATTTGAGATCACAGGCCATCGGTGGTATGGCTTAGCCAGGGCAGCATTTAGATCATCATTCCCCATGATGGCAGGTAAGTTTTAGCTCACATGTTGACTGACTGAATAACTGCCTTGGGAAGTTTTCTGGCTGAGTCCAGTCTCCGAAGGAAAATGTTCAGTAATAGATTAACAATGTCTATTGTGGGTCCAGGATGGACGAGTGGTTGCAAAAACCTATCTGGCATCTCTGACTTGTAGTAATAGAGGTCTTGGATGCAGGTCTTTTAGGCGATCTTCAAAAACAGCCTTTAGTACTGTAAGTTTTTTTTTTTTTTTTTTTTTTTTGCGGTATGTGGGCCTCTCACTGTTGTGGCCTCTCCCGTTGCGGAGCACAGGCTCCGGACGCGCAGGCTCAGCGGCCATGGCTCACGGGCCCAGCCGCTCCGCGGCATGTGGGATCTTCCCAGACCGGGGCACGAACCCGTATCCCCTGCATCGGCAGGCGGACTCTCAACCACTGCGCCACCAGGGAAGCCCCAGTACTGTAAGTTTTTGATGTTTTCAGACAGTAGAAAGATCAAGGTCACTGTCGCTGGCCAAAACTTAAGGGCAGAAACTTTGATGTGTTGATTACCTCACATGCTTTTTATATCAAGCAGAATGAGCGTAGCTTAAAATTCTGTTACGAAAATGAGAGCATCTAACCTGAAAGATACATGGTCCCTCTACCTCTTTGTAGAGGTTGGTAAAGGCGGTACCTATTGGCAGGGCTAAATGTGACTGGGTGACACTAACTGGCAGCCAGATATATAAGATTAAGAATGGAAAATACTACTCCATAGAGCATGGTTACAATAATCTTTAGCCTAGAAAGAATATCATGACTTGTCAAAACTGTGAGAAAACTATTTTTTTTTAATTTATTTATTTTGGCTGCATTGGGTTTTCGTTGCTGGGCACAGGCTTTCTCTGGTTGTGGCGAGCTGGCGCTACTCTTCATTGTGGTGTGCTGGCTTCTCATTGTGGTGGCTTCTCTTGTTGTGGAGCATGGGCTCTAGGCACATGGGCTTCAGTAGTTGTAGCACGCAGGCTCAATAGTTGTGGCTCACGTGCTCTAGAGCGCAGGCTCAGTAGTTGTGGCGCACGGGCTTGATTGTTCTGCAGCATGTGGGATCTTCCCGGACAAGGGCTCGAGCCTGTGTCCCCTACATTGGAAGGCGGATCTTAACCACTGTGCCACCAGGGAAGTCCTGAGAAAACTCTTAATACAACACCCAAGCAAAGTTGGAAAGAGTTAAACATTCAGGAAGAAATGTCAGTAAAGTCCTGTTTTTACTACATGGGAATTATTTTTTTTTTATTTTTAAAATTTTTATTTATTTTCAGTGAAGTATATTTGGTTTACAATGTTGTGTTAGTTTCAGGTGTACAGCAAAGTGATTCAGTTATATATATATTTTTCCGATTTTTTTCCATTATGGTTTATTATAAAATATTGGATATAGTTCCCTGTGGTATACAGTAAATCCTTGTTGCTTATCCATTTTATGTATAGTGGTGTGTATCTGTTAATCACATACTCCTGATTTATCCACCACCTTTCCCCTTTGGTAGCCATAAGTTTCTTTTCTATGTCTGTGAGTCTCTGTTTTGTATGAAGATTCATTTGTATTATTTTTTAGATTCCACATATAATTGATAACATATAACATTTGTCTTCTGTCTGCCTTGCTTCACTTCATATATTTTCTAGGTCCATCCACATTGCTGCAAATGACAATATTTCATTCTTTTTTATCGCTGAGTAATATTCCATTGTGTATCTATACCACATCTTCTTAAGCCTATCGTCTATTGATGGCCACTTGGGTTGCTTCCATGTCTTGGCTATTGTAAATAGTGCTGCTGTGAACATTGGGGTGCATATATCTTTCCAAATTACAGTTTTCATCTTTTCCAGATATATGCCCATGAGTAGGATTGCTGGATCCTATGGTAGCTCTATTTTTAGTTTTTTAAGGAACCTGCCTACTGTTTTCCATAATAGCTGCAGCAATTTACATTCTACATAGGAGTTATTTTAATGTATTGGTCTTCATGCAGATAAGACAGACAGGCGCATATACATCCTGTTTATGAAACCGTCCTTTAAATTGCTACCTTAGGAATATAAAGTTGGCAGAATTACACTCACTCAGTTTGTCTGAATTAATCTTTATTTCCAAACATTAGTGATTAACTTTCTCTGAACTAGAAAATTGTTACCCTGTGTGAAAAAAAGGCAAGTTTCATAATGGTTACAGTTGTTGATTAACCTACAAAATTTGATGAGCCTTCGAATATCATAGCTTCAGATTTTTTTTCTCATCTTAAAAAGGGAATATGGTACGGGAGTGGAGACAAAAATTTTCCAAAGCCCAGGGCTCTTTGTTTATCAAAGATACTGGGAGTTGTTTTTTTCTCAAAGATACTGGGAGTTGTTCTTTGTTTATCAAAGATACTGGGAGTTGTTTTTCTCTGGCTGGGAATGTCAAAAAATTGCAGTGTACCTTGTAGTACTTCATTTCCACAGTCTTGAGCTCCTTAAACTGCCCATTTATGATTCAAATAAGTCAATTCATTGTTATTAAATTACCAAATATTCATGGGCTGTAAGAAATGCAAATGGAACCAAATATAGTCCCTGCCTTCCAGGAGCTTAAACTTTGTAGGACCCCAAAGCAAATCATGTTGGCAATAGATCCATGTACAAATGTGAACAAAATGCTATGGGAACACAGGACAAAGACAGAATAAAAAGTTAGTAGATTAGACAAGTCCACAACAAATAGTAACAGCTAAAAATCTATAACAAAAACAAAAGAAAAGAAAGATTTCTTGAAGGAGGTGATCATTGAGCTAGACCTGTAATAGTGGTTAAGATGTTTAAAGATAAAAAAATGAAAGCTCACAGTGTTCAAGGTTGTATAGGTTTACAAAATACCTGTTGGTGATGATGAAACAGAAAAATCAGCTTCAAAATTTAAAAGCTACATTGGTTCTGCCTGCTACATCTTGTTTTATTGCAGGTAAATGGAGCATACATAATCCCCCACATACGTTTACAACTCTGATTACTTTAAAAGGCATCTTATGTGAATGAAAAGAACAACTCACGTGTTTTCTTTTCGTGTGGTCTCATATTTAATTCACCCTCCAGAGCAGTAGATCAATAGTTATGTGCCAAGAAACTGCTTTCCAGTAGTGTTGTGGAGTACGAAAAAGCACAGAGAAATCAATTTCTCTTTCCTGTCTCAGGAGACTCAGTGCCTTTCATATTGCTCATGGCAACAGTAGTCTCAGTTTTTTATCTGTGTTCCCTAAAGTCTAAACATTGGCAGTAAATAGGACTGTATTCAGAATGATTGAAAATGCTTTATTTGTCATCATTACCACTGTTACTGATAAATTATTAAGCTGCTATTTGTGAAATTGCTGAAATGAGCATTGTATGAAGCAAGTTTGATATGAATTCTCTGGAGGTTTAATACTTAAAATTGTGCCTGAAAATAAAGGCTAAGTATGTACAGGATTTTGAAAAGTGGAAGAGAAAAGCCCAGTATGTGGAGAGGCAAGAACAATAGCATCTAGTTCTATGTTCCACCTCTTTTATTGAACTCTCAAGCTCTTTAGTTGTTAAATCATTTTTAGCATGTTCCAAGTGATCCGGACCTTGTAAGAGTCTTCATATTTTAATATTGATGGTGTCTTATTTTATCATTATATGTTTTCTCTATTTATCTGACAGGACCTATAAAATTCAGTATTTTAATTCATTTCATTTTTGGCTGCTGTTTCTTTTGCAAATGACAAGTACTCTTCTAAGCAAATACTGGGGTATAGAAACATTAACACTGTAATTATAGACTATTGAGAAAATAGAATGAGATCACTGTACATCTGTACTTCTTATGTCATGTGGCCAGAACAGTAGTGCAAGGAAAATTCATAGCCACAGATATTTTCACATTAACTGAGAAAGATTAAAAATAAATAAGCCTACGAGTCAACTCAAGACTTATAAAAAGAACAAGAAAACCAGTATGACAGAAAGAGTAAAGACTTAATAAATGTAAAGATGGATGAATCAGAAAGCAGAAAGAAAGGAGTTAAAAATTAAATGCAAGATCTTGTTTGATTAAACAACAACAAAATAGGTAAATTTCTGGAAAGCGTAAAGGGGAAATGAGAAAAAAAATTAATATATAACTAGAAAATATAAAGGGAATGTAACAGTGAATGGAGTGTTATATGGGAAATATTGTATAAAGTCCATGAGAAAACTGGGACATCTTGATGAAATGACTGCATTTCCTGGATACTGTAAAGAGCGAAAAGGGACTCAGAAAGAAATACGAAACCTGAAATTAATGACAATATAAGAAAATTTTAAAAGAACTCTTCCTTCGAAATATGTATGGTCCAGAATCTTCAACTCTGAGTATTTTATTTCTTCTAGATTTTCAAGTATTTGTAAACATAGACAATGTTAGAAATCCTTCTGTACCATTTTCAACATGGTAATACGAGGGCTGGAGAAAAGAATCAGCGCTTGAAAAGGAACCTAAATATTCTTCTACAAAAATGGATTTAAAACCTAAAGAAAGAAAACACAGCAACCAAGTCCAGAAGCATGTTAGAAATCATCAAACTGAGCTTATGTAAGGGTTGGATCAGTGTAAAGAAATTTTAAACTATAACGTACCAAATGGTAAAAATTCTCGGATCATATTAATAGATACTGAAAACGCAGGTGATACAATTCAATATAGGTTATTGAATACAGTTCAATAAAGGGAATTTTCAGTGAACTAGGAATAAAATAAATTTGATATATCTCATGAGCTATCAATTTTAAAGTGACTCACCAGCGAATTCCCTGGCCATCCAGTGGTTAGGACTCCACGCTTTCATTGTTGAGGGCACGGGTTTGATCCCTGGTCAGGGAAGTAAGATTCTGCAAGCCAGACAGCCCGGCATGCATGGATACATGCATGCATACATAAATAAATAAATGAATGAAAATAAAGTGACTCACTGGAAAGGGAGCAGCTTTCCCTTCAGGGTGAGGAAGAAAACAAGAGCCCATGTGATGGCCACGGTGATGTTTCCCTGTTCCCACAGGGCCACTACAGTGAGACAAAACAACAATAACATCACAGGAGAACATACAAGAAGATCCAAGGCTAAAGAAGGTGTGTTTCAACGATTAAAATATATTCACATTGGTCGTCCATGCGGGTAGTAGTATGGGTATTTTGTACTTTTCTCTTTTTGTCTCTCTGTATTTTCTGTACAGAACTTCTTTTTTCTATTGTTTTTAAAAATGAGACAACAAACATTGAGAAATCATAATTCAGAACAGAAGAGATTTTCTTCTCTTTTCAAATAAGTGGCTTACGCTGATAAAATCTCGGCATTTTACTGTCTTCAAGCCTCCTCACATGACTAAGGAAAAGCAGAAGAAAGACATTTGATATATTTATTAAGTTTTAAGGCAAAAAGGAGGGTGAATCAGATTTCTATCTCGCTAACAGGGCTTTGTTCCTTGATGCAAATAATCAGCTTTGTTACCGTCTCTGTCTGTTTCCTCCCTGCCCCCAGGATGCCTTTATCTAGTCTAACATTTCCTAAGATAACTTCATCTAGTCTGACTTTGTTTTCAGGGGTCAGTTATGTGGGCCCTTCCTTCTAGGAAATTTCCATTTCATCTAATAGTGAAATTTCTGGAATGACTACTAGGCTAACTTTTGGCCACTTCTCTCTCTAGTACAACTTTTCCTGACTCTGTGCCCTGGCAACCAAGGTGAAGGAGATGAGGGAAAGCTCCTTAAGTGGAGTTAGCCAACAGCAATGGGTCATCTACGATAAGCTATCACCCTAACCAGGAAGGGGAAATGAGAAGTGTAGCTGTTGATATTTTTCTTGTTGCTGTTTTAAAAATCCAGATTTTCTGTGTAACAGCGGGGTCACCCGATCTCATTTTTCCATTCATGGTTTTCAGGCAACGAGGTGGAATGTGGGGACTGAACACAGGCAGAGGCGGCGTGGTAGAGAGGAAAGTCCTGACACTGACCCGCTGCGCGGCTTGATCGGCACCTGTAGAATGCCCACTAGGGGAAAGGTTCTTCTCCACTCACTGCCGTAGTCCTCAGAGCATCTCTGAGGTTTCGTTACAATTTCAGTTTTGATCAGTGATGACCCTGAGACACAGTCGGGTTCAGTGTGGTGGAGATAGGGTTCAAGTGTAAGTCACCCAGGCTGGTATAGTGACACCCATTCCACTCCCCGTTGCCACCAATGCCTTAAATACTGGATCCTCGGTTTCCTCGTATGTAAGATGATTATACCACAGCAACTGTGGGGTGCTGTTTTGAGGATTAGAGAAATAATTCAGCAAAGCTAGTTCATGGTCGGTAGCTCCTAATTACTGTCGTGTAGTGCATTGAGCAATGTAGTTGCTTAGCCACATGTTTCTATTTAAATTAAATTAACTTAATAAAAGTTCATTTTCTCAGCAGTACTGGCCCCATTTCAAGTGCTCAACAGCCACCTATGCCTAGTGGCATCTGTATTGTGTATAGTGTATAGTGTATAGTGCAGATATAGAACATTTCCATCATCACCCAATGTTCCATTGGATCGTACTGCTATACATCATTAACTCACAGATGTAACTGTACATCATTAACTCAGAGCTTAGCGCTGAGCAAAACCATTCTCTTTGAGTTGGAAACTCTCCTGAATGTTTAGCTGTGGATGTGAGAGTCTAATGAGGCCAGTTTTGGAAGAGTGTCCTTTGTTCACCAGAAATAGAAAGGAGTGATGTTTGTTTCCCAAATTAAGAGAGTCTATCTATACGCCAGAGATATTTCAGCCCTGAAAAGATGGGAAGTTCATGCCAAGGTAAACCTCCAGAAAGGACTAATTATTTCCACCGTGCATTTAACCAGACAACAGAAGAAAGGTTGGGGGAGGTTTATGACTTCTGGGTCAGCAGAGAAAACATTCTTTGGATGTAGAATTTGGAAAGGACAGCTAATCTGTTTTCCAAACAGATTTTCGTTAATAACTGGCAGGAGATGGGCTGCTTCTCTCAAAGTATTAACCCAGATGATGGGGGTTAATCATTAAACCTTTTAGGTGGTGGCTTGCTTGTTTGTCTGATATTCTAATCTGGGTTACAGAATGGCTAAGGCAGCTTTTAACTGAAAGGTGGATTTTTTTTCCCTCTGTTTGCCTTGTGTTTTCCACTTTGAAAGAATGTTGTGACTGCTCTTTTTTCTAGTGAGTGCTATTCATGCCGAACTGTCAGCCAGGTACATAAGCCTTGAAACTTCAAAATAGATGAACAGTTTTCTAAATGATTGACAAGTCTCTGCCTGAAAGACTTCTTTATTTTTCTAAATTTGCCGTCGTGTCATGGCTTGAAAGTTGAGCCTGTGAATGTTTTATGAGTTTGAAATAAAAATTTCAACCATTTAAGATGACTGCAGTTAAACTTCTGGGAGTATCTGGGGCATTTTACTTGCAATTCTGTTGATTCGAGTCGCATTAAATATTAAGATTTATCAGGTTCCATTTTGGCAGATTTTGTCATCATATAGTGCGCTCTCTCTTTTTTTCTCTATGGCAGATGCAGAAAATGCTTTTAAAGTGAGACTTAGTCTCAGAACAGCTCTGGGAGATAAAGCAGTAAGTGAAGAAAATTGTATGTTCCTTTAGAATTTTGTTTGCTGATAACACTGCTTTCTCTGCATAGTTATCTTAAACTTGTATAGATTGCTTCTAAAGACCTGAAATCTGATCTTTTCTTAAAGCAAAAAAGATTGTAGTAAAATAGAAATTGTCAATACAGTGACTTTGCCTGAAGTATTTAGTCTGCAGCGTATGCTGGAAAATATGTGAACTTCTGTACTATCCCAAACAATTTTGCAAGCCTGCACGTTTCAGCCTAGCAGAGTGGAGCAAAGGGGCCTGAGTCAGGCTCTCAGGTGTGGGTTGGGCTCTGCTTCTCACCGTTGTGGTCATTTGAACTTTGTCAGTGACTTTTCTCATCATGGAAAGGAGGGCACGTTTCACCCGCATGAGTCTTTCATAGCACAAAATGTTCCAATTCTCAGGTGAGGTTTCTTCAGTTCTTCTCCGATATCAAAGTAGTAACGTGAAATATGTGCTTATGAAATTAAAGTTAAAAAATTACTCATGGGGCTCCAGTAGCTATAGGAACAGTAAAGACTGATGCATTAATAAGATGGAGTTGTGTCATTCTAGTTTCAATTTTCCAGCATGGTCTGTGACCATTTTCCCTGAATAGAAGGTGATAGTAAGATGCCTCAGGCTAGAGATGATAAAAGAGTGCTAAAGATATTTGGAAGTATTCAGTTGGCAGGGCAATCCACCGTTTTGTTCACTCACTCCATGAGTAATAATCATTCTAACTGCCAGCATTCCTTGAGAACTTAGTTTACTTTCTAACTGGGACCCTCCAAATCACTTTGCTCACATCAGCTCATTTAGCCCTCACAACAACCCTTTGAGGAAGGTGGCATGGGTATTCCCATTCTCATTAGGTGGATGAGAAAACTGAGGCACAGAGACATTACATGGCCTACTCAAGATGTCAAGTCAGCAAGGGGCAGGGGTCAGGTTTGAACCCAGGCAGGCTGACTGCAGAATCCACCATCTCTGCCAGTGCATAGGGTTGCTTATCCCAGGATCCTCTGAGGGCAGGCACCGTGCTGGGTGCTGGGGATGAAGTGCAGCTACAACCAGGCTTATCCTTGTCCTTGGGGAGCTTATAGTAGTGGAATTGGTTGCATATTAATGAACCAAATGCAATTGTGTAATCTTGACAAGCATTACAGGGAGGAGAAGTACGTAGGGGCTTTGGCCTCACGAGGGGCCCCAGGAACTGTCATTTGCTGTGAGGTCTAAAGCATGAGTAAAAGTAAACCAGGGGATGAAATGAAAGAGGGTGGAGGGACCAGCACATGAAAAGGCTTATTATAGGAAAGAACTTGGGGAGAGTGAAGGGATGAAGGAGGGCAAGGTGCCTGGAAGTGGAGCAGTGGGGAGGACCATGGCACATGATGAGCTTCAAGCAGAAGGAAGGGTCAGGCCAAAGAATGTGTGGGCTGTGTTGAGGAGTTTTGATGTTATATCTATATCTATATCTATCTATCTATCTATATAAATATATATAGAGAATTAATGTGTCTATTTATTTATTTATTTTTGGCTGCGTTGGGTCTTTGTTACTGTGCACGGGCTTTTCTCCAGTTGCAGCGAGCGGGGTCTACCTCTTGTTGCTACGCACGGCCTCCTCATTGCGGTGTCTTCTCGTTGCAGAACATGGTCTCTAGGCATGTCGGCTTCCATAGTTGTGGCACGGGGGCTCAATAGTTGCGGCTCACGGGCTCTAGAGCGCAGCCTCAGTAGTTGTGGCGCACGGGCTTAGTTGCTCCATGGCATGTGGGGTCTTCCCGGACCAGGGCTCGAACCCATGTCCCCTGCATTGCCAGGCGGACTGCTAACCACTGCAGCATCAGGGAAGTTGTTGATGTTAACTGTGAAGCGACGAGCAGTTTCGTGGAAGGAGTGTCATGACAGAATTTGTGTTTACAAGACACTTTGGCCACAGTGTGGAAGACAGAGTCCAGGCGCCTGGAGTAGAGAGGAGGACCCAGTTGGGAAGCAGGTGGAGTAGTGCAGGTGGGAGATGATAGCTATTTGGACTATGGTGTGTTGGTGGAGAGAGGGGGCAGTGAAGGGATTTCAGAGCCACGGGGACGGGATGACGAGGAAGAGAGGATGACGGGTCAAGGATGAGCTTTTGTTTCTAATTATGCAACTGGATGCATGATGGCCCATTTATGAGTCAGGGAACCAAGAACCAACAAGAAAACCACGGCTTTAATTTTAGACTTACTGAGTTTGAGGTATTATTGACAAACAGGCAAGGACAGAACTGGCTTGAGATACACATTCGTGCGTGACCCGCACTGAGGTGGTAATGACAGGACTGAGGGAGAAAGCGGAGGGTGGCAAGAGGAGAGGGGCTAGCCTTGAGCTTAGCAATTCTTGAAAGCTTAAAGCCCTTGTAGAGGAGGGTGAACCTGCAAAGGAGGCAGAGGGGCAGGAGGACAACCAGGACGATGCTGTATCATGAAAGGGAAAAGAGAGTGCTTTCAGATGAAGGGACTGTTCAAGAGCATCAGATGTGCTGCTGAGAGGCCAAGCGAGGCGTGACTGAAAACTGCTCATTGGGTCATTGGTAATGTGAGAGAGCCGCTTTGTGGAGTGGAGGGATTGGAAGGCAGATGGTGGAGGAGATTAAGAATAAGTGGGCAGTGGGGCTTCCCTGGTGGCGCAGTGGTTAAGAATCTGCCTGCCAATGCAGGGCACACTGGTTTGAGCCCTGGTCCGGGAAGCTCCCACATGCTGCGGAGCAGCAAAGCCCGTGAGCCACAACTACTGAAGCCCATGTGCCACAACTACTGAGCCCGCGTGCCTAGAGCCCGTGCTCCGCAACACAGAAGACACTGCAACGAGACGCCCGCTCACCACCATGAAGAGTAGCCCCTGCTCGCCGCAACCTGCGAAAAGCCCATGCACAACAACGAAGACCCAACACAGCCGAAAATAAATAAATATATATTAAAAAAAAAAAAAACAGTAAGTGGACAGTGACCGTGTAAAGTCAGAAGGGTGGGCAACTCCTTTGGGAATTTTGGCTCTGAAGGGCAGGAGAGAGACAGCAATGGGTAGAAGGAGGAGGATTGAATAAAGTAATTTAGTTTTGCTGTTGTTTTAATGGGAAAGAGTTGAGCGTGGTTCAGAGTCAATGGACAGCCTCCAGTCAGCACTGCATGCACAGAAGAGAGGGGAAAACTGTATTGTTTAGATCTTGGGAAGGGCCGAATGGAAGCGTTTCTAATAGAGGTGGACAGAACAGCCATTGACAGGAGGAGAAACACGACATCTGGCCCTTCGGGGGAGGATGTGGATAAGACATGTGCCTGTGGAGGAAGTTCTGTACTTGGTGTCAGGAGGGCGGGGAAGTGTAAGTGGGTGACTCGAGATGTATCAGTAACTTATAAAACAAGAGCGCCTAGTGAGAGTGAGGTTTGAGGGAAGCACTGAGATTTGGGGAGGCCTGAAGGAGCTTTGAAATAGTCATTGTGAACCGTGAGAGAGAGAAAACTGACGGAGAATCCTAAGGGGATCCCGGGCAGTTTGGGAGTAGGTCATCATGAGTTTCGAGTTAAGCCACAGAACCTGTTTTGTGATTTTCTCCAGTTACACTTGATTACCACCTAAAATGTGGGGTCAGCCACTTCAGCTTGCTAGGGCTGCTGTAACACAGTACCACAGATTGAGTAGCTTAAACAACAGAAATTTGTTTTCTCTCATTCTGCAGGCTGGAAGTCCAAGATCAAGGTGTCAGTGGGGCCAGTTCCTTCTGAGTTCTGTGAGGGAGGGATGTGTTGCAGGCCTCTCCCCTTGTCTTCTAGATGGCTGTCTTCTCCTTGTGTCTACACATCTTCTGTCTGTATGTGTCTGTGACAAATTTCCTGTTCTTACAAGGACACCCGTCATATTGGATTAGGGCCCACCCTAGTGATCTGATTGTAACCTGATCACCTCTGTAAAGACACTATCTCCATATGTGGTTCCATTCTGAGGTACTGGGGGGTTAAGATTTTAACATATGAATTTCTTTGTAGGGGGGTACAGTTCAGCCCATAATACACACATACACTCAATTTTCCAGCTAGGAATATAAAAAGTAAAATTGTACCGGTGTTAATAAAGGGAAGGAAGCTGAGAAGGGGAGTCAGTTTATGAGGGAAAGGTGAAAGGGAAGAAGGGAATCAACCGTTTATGTCCAGGATGAGATGTCCAAATGACCTATTTGTTGACTGGCGGCTAATACTGTAGATTTGGAAGAAGATAATGCAGTGGGAAACACACCACACGTACAATGATAGAATAGCCGAGAAACTCTATCATGAACATTATGCTGACATGATTTATCATGGTCTCCAGTCTGTGTTGTATGAGGAAGATGAGAGAGACGTAGACAGACAGACAGACACACACCAACACCAGTGTGGCCACAGTTAGAACCCAGTGGACCAATTTTTACCCCATGCCTCTTCACTTTACCTTCGGTTTTACTTCTCTTTCAGTGTGCCTGGGATACAAATGAAGAATATCTCTTCAAAGCGATGGTGGCTTTCTCCATGAGAAGAGTTCCCAACAGAGAAGCAACTGAGTAAGTAAGCAATGAAAAGTCTACATTGATTGCTTGCAAATATTATTTGAGACAGGGCATTAATTCAAAACTCAATCTTGAAAATAAGGTATACATCAAATTTTTAAGGGACCCACATTTTAATTGAACATTAAAAAAAATGTTTATAATCTTGCTCAGCTTATAGTTTATATCATGTTCTCACAATGCTCTTCATTCAATAGGCACTATGAAGGTAAATATAAAAATTTGTAGTTACATGGCATAAGCTTTCTACATTTCCCTCTCTCTCTCTGTCTTTCTCTCTCTCTGTCTCTGTCTCTGTCTCTCTCTTTCTCTCTCTCTCTCTATATATATACATATATTATATAAATTGAAGTTATATATTATTAAGATGCTGACAAGGTAGGTTTCATTCTGAGGCCTCTTGTTTCAGCTTGTAGGCAACACCAAATCATTGTATGCTCACATGACCTCTTCTTTGTTGAGGGGGAAGTGGCAGGGGAGAGAGTGAGCATTCTGGTGCCTTTTTGGATGAGGGCGCTAATCCTCTCTATCAGGGCTCCACCATTATGACCTCATTTAACTGTAATTATCTGCTTATAGGCGCTATCTGCAAATATTAATACATTCACATTTGGGGTTAGGACTTCAACATATGAACTTGCAGGGGCAAGGGGATAAGTGCATAGCACTCATTTTGAAAATAACATACATATGTATAGGTTCATTGCACTGTTGGTATCTATCATAGCACCTTATTTTCTTCAAAGCCTTAGTACAACTTTTAATAGTTTTACATTTGAATATGTTCTTCCGAAGGAATCTTCCCTATTTGTGGTGTTTCCTTCCATCTCCATTTGTGATTAGGGTAACACTCCTGGTTTCTCTCTGCTCCCTTATTTCACCCTTCCCTTGAGAGGTGAAATGACTGATTTGATTGGTGGGCTGGAAGGATAAACTGGGCACGGGTTCGCTTCTCTTGAGGAGCCGGCCTGCCCTCAGCACGCATTTTTCTGCGCTGCCCCCCACGCTAAGTACAGAATCAGGCCCTGCCTGGGCAAGCTTACACACCCACACGGCTGTCCGTGCTGTCTGTAGCTGTAGACTGTTTAGATTGGTAGGTGCTAGATCCTAAGGTGTTAAATATCTTGCATAGTACACCAGAATTTGGTGATACCTGCCTCGGTTCAGCTCTGCCTGGGTCACTACAGGTGAATTTATCTCATCGCAGGATATTTTTAAAATCAGGAAGGAAATTTGCCCGCTGCTATAAGTCATGTCCTCCAACGCAGCCTTTTATTTTGGTCTCCTGTCTGCTTCATTCTTTTGTCTTAATTTTACCGAGAACTTGGCAGAGAGGGTTTCTATTTATTGTCTTCCTCAGAACCACAATGTATTATGCATGGGCTGTGAATATGAGGGATAAAACAGAAGAGAAAAATTTGGGGCAGCAAAATAAACATATGACGTGGATTTACGTGTACACAAACACACACATATATACACAACACATGTATGTATTTTAAGATACGTAACGTATTCACATGATTCAAAAAATTAGAAGGAGGTGTAAGGTAAAACAAAATGATGCCCTACGTGAACTTTACTCCTGTTTTATAGATTTTTAGAAAAGATATATTTGCCTTTATCTTATGCCTTTAAACGGAAGCATTCTTTCCAAAACAATTTATAATAAACCTTTTAAAAATTTAAATGAGAAGATTGCCTTCCAAAAAATAAAAAAGGAAAAATATAAGGAGAAGAGGGAACCCATGTACACCATTGGTGGGGACGTAAATTGTACAGTCACTGTGGAAAACAGTATGGAGCTTTCTCAAAAAACTAACCATAGAACTACCATATGACCCCGCAATTCCATTCCTGGGTATGTATCAGAGAAAAAGAAAAACCCTAGCTCAAAAGGATACATGCACCCCAATGTACACAGCAGTGTTATTTACAATAGCTAAAACATGGAAGCCACCTAAGTGTCCGTCAACAGAAGGATGGATAAAGAAGTGGTGTACACACACACACACACACACACACACACACGCACACACACATCCACATATACACATATACATACAATGGAATACCACTCAACCGAAAAAAAGAATGAAAGTTTGCTGTTTGCAACAACGCGGATGGACTTGGGTGGCTATTGTGCTTAGTGAAATAATAAGACAAGTACTGTATGTTATCACTTATATGTGGAATCTAAAAAATAAAGTAGTGAGTATAACGAAAAGAAACACACTCAGATATAGAAAACAAGCTAGTGGTTCCTGCTGGGGAGAGGGAAGGGGGAGGGGCAAGATAGGGGTAGGAGGTTAAGAGGTACAAACTACTATATATAAAATAAATAAGCTACAAGGATATATTATACAGCATAGAGGATATAGCCAGTATTTTATAATAGCTATAAATGGAGTTGTAGCCTTTAAAATTGTGAATCACTGTGTTGTACACCTCAAACTTATATAATATTGTACGTAAAAACTGTACCTCAATTTTCAAAAACGAAAGAAAAGAGAAAGATGTAAGGAAAACAGCCGCTGGTCATCTCACAATGCTAGCCCCTCAACTAGTCTCTTTTTATCTTATTGTCATTTTTCATCAACAGATTTCATACATCGCTGTGTTCATTGTATTATTACTTCCTCTTAGTACCTAAAGTTCACGTTGTAAATGACTATGTTATATCAAATTTCCATTCTTAGGAAAAGTTTATTTAATTATGTAACATTTCAGATTAGTTTTGAGGAATTCACTTTGGGAATTTGATTTTTCGGAACCTGAACATTGTAGGAGTCTGTGAATAGGTAATCTGGTTTATTTGCAAAGGTGTTTTAATTGGAACTGGGTGCATAGGCTATGTAGAGGCTTTTGTTGCCAATGTCAGTTGAAAAATTGAAAAGCGCAAACCTAGATTGGGGTCAGTGAATTGTTTTCCTGTAAATGCTCAGGCAGCTTGAGTCCCAGCAGTACTGCTGTCAGGGGGCTGGGGGCTGAGGGCTGCCTCATGAATCAGGATGTGTTTAAGATGCAGTTCAAGTGCTGCCCCCTAACGGTGGCTGCTGCTTTACATGAGCAGGTTTCCTCTATGGGAAAGGGCACCACACAATGGAAGATGAATTGAAAACAACTTCCCAGTCAGGCTGCCTCTCCTGAGTGTGGTGGGTAATAGAAAGGCACCACTAGCTTGGCAAACAGATCCGATTTTAAATGTGCTTTGAATTTCAGAGGTCTTTTGATGCCAGTGTGAGGCAGAGTGGATTCTCGAGAGTGGGAAGTATGCCTGTTAGGATGGCTTCAGGGATTCAAATCTTGAACATTGGCCTGTTTTTTAAATCATTTTTTTCCTATTCTGTCACTGCTTATTCTATGGATAATGCAGAAAACGTAGAGATACTGAGATGCACTGGGTGGAAGATGTAAAGAGTAATTCATTAAAGATAGTCAAATATTGAACAGAGTAATGAAGACTCTTCGTCCCACCTTTCTCCCAGGCCTAACTACGGTATCTCATATCAAGCATGATCACCTCCAGTGACACAGGGCTCAGTATCTCCTCTGCATATTTGGGAACGTACCACCAGCCTACCCTTGACCCAGTATAAGCTGTATTGACTCTGCCAGAGGGTGTTCTTCCCAAAGCGAGGTCCTGGCCACATCCATGAAGGACTTGCAGGAGAGCTGAATGGGTCCAGTCAGCATGACCCCAAGCGGGTGATGGAAGAGAAGGTCGAGGGTCCGAGAGGCAGAGGGTGAAGCCCTGCAGAGAGGGTGCGGCATGTCCACAGCCTTCACTGAAGGACAGGGGCGGGGATGGGTCCCGGTGCAGGTGCACCAGGCAGCCCGCTGGGAGCTGACAGCTGGGTCCACGTGATGGACGTCCACTAATGCCCAGGCCACACTAGTGGCCCCCTTGCGTGTTCCCCTACCCACCTCAGGTCAGGCAGAGGTGCTAGTAGAGAGAGGAGTCATCTGCGAGAGGAGAGAGGGGCACATCACTCCCCAGCTTGCAGACGTTCCCAGGTCCACTTCCAGCAGCCACCAGAGTAGCAGCACCTGGAGCACAAGCCACCGTGATGGTGTCCTCAGCCACTGAGACTGTCCCTTGGGTGGAACAGAAACTGGCGCCTGCCTCTTAGCTGGAGAAGTCTGAGGGCAAAGGCTGGCTTGAGCCTCCACGGCTGGGTGAGAGAGGGTGGCTTTGCCAACAGCCTGCACTCAGACGGCTGCCCGTCTGGGGCCAAGCAGAGGCCTCCGGAGGGAGCTGCACGAGTCGCTGCCTGTGGGGCCTGAGATCCAAGTGCAGGGCAAAGGGAAGGCGGCAGAGTGGGCAGTGAGAGGTGAGATGGAAGCCTTTGGCCAGAGTACGTTATCCTTGTCAGGGGAAGGGGCAGTGCACAGGTCCCCAGACAGTCTCCTGAGGCGCCCCGGGTGCACTCTGGGTGGAGAACACGAGGACCCGCCCCGACAGGGGTCACCAGCGGCCAGAGGGCAGCACAAGGAGCCTGGCTAGGGAAAAAGAAATTTGCCTTTCTCTGCTGTCGGATCCCTGCGCTCTCCCACCTCCCTTTTCCATCCCCCAGTGAGCGGGACTGCGGGGAGGTAAGGGACGAAGCGCAGGAGGGGTGGAGCCAGGAGAGTCAAAGAACAGAGCAGGCCGCTGAGGCCAGCACGGCCCGGGCGAGGGAAGCTGTGTGTTAGGGGCGGCGGGAAGACAGTTCGTCTGGGTTTTGATCAGACCGGCCTGAGCTCTTTAAGGGCCAGAAGTGACCGGCAAGCTCCATCGCGCCTCCTCGAGATGCTGTCAGGGAGTGAGGGAGAGAAAGAGCTGACCAGCGCCCAAGGCAGCGGTGTGAGAAGCAGAAGGCTCTTCTTCACGGCGCTCCCCTGAGGCCGCCTGTGTGCTACACTGCTGGATGGGGGCCAGAGAATTAAGTAACCTCTGTTGGAAGCCTGCTGTGTAGGCTGCTAGGTAGGCCCTGAGATTGAAATGATGGGTAAGTCCGGGCCCCACACAGCACAGGCCCACACCCAAGAAGCCGGCCCTGGGAGTCATGGAAGACGGACGAAATGTGACAGAAACAAGACAGCTCCTTTGAAAGCATTACTGACAAATCTGGATATCAAGTGGTTTTCTTGCTGTTCCCTGGATTTTCTTAAAAGTAGGATGGAAGAGGGAAGGACAAGTTTAAGTGGTAGAAAGTTCTGGTTGCATTGGATCAGATTACTTGAAGGTTTCTTGGGACTTTCATTGAAGATGGTAAACAGGTGTTTTCAAGTTTTTATAATAAGGTTTAGGCCAGGTTTTCTAAACAAGTTTCATGGGAATTTTTAAATGTTGAAAGTATTATTACCTCAGGAAAATATGATTAAGTTTAATCTTTAGCCTATTTTCCAGGAAAACTGAGAAATCTAATGGCTCAGTTTACTCCAATATTGTTTTTTTAGAATAATTTATCATTTTTAGCAGGAGAGGCAGAAGTCTAACTCAGGCCTAGCGTTCCCTTTCTGAGTAAAATGATGTAGGGCATGGAATGGATTTCTTCCTCTGCCTAATTATTCAAGGGTAAGCCTTGTGACCTAGGAACGAACAACGTGCTCTTGTATCCACGGTAAGGGGATGAACGGTCTCGTGCCTGTTAAACAGCAGCCCAGCTCCTGTTTAGTCCTTCGATTTCCAGAAACAAGAGCCCGATTCTTCCCACCCTAGCTGGCCCTGTCTGGCGCCACTGATGAGGAGTGGCAGTGGAGCCAGTTCTTAGACAGTTGCCTTCAGACCAGGGCTCCCCACACTTGAGGAACGGGAGTGGACCTTCCTACCCTTTTAGTGATTTGCTGACAGGAGCGACTGTGTAAGTACTACAGCTTTTGAAGCAGTTGGACAAAATTATTATTCCACTGAATACAAAGAATTCTATCAGACCCAACTATATTTACACATCTTGAAAGTGTAGGTTTGCTGTTTAGCTGTGCTAATGCCATTTCAGTCATTTATTTATTTATTTTTATTGAGGTATAAGTGACAGATCACATTAGTTGCAGGTATATGACATAATGATTTGATATTTGTATGTATCGTGAAATGATCACCTCAGTAAGTCTAGTTAGCATCCGTCACCGTGCATTGTGATATAATCTTTTTTCTTGTGATGAGAACTTTGTAAGAGTTAGGCATTTCAGTTTATACAGTTACATCAAAACATACTTTAAAAGGCATGTTTAGTTCAGTACGTGCTGTCGGCTGATTAATTTTTCATTTTGTGCAAATCTTAGAGGACATTCAGTGTGGCCACATTTAGAAGAAAGGGCGTGGAAGAAGTCACGCTGGTTGGACATAATCTGTCGCCGGAAGGAATCTGCATCTTTTGGTCGCTAAGTAAATTATCTACTGAAATCCGTAAATCACTCTTCTTGTTACTCCCTTTAGCACCCACTTTCCTTACATGCACACTTCCTCTTGGCTACCTCTGTCTGCACTGTATTCAGGAGTCTTCTTATACTAGAGAGTTGTGTGTGTTATGTTGTCTGAATATTTGTGCTTGGGGAAACAAAGTTTTAGGGAAGTAATCTCCCTCCTTTCCTTCCTCCCTTTTCTGTTATTGCTGTGCTGGCCCAATTTACTTTCTCAGTTACCCTCTCTTGGAATAATGTAGAAACAGTGAGTAAAAACAGTGGAGCTCATTACTCCATTCTGTTAGTTCATTCATCCAACTATTCATATCACAGTCACTGAGCACCCACACGGGCCACACTTCAGTAATACAGGGCCGCACATTGCAGGGTAGACTTGGGCCTTGGCCTCGTGGCCCAGGGCCCAGAGAAGTCTTGTGTTGCGGATGGACAGAGTGTTTGATAGGCTCCCAGGGAACGCTCAGCTGATAAAATTGAAAACGGTGCTCAAAGCTTGGAGACTATGAAGCTCTACTGTGGGTAGAAATTAGAGCCCCTCCTGACAAACACTGTGGACAAACCACGTGGAATCCAGAAACCCTGTGCCCTCCCCTCTGTCCTGGGTCTGTTCTCTGATGGAGCATGGAGTCTTATGGGCAGATCCGGGCATCTCGGGAGTTTTGGCTCCCACTTTGGTTGTAATCTTTGGTGAGCTCACACTGTGACCTGTATCTTCAAGAGTCTTAAAAGCACTAAACTCCTAGAACCGGCACTCATGGGCAGGGTCGTGCAAATAAATGCCCCTGCAGTAGAACTCTTTTCCTAACCCTCCCTAACCATAGTGGCTAATCATTGTTAGGTCTTGGTAAACATCTGTGAGTGAATGAAGCATGCTTAACATCCTGGCTCTTAAACCAGGGCCCCGTCTACTGGGCTGCAGTGGCCACAAGCAGACGGTGTGCCACCCACCATTTCTCCCTCATGTTGCACCTGAGTTCCCTGGGCGGATACTCCCACAGTGAAGGTTGCGGGAATGGCCACAGTAGAAGGAGCTCCCCACCGCCTGCATTTTGTCTCTTGTTGGACCTCAGTGTCTTACTCTTGCGGTAGTCAGGACATCCGTTAATTTCCCAAGGGATCATCCAGATGGGGAGGAAGCCCCAGCCCACGAGGGTGTCTCCGTCGTCCTATGCAGCCTCTGCCTTGCAGCTGGCTCCAGAAGCAGGGGTGTACTTTCCCCTGGCCCTTTCCCCACAAGCTCGCTACTTTGGGAAGTGGGTTTACTCATTACCAGTTCAACTGCCTAGATTGGAACAAAATGTAAACACGTCTCTGTAGTTCTGTTTCTATAGTTGATATTTGTAGAGCAGAAGCTTACTGTTTTGTGTGCTTAAAATCTTTGACTTACTTTTCTTGGCTAAACCTTCATGTAGGAGGGATACTTACTACTCTTATATTGAGAAAGACCCTAAGCAGTTAACCGTACCCTCACTGACACACGAAGGTCTCAAGCCCTTTCTAGTAACTCACGCAGAGTGCAGTGCCTTGTCTCATGTCTAGCAAATGGCAGGTAGTAGACTTCAGAATAAAAGCTTGATTTATAGAGTTTCAGCCCAGGATGTTTTGTATGTAACAGTAACTGTCTCCATTGAAAATGTTGAGTTTAGTATTTTCAGCCAGCAATTTTAATGTTTTGGACATCTTTATTTCTAAGTAGATAACATATTTTCCTGTTATTTGCTGAGGTGCTGTGTTAAAGCATGAGTTGCCACCCAGTGGAAACACGGAATGAAGGACTTGAATTCGTAGTAAGGGATAGTGGGTTCCATGGTGATGGGGACACAGGAAGCGCTTGGGCCACAGTGTGTCGATGCAGCTTGTGTGCATCCCTCCTCCTGCCTTGGTTTCTTCATAGCACATCTCCCTGTCAGTGTGTACATTTATTTAAATGTTTACCTTCTGTCTCCGCCCCCTTAGAAAGCATGCTCCAAGGGAGGGAGAAGGGACTTTGCTATGTTTACAGCCATTCTCTGACTCTCTAAAGGGGAAACCTTGAAATTCATGTTTGAACAGTATTTGAAGAGGCTTTAGATGGAAAGAACACTACAGGCAAAGTGTCCAAATGACCATTTACTTGGTTTCCGGCCCCCTGTATTATGCCAGCAGTATTACTTTGTATTTTTTTTGATTTATATAAATGGCTTGTGCTACCCATAATATGCCACTTCCCATCTTTTTCATTTGACAGTGTATTTTTGAGATATACCTTTTTAAAAAAAATGTGTAACTCTAGTTCCGTAGTTCCCAACTGGGGGTGATTTTTGTCCTTCAGCGAGTGTTTGGCAGTGGCTGGAGACATGTTTGATTGCTTTTACTGGAGGAGGTCCTGATGATATCGAGTCCACAGAGGCCAGGATTGCTTCTAAACATCCTGCAACGCACAGGGCATCCACATCATAGAATTATCTGGCCCAGACCGAACAGTGCAGAAACCCTGGGCTCTTTCTTTCCTTTAATCTGTGGAATAGTAGTCCCTTGATAGCAATACCATATTGACTTTATCCCTTCCCCTGTTGGACATTTAGGTTCTTCCAATTCTCTGCTCTGACAAAGGGGGCTGCGAAGAACATCCTCACCAGTGTGTGTGTGTGTGTGTGTGTGTGTGTGTGTGTGTGTGTTTCTGGTGGCCGCACTGTGTTCTAGGAAACACTTCCAAATGCCGCTTCAGAAGGGCTGGACCCATCGACACCCACAGCACTGCCTGGGATTCCAATTCTCTGCATCATTTCCAGCATTTGATATTTTTTAACTTTTCAATTTTTGCCAACCTGAAGATGATAAGTGAGAAGCTCATTTGAAAAAACCGCATTGTCTGATTGTTAATAAGGCCCAAAACATGAGTCATTCTCACCCCACAGCATTCTGCAAAATGGGGGATATGTTTTTGCCAAGCACACACCTTCATTTTGTGTCATCTCTGTGTCTTTGAAAAAGGCACATTCTGGGAGACCGGGCTTGACTGTTTCTGCCAGTAGAGGTCACTGTCCCTCAGTGGCTCTCCACCAGTGTCATTGTGCACCGCCCGCCCCGCCCCCTCCCCCCCCAAACATCTGGCAGGGTGTGGAGACACGTTGTATGTTTACAATATGGATTATCTACTGCCACCTAGAAGACAGAGACCAGGGATTTTGCTAAAACCCTACAATGCAGAGATCTGTACCCCACAAACAAAGTCTTATCTGGCCCCAACAGAGCCAGGGTGGAGAAACCATCATGTATATGAAATCCAAATGTTTGAATCTTTGAAAGAAAGACCATGACAATCACTAGATAATGAAGCTGTTTTCTTATTATTTAAAATAAGAACCACCTTACACTGTATGAAGTGGGCAATAGGGGAGAAGCACGCCTTCCAGAGAAGGGCCCTCCGAGAAGGGTCTTCTCAGGGGCGAAGGCAGCAAGGGTGGGTGGGGAGGAGGGAGTGCAGGCCTGGACATCAGCGGTGCTTCCTCAGGGCGGGCTCTGCAGGTAGGAGAGGTGGCTCTAGGGCTTGGCAGCTCCTGGCTGGAGTGGAGGGAGCTGGCCTGGCGGTCCGTGCCAGTGACTCAGGCAGGGGTAGGGCAGGGGTCAGCTGGGTAAAAGAAATGTGGGTTTGAGTGTCAGGAGGAGGTGGCCTTGGCTCTCAGGACTCAAGGGGGACGTCAGGCTGCAGGAGGCCCAGGCCCGGGAGTGCTGATCCACTCCCATCTCTCCAGCGAGGCTCTGTGACTGTGCCCTGGGCCGGTGGGGGTGGGGTGGGGGAGGTGGTGGGGGTGGGGGTGCGGGGGGTGGTGGAGGTTTGGGGGTGGGGTTGGGGGGTTGGGGGGGCCTCACAGCAGGGTGGGCGGCAGGCAGGGAAGGCTCAGGCAGGGCTGCTGTCAGGCCAGGGCTCAGTGTCCTCTTCTCGGAGGCGGTTGCACCGGGAGCAGATGCTTCTCAGAGGCCCCGGCCTGGGCACAAAGGCAGGAACCACTCCATTCCTCAACACGGGCCAGAAGGCCGACAGCCTCGGCTCGGGGCTCTCAGACCTGAGAGGCCCATCGAGCCGCCTTTGTCCTTCCTCGCATTGGCTGAGGCCCCTCAGCATGGTCTCCTTGGCACAGGGTTCTGGGGACTCCTGGCTGGGCAGACACGTGAGCAAGCTGCTTAGGCTTTCAACAGGGGCAGTACGGATGTCCACCAGGCTCTGCGTATGGCAGGAGAGGCAGGTGTTCCACCGGGACCTCATGAAACCATTGCCATGGCCGGAAAAACCCAGGCCCAAGAAGGTGTGGAGGGGCGGCCCTCTGGGAAGGTGCCTCCAGGCCTGGGGCACCAAGAACCCACGGACCGGGTAGTACTTCCATCTGTGCAGGGCGGTGGGGAGTGGCCTGCTGTGGAACCAGAGCCCGCGTTCCTGGCGGCTGCGGTGGTGGTGGCACAGGATTGGGCACCTGTTCTGGCCCATCAGGAGGCAGGTGCCGCGGGTGGGCCCAGTCCATGGGAAACATGGGGACCGGCGCTTCCGGGCGTGAGCTGGCTGCGTAGCCTTGGCCGTGCCCAGGTACCTGCTCAGGTAGCTGCCAATGCTCGCGGGTTGGCGGGGTCGGACCTTTGACGGGCTTTGGCTTCTGGGTGGCCCCGAAGTCTGTAGACGTGAAGCTTAATGGCACTGAGGCGACCGTTGGCATTGGGATGTAAGACGACTCGTGGGGTGTCGGAACCTCTGGGCATGATGTCCTGTGCGGGCGAGGCCAGCGCTCCCGTGGACTCAGGGCCATGCGGACTCAGGGCCTCGCGGACTCAGGGCCTCGCGGATTTGGGGCCTCATGGGGCGCCCCTGTGTTCTGAGCACAGGGGATCCTTTAGCTCCCCCTTCTGGCCCAAGCGCTTGGCTCTGGGTTGCGGGGGAGCCCTTCACTTTTTGCCCTTGACGTTTAAAGGGAGAAAATATAATAATTTGTACCAGGTCCTACAAATTACAGAAAATTGGCTGAGGGGCACTCTCTTTCCTTATTGTAAAAATGAACAAAATGCACTTGAATGCTCCTTTCAGGAAAAAGAGCGAGTTTACTTGTATTTCTACAGAGGCTGTGTGTTTCTTTTAGAATGGTTGCTAATGTCAGTTTTTGCAATTTTGCTTATAAGGAAATGGTGAAGGCCATTCAGGATTTATGTTTTAGCTCCAACAACGTTGGTTTGTTTTGGGCTCTTTTATTTTTCTGCGTTCATACATTTCATAATTCATATATAGATTGTCTCTAATCTGAACACTAGTACCATTTCTCTCTTGTCATTTCTACTGGTGATCCTGGTATACAGACTAGAATGAGGCACATTTCCAATTTATAGTTGGAAGCAGGTACCTGCAAAAACAGTGTTCAAAGCCTGCTGGTAAATGTTACAGCACTTCAGTCTGGAGGTCTGTTGTTGGGCCAACCCCTTACTGGAGTAGGAGAGGGGTGGAAACAGTGGCCAACAGAGGAAGCAAGTCCTTGATCAACAGATTTGTCTGGTTCTGAGAGGTGGAAGGCTGAATGAAGAGGACACTAAGAAGATCCTGATGAGGAAACACAAAAGGGTTTTGTGTCAGAGAGAGACCAAGTGTTGAAGAAACAGGGATGCTGTCAGCTAACAGGTGATGAAGAATGAGATACCTAATGCCCTCCACTGAGCCATTCCCTTTTTTTGTTTCTTTTTTGGTAGATTCCTTATTTTAGGAATGATCCCCAAGTCTATGGTTTTGAAATAAAGGAAATTTCCTATATTATTTTTTCTTAGTAGGACATTTCTTCACCTCTTAATATGGTAATAACACCAGAGTGGACTGTCTAATGCAATTTGGTATTATTTGCTCATAATGTTCTTTTTTTCTTCTCATTATCTGCAGAATTTCCCACGTCCTACTTTGCAGTGTAACCCAGTGGGTGTCATTCTGGTTTGTGGTTACCAGTCCTTCAAGGAATCACACCCTTCCTGCTGTTGAGGTACAGTCAGCCATAGGTAATCACCGCTAAATATGCCTTCCACTGGTAAATCAAGTTATTGATTAATTCAGCTGTTTTCATAGATTTTGAAGACTTCTCTCTCTGGTTCCAAGTGATTTATTTATTAAGGTGTCAAAGGTTTCATTTCGTTACTTTGGAATAGAGATTAATATAGATCAGTGGTTCTCATCCAGGGGCAGTTTTGCCTCCAAGGAGACCTTAGGCAATGTCTGGAGACATTGTTGTTGTACAGTGCTGGTGACAGAGTAGGTAGAAGTTAGGGATGCCAGTTAACATCCTCCTGTGCTCAGGATAGCACTTCACAACAGAGAACTATTCAACCCCAAATATCCATTGTGCTGTGGCTGAGAAGCCCTGGTTTAAACATTAGCTAAGAAGGTTTAGTACTGTCTTCTTTTGGTGAGAACACCTTGTACAGCACTATTGTGTGATGGTTCATCATATGCCTTCTCGAGCCTGAATGCTTACGTGTTTTTTGAGGGATTTTTTAGGGGAGTATAGTTGCTTTTCAATGTTGTGTTAGTTTCTACTGTAGAGCAAAGTGAAAGTCCTTACCTTTAAAAGATAATTTTTTGAAAAAAAGGTAAAAGCACGACTTTCATACAAATTAAAATAAATGCTATCAAAGATTTTATTATCTTATTAGTTAATGAGGGAACTAGTAAGATGTTAAAACCAGTTTAAAGGAGACTTCAAGGCAGCATGCAAATGCAGGAATTGAAGAATGGTGATGTTTATTTATTAAAAGATACACCAGTCTATCCATTGACAGTGCTCCACCAGACACAATTCACCTTGATTTTCTGTGGACAAGAATCATTTACATTGTATCAGTTTTCTCCAACTTACAGATATGCAAAATAACTCAAAAACAATAAAAGGTGGAAATTGTCCAGAAGGGTAGATTTGCAGGACTCTCAGTCATATTTTTCACCCATTTGAAGTTTTACCATTTTTTCCTGACAGTTCCCCATCTCCTCTCCTTGGGATTATAACAAACTTTCAGAAGTGAAATGTATTCTCTTCTGCACAGAAGCAGAGGAAGCAGTTTGTTTTTATTTCAATTAATGTGCACTTTATGCGTGTCAAAACTTCAAATCCCACACATGATTGGTGTTGGGCAAAGGTATATTGGAAGAATGAGTTCACAAAATAAACTATTTCCTGAAAAAGAATGAAACAAAGTTCACTCTTCTTACAAAGGATTTATTTACAAGTTACTGAAATGCATATTTTTTCTCGTTACCAAAGAGAAATATCTAGTGAAAGAACTCATCTGCTCTTTGTAAAATATTAACGTTTAAGGTAATGAATGTACAATCAAATGCCAAATGTTTTTGTGTGAATAATCATCTGTTTCCCTTGCTGAAGCAAAGGCATTGAGGCTCTATACCCATGGGGAGTGATTTAACAAGGCTTTCTTTGTTTTGTTTTTTAATAAATAAATAAATAAATTTATTTATTTTGGCTGCGTTGGATCTTCGTTGCTGCAGGCTTTCTCTAGTCACGGCAAGCGGGGGCTACTCTTCATTGCAGTGTGCGGGCTTCTCACTGTGGTGGCTTCTCTTGTTGGGGAACACAGGCTCTGGGCGCACAGGCTTCAGTAGTTGTGGCTCGCGGGCTGTAGAGCGCTGGACCAGTAGCTGTGGCACACGGACTTAGTTGCTCTGCGACACATGAGATCTTCCCAGCCCAGGGCTCAAACCGATGTCCCCTGTGTTGGCAGGCAGATTCTTAACCACTGCGTCACCAGGGAAGCCCTAACAAGGAGGTTTCAGCTAAATTGTTTCTGCACTTTTGCCAGTAAGAATACTGCTAAGAGCCACTACTTAGGGAGTAAGAATTAGGAATATTGTATTTCATGAGAAAAGGGATTTTATTCAAGCCCTGTGATGAGGGAGGGGTACAAGGAAAATGAAGGCACTGTGGTTAAACCAGGCTTCAGTTAATGTGAGGAAGAGGAGTGAGTGTTTAGGGTGAAGGTTGAAGATGTAGATAAATATGTTCACAACAAAATGTCTGTTTCAAAGGCCCTAGTAGGAAGGGCTATTGATGGGGTGAGGATGGCCAATAGAATGGGAATTTATGTCTGGGAATGGATAGGACTCATCAGGATTGTATGAAAATAAAGGAAACAGTAGCAAGAGGGAAGCATAGAGTGAAAAGAAAGGAGATGGTACCTAGAAGGCAGGTAGTAGGAATTTCAAGGCTGAAGAACCTATGTGGTTGGGCAAAATAATGTTAGTTCCGCCTAATGCTTGCATAATATTTTCTGGTTCACAAGGCATGTTCTGATGCATCTGTGGCATTTAGTATCAACACCAATCATTTGTGAGCTGTTATTATTATCCCTGCTTTATAAATGAGGAAATTGAGGCTCAGGGAGATTAATTGATTTGCTCAGGTCACCTAGAAAAATAAAGAGTGACGACTTGAATGCAGGCATGCTGCCAGCACATGCAGTGATTTTTTTTTTTTTCCTCCCGGTCTGCTAGAGTATCCACACCTATGGAATTAGGTGAGGGGATGACAGACCAGTTCTAAGATATCTGCTTTTGATCTGTTTTGAGAGCCTGGCCTTATTCAAGGCCAGTCTTGGCTAGAAGATATCCATGGTGATTGACGCCTCTTGGGGATTTCAGTGGTAGATGGAGATATAGTTTGTACTAAACTAGAACCTCTTATCAGCCTGAGTGCTAACCAACCAGGTAGACAGAATGAGAATGCAGAGCAACTTTTCACTTTACTCTGTTATACCTTGGTAGTGGGGTTCATTATTTTGTGGGAAGGTTTGTGTTACCGTGTTAGCAAAATTAGGTTACGAAAAAAGAAAACATTCCATAGTTTGATAAAAATTGCATTGAAATTATCCCCTGCTGCAGATTTCCTGGCTGGGATTCTCCTTCTCATTTATGAATAATCAGGCCACCCCATAGATTTTCATTTGCTAAAGGAGGCCTTTCCTGATACCCTAGTGCTGGTCTGCAGAGATTCTCTAACTCTTACTCTCAGGTTCAGGATCAGTACTCACATGTGGCCCTCAAGCACTTGAAATGTAGTTAGTCCAAGATTAGATATGCTCTAAGTGTAAAGTACACACCAAATTTCAACGACTTAGCACAAAATAAAATGTGAACCAACTTAAAATTGATATTACATGTTGAAATTATATTTTCTTGGATATAGTGGGCAAAAAAAAAAAAAAATATATATATATATATATATATATATAAGTATTTATTTGGCTGTGCTGGGTCTTAGTTGTGGCACAGGGGAGCTTTAGTTGCAGCATGTGGGATCTTTAGTTGCAGCATCTGGACTCTTAGTTGCGGCATGTGAGATCCAGTGCCCTCACCAGGGATCAAATCTGGGTCCCCTACATTGGAAGCTCAGAGTCATAACCACTGGACCACGGGGGTAGTCCTAAAATATGGGACTTCCCATATATAAATATATAAATATATTTTACATATTTATATATTTCCCATATATAAATATATAAATTTATATATATATTCCCCAGACCACCAGGGAAGTCCCAAAATATGGGACTTCCCATATATAAATATATATATTCCCATATATAAATGTTACTAAAATTAATTTTCCCTGTTACTATTTACTTTTTTTTTAAACACAGCTCCTAGAAAATGTGACATCACACTTAAGGTTCACATTATATTCTGGTTTCAGTGCTGCTCTAGAGGTTGTTGAAGTCAACTTGCCTAGTGTGAATTCAATAAAGGCCACACAGTATGTCCAAGAAATCTCCTCATCTAATTTGCAAATTCCAGTTAGAAATTTAGTTTCAGTCAAACAAGTTTTTGCTACCAACCCCTCCCTAACTGCCACCAACCCCTCCCTAAGTGCCACTACCACCAAAAATACAGATTTTCCCTGGGAAAAGTAATGCATTTACCTTCGTATTTTTCTAGACTTTTGGACTTCTAAAGCACCATTTACTTTAGTCATATGGAACTACTTGCAGCTGATGCAACAAATCATACTGCATACCATGTCTCCAATTCCTATGCTCACTGCACACTTCGGTCTAAAGAACTCCTACTTGTCCCTCAAATCACAGCTCAAAAGTTGCCTTCTTAGGAAAGCAGCTCTGACATTTTACTATGATGTACTTACCCCTCTGCTCTGCTCTCACTGGGCCCATATTTACCCCTTGCACTGTGATTGCACTGTGATTGTGGAGGGACTGATGGGCCACTCTTCTAGAATGTAAGCTCCTTGGGTGTTTTTATTTCATTTTGTATCTCCAGCACCTAGCACAGGATCTGGTACTTAGTAAGTTTCCAGCAAATGTTTGTTGAATGAAAAAAAAGATCAAATTGTTGGATTTGCAGCTGCTCCTGGCTTCTGTTCTCTTTTCTGCTGCTGGTTTTGTTTTTCCTTCTCATATTTATCACCCAGTTTTTGCACATTATTTTATCTTTTCAGGCTATTGGTATTTTTGTAAGGCACCTTAAATAGAGTTCTGTCATTTTAATCTAGATGTTGCCTCTCAGGAAATAAAACATGGTGGGCAGAGATCAAAGCTCAAGACTTCCAGTTACTTCTAGGACATTATCAAAAATGGAGGGCAGTAGTACATAGAGAAGCATCTTTCTGGCAACCGGCACTGACACTTATAGACAGAAAACCACAGCATGATGGTCCTCATCAAACTGTTCAACCTGAAGCCTCCTGCTAGGGAGATGCTCTGTTTATAGAGATAGTTATAATCATGGATAGTTATAATCATAGGGAGATAGGGTTATACCTTCTGTTTCTAATGTTTCTTCTGTCTTGTTTCGTTTGTTTTTAATCATCATTGTATTTTAGAATGGTTAGGAACCGGATCAACAATGCCTTCTTTTTGAATGACCAGACTCTGGAATTTTTGAGTTCCTTCCACTCTTGCACCACCTACTGGCCCATCTGTGTCCGTCTGGATTCTTATATTTGGTGTGATGTTTTGCATCATCATAGTGGCAACCATGCTATTGATTTTGTCAGGAATCCGGCAACATAGAAGGTAAGATATTTAAAGGGAGTGATTGAAAGTACATTTTCTTGTTTACTCAAGACTTGGAAAAACAAGGAGAGGATTTTCCCCTAGCTGAAGAAAATGCGTTATATCTGAAATTGAAAAACTTGGTGACTTTTCAACATATCACTTATGCTCTTGTTTTTGCAGACTTTTTGGAGTCCGTGTCCCTAGGTTAACTATGAGTCCTCCATTACCATCTTTCTTTCTATTCTACACCATGTGAATGTTTTATATCTAGAGTTGGTTTTAATATCTGGGTTATGATTTTGTAAGCTGGATATACAGAGCTAAGCAGACTTTTTGGGTAGGCAGAGTTAATCTGTGCTAGTCATCCACCTCCAAAGACTAGTAGTTCCGTAGTCCTTTTCATGCCTCCTCACCTTGGCCTGCCTCTTCCAATGCCTGAAGCCACCATCTTGTACTACACACTTTTGTGATGTTTTATATTCCCTCCCTTTGATGGATGCTCTTCACTCTAGTGCCTATGATTTTATATAGACCCGTGTTCTTCACAGTGGCCTTTGAATCAACTTCCTGCATCAGAATTGCCTGGAACATTTTTTAAAAATATAAGCTCCTTTGCCCTACCACAGACCCACTAAAGTTGATTCTCTGAAGGAGGTGCATTCTTTTAATTGAAGTTTGTTGATGTACAATTGAAGAAAATATGTTTTAATGAATATCTAGGCTATTCTAATTCACTTAGTTTCAGAGCTTCCAATTTAAGTACTTACATTCAGATTCCCACTCCTGGAGTTCATTTAACTGGATTCTGGGGCACATGCAAACTTTAATGTCTATAAATTATTGGTATTAGAGAGTTTCAGACCAGTGGGAGAGTTATTTAGGTAGAGAGAAGACAAGATTTCTTAGCATAATGAAAGGAGAAAATAATTTTGTTTACAAGCACCCCTGATCCAGAGGGGAAGTGGAGAGAGTCCTCAACTCTTCTGTAGACACTCTGATACTTCTAAACCTTCCCTTCTGATACCAAGGAAGAGGAATTCTGGTAAGTGGGAATCACAGGCACACACATTGGTTTTCAAAAGTGTTGGTGCCCACACAGGACATGCAGGTTGTGTTTGGCGAAGTGTCTGTTTGACTAAATGTTTCCCCTGAGACTTTCTACTTTCCATATGGTTCACCCTGGTTATTCGCAGAAGGTAATCATTTTAAGTTTGGGGCTTTATAATTTTTTTCACAAATGGTAAGTGAAATGCTATGGAATAAATGTGATTTATGTGTGGTGCCCAACTTAAGCTCAAAGATTAAGATCAAGTTGTTCTTGCTTGCTTTTCTTGCTCTTGGCATGACACATAATGCTGAGAGGCTTGGTATAAATTATTAATCTGTTTTGTTTTGTTTTTCAGAATATTAAGAAATATTCCCTTGAAGTATTTGAATACCTATGTGTAATAGTTTTAAGTTTTATATTAATCCTGAAATGCTAGGATTCTATGGTTTCCAACAATTGTAACCTTTGTGAATTCATGCCATCTCCTTGGTTCCCAGTTTCCTCACTAGTACACTAGTGAGGTGAAGGAGCTAGAAGAATGGGCTCTGGAGATAGGCTGCTTGGATTCAAAGTATTTATTGCCTAGACTCTGCTCTCGTATGTAATCCATTAACTGTGTGGATATCAGGAAACACAGGCAATGAGTCAGGGAAACCAAGCTCAAGAGGATAAGGTTTGTGGTGCTAGAGTCAAGTTGGTTAAATTTTTCTTTACTGTCTGTGCATAGATAACTTTGCTCAAGTGACAGTGAGGTATGTTAGAAAGAATTGATTTGCTGGGATCAAAAGAGTTAATAGAGTTCCTGAAGTAGTGCCTGGCACTACTGCTGTTAGCTGTTACTGTTATTTTATTATCCTGCCAGTTGCTATTCTTTCAGCTTGTTAGTCTGGGATCAGCTATCTCTTCCTTCTGAGCAGATTCTGCAGTAATACAATAACTGAGTGTGTAGCATCATAATCTGTTGCCCGGGAGAAGGGAGGCTGTTGTCACAACCTTACCTTCACAAATTTAGTTCATGTTCAAGCCAGGAAACACATGGAACAATCTCCTGTGTCAACCTGGAGAGCATCAATAATTGACAAATAGAGTCAGGACTGTTATGACAATCTTCTGAGAGAAATTGATTTGTTGGGTTTTCCATTTGATACGGAAAAAATTTGGTGGGTTTTTCTTGGGCAAAGTATTGCTTCAAAGGTGGGGAGAGGGTGCAGTTCGAAGCGGGGAGAGCCCTGATCATTGTGATGAAAGCCTTTTCTAATTGTGGAAAAAAAATAGGAGTTGCCCCTGAAAGCCTTTAGTGGTGAGGAAGACAAAGATTTGTTCAAGAATCCAATTCATACGTTAGATAATAATGAACATAGTTTGTGTGATACAAAATCTTAAACCTAGATGACGAGGGACCACAGGGTCATCTGAATCACCATTCTGCTTCTGCAGAGAAGAGTGCCCGTGTCCTCTAAGACATGTGCATCTTTATACTTACTACTGAAGAAATTTCTCAAGTAAAGCTTTAACTATTCTGGTAGCTGTGTCAATAACAGCATTCCATTGGCTGTTCAGAACCTCTGGGTGGAAAGTATGCAGTCACTGGTGGCCCAAACTAGGTGAACTCAAATACTAGTTATACTCTTTAGGTGAGTGACCTTGGTTGTGTCATGTAATTACTGTGGGTCTGTTTCTCCATCTGTTAGGGGGAGATAATATCTCACAGGACTTCCATGAGGGTTGGGTGAGAAAATATGTATACAGTACCTAGGTTATAGTATGTACTAAATAAACGGTAATTATTATCCAAGATGAGCTTAACCCATTTCTGTGATTAAGGGATGCTGGAAAAAATCTCTTTTCCATTCAGATATTGCCACCATACTGCAGAAAATTTTCCAGTTCAGTGGCTTATTACTTGAGATTTTATTAGTTAACAAACACCTATTTTAAAAGGCAAGGATCTTATTAGACCTGCTGTTTACTATAATTGTGGTGGACTGACTAATCAGCTCTCCAAAAAAGAAAAAAATACCCTGATTTGTAGCATTTGCTGACTTCCTATCCAGTCTGAAATTTCTAAATGTTTGAGTCACCTCCAGCAAGCCTGTACCAGCCAGTTTCAACACGCCATTACAACTGCCATCTCTTCGTGAAATAATTCAATGAGGTTGCTTCTCTGTTACCATCTAGTTGAGAACAGCAGTTTGCAGAATTGAGAGATTTGTTGAAGGAAAAAATTTGGAAAAGTGATTATTTTTTTTGGGGGGGGGGAACAGTTAGGGAGTTGGGTACGTGGAAAGACAACCAAGATTAACTGCATATACTTGACAGTGATGTCTGTACTAGATCTGTGCCTAGCCCCAGCTTGGAAGTGGATATTTCAGCTCTCTGGTCAGCTTTATGGTAATGGTGATGACGGTGATGATGCGATATGTGTTTTAGTTGAAAGAGCACTGCATCAGTACTCCTAGTTTTGGGTTCCAGTCTCATGTCCTGGCATTTTTTAGCTGAATGACCTTGATCCAGTCAAGGTCATATATGGAAAATGAGGATAATATTTTCTTAAATAGTTACGATGATGGGAAGACAAAATTGGAGAATACACACAAGTGCTTCACACACTGGGGAGTGCTATATCAATGTAAAGAAGCAGTTTGTAAAGTGCAAATTCTATGTAACCTAGCACTTTGTGCTGTAAGAGAAGAGTCACAGACACAGCACAATTTCAGACTTGTATGTATGTAGTAGAATTGATTCATGACTCCTGCATATAAATAGACTGCTATGTTATTTTCTTAGGAAGGGATCTTAAACAATGGTCTGTATCCATCTCTGCAGAAGCCAAGGCCCAGAGAGGTAAAAATATCTTATTCCTTTATTGACCATCCATTATGTGATAGGAGCTCTGGAATGTATCATGGAAGAGACGTACATAGATAACATGGGTGGTCCTTGCCTATAAGGAGATGATAATCTTGTAGTTGTAACAAAGCCAGGTCAAGGACTCAGGACATTGAACCCTAGCTAATGCTAGCAGTTGAGCAGAGTCACTAGTAAATTCACTTGGTTTATTTCTGTTTATATTTCTGTTTCCATAAGGTCAGAAGTAAGGGAAGCGTATTTGGATTTCTATGAATTTTTTCACACAAGGGGCTGGGGCTCAGCCAATATTTTCATACACTGAAACTTCACATTCTTATAGAGTCTCAAGTGAATAAATTGTCTTGAAAATAGAAATGTAAATGAAATCAGAAATGTTAGAGCTAATAATTATTTTACTTTGCTGTTCTTAAATGTACA
This sequence comes from Inia geoffrensis, assembly GCA_036417435.1. Classification (NCBI taxonomy): domain Eukaryota; kingdom Metazoa; phylum Chordata; class Mammalia; order Artiodactyla; family Iniidae; genus Inia; species Inia geoffrensis. The sequence goes on from CM070921.1 coordinate 13,301,222, forward strand.
CACTCAAAAGGAATTGAATATGTGTTTTGAGCAAAGCCTGGGGAGATGAAATAGAGTTCTAGGTCTACTCCTTTCACCAGTCTCATCCCATTCTGAAAGCCAAGTTGCTCTACATATTTGAGTCTCAGCTCCTGCATTTGAAAAACAGGGATAATAATAAAATCTACATAGTACTGCTGTGAGAATTAGGTGAGATGATGTGTACAAGGCACTTAGTCTGCTGTGTAATAGATACTAATTCTTATTGTTTTTGCTGTCACATCACCAGTCTCACTGTGCTGCAACACCCACTAAAATCATTCCAGTAGTGCTGCCATTTTCCCAGGACTCATCCATACTGATTATGACCACAGTCCCAGTTCCCCAATAATTAACTGTGTCCTGTTTTGAAGTCATATTTGTCTGTCCTTTGTTGTTTGTCTGGCTGTTCTTGGCCCTTGGCTTTTCAGCCCTATCTTGTTTGAAGGGAGACAAAAATACTATTTCTGCTTTTAGCTGCCACTGCTTTATCTTGAGCAAACCCTGATCCTCAACACCCCCTAGCTATGTGGGCCACCCGATACAGGCAGACCTCACTTTATTTTGCTTCACTTTATTGTGCTTCGCAGATAGTGTATTTTTTACAAATTGAAGCTTTGTGGCACTGCTGCATTGAGCAAGTCCGTCAGCACCATTTCTCCAACAGCATTGTCTCAGTTTGTGTCTCTGCATCACATTTTGGTAATTCTTGCAGTATTCCAAACATTTTCATTATTATTATATTTGTTATGGTGATCTGTGATCAGTGATCTTTGATGTAACTATTGAAATTGGGGGTCGGTGGTCCGCAGACCATGCGCACATAAGATGGCAAACTTAATGATGAATATTGAGTGTTCTGACTGCTGCACCAACAGGATGTTCCCTGTCTCTCTCCCTCTTCTCCGGCCTCCCTATTCCCTGAGACACAACAGTATTGAAATCAGGCCAGTTAACCCTACAGTGGCTTCTGAGTGTTCAAGTGAAAGGAAGAGTCACATGTCTCTCACTTTAAATCAAAACCTAGAAATGATTAAGCTTGGTGAGGAAGGCATGTTGAAAGCTGAGACAGGCTGAAAGCAAGGTCTCTTACAGCAAACAGCCAAGTTGTGAATGCAAGGGAAAAGTTCTTGAAGGAAATAAAAAGTGCTAATTCAGTGAGCACACAAATGGTAAGAAAGTGAAACAGCTTTATTGCTGATGTGGAGAAAGTTTCAGTGGTCTGGATAGAAGATCAAACCAGCCACAGCATTTCCTTAAACCAAAGCCTAATCCAAGCAAAGCCCTGATTCTATTCAATGTTACGAAGGCTGAGAGAGGTGAGGAAGCCGCAGAAGAAAAGTCTGAAGCCAGCAGAGGCTGTTTCATGAGGTTTGAGGAAAGAAGCCGTCTCCATAACGTCAGAGTGCCATGTGACGCAGCAAACGCTGATGGAGAAGCCGCAGCAAGTTACCCAGAGGGTCTAGCTGAGATAATTCATGATGGTAGCTACACTAAACAACAGATTTCCAGTGTAGATGAAACAGCCTTCTATTGGAAGAAGTTGCCACCTGGGACTTCCATAGCTAGAGAGGAGAAGTCAATGCCTGGCTTCAAAGCTTCAAAGCACAGGCTGACTCTCTTGTTAGGGGCTAATGCAGCTGGTGAGTCAAAGTTGAAGACAATGCTTGTTTACCATTGTGAAAATCCCAGGGCCCTTAGGAATTACGCTAAATCTACTCTACATGCACTCTATAAATGGAGTAACAAAGCCTGGATGACAGCACATCAGTTTACAACATGGATCACTGGATATTTTAAGCCCACTGTTGAGGCCTACTGCTCAGAAAAAGATTCCTTTTAAAATATTACTGCTGGGGCTTCCCTGGTGGCGCAGTGGTTGAGAATCTGCCTGCCAATGCAGAGGACATGGGTTCGAGCCCGTGGGAGGATCCCATAGCAGGGCTCTATTACACAGCAGACTAGTTGTGGCCCATGAGCCACAACTAGGCCCGTGAGCCACAACTACTGAGCCTGCGCATCTGGAGCTTGTGCTCTGCACAAGAGGCTGTGACAGTGAGAGGCCTGTGCACTGCCATGAAGAGTGGACCCCACTCGCCACAACTAGAGAAAGCCCTTGCACAGAAATGAAGACCCAACACAGCCAAAAATAAATAAATAAATTTATAACATATTACTGCCCACTGACAATGCACCTAGTCACTCAAGGACTCTGATGGAGATGTATAACAAGATTAATTTGTTTTCATGCCTGCTCACACAACATCCATTCCTCAGCCCATGGATCAAGGAGTAATTTAGACTTTCAAGTCATATTATTTAAGAAATACACTTCATAAAGCTACAGCTACCATAGATAGTGATTACTGTGGTGGATCTGGGCAGTCAGTCAAAAACCCTTCTGGAAAGGATTCACCATTCTAGGTGCCATTAAGAACATTCATGATTCATAGGAAGGGGTCCAAATATCAACATTCACAGGAGTTTGGAAGAAGTTGATTCCAATCATCATGGATAACTTTGAGGGGTTCAAGGCTTAAGTGGAGGAAGCAGCTGTGGATGTGGTGGAAAAAGCAAGAGAGCTAGAATGAGAAGTGGAGCCTGAAGATGTGACTGAATCGTTGCAATCCCATGACAAAACCTTAACAAATGAGGAGTTGCTTCTTATGGATGAGCCAAAAAAGTGGTTTCTTGAGATGGAATCCACTCCTAGTGAAGATGCTGTGAAGATGGTCGAAATGACAACCAGGGATTTAAAATATGACATAAATTTAGCTGAAACAGCAGCGGCAGGGTTTGAGAGGATTGACTCCAGTTTTGAAAGAAGTTCTCCTATGGGTTAAATGCTATCAAACAGCATTGCATGTTACATACAGAGAAGTCATTCATGAAAGGGAGTCAGTCGATGCAGCAAATGTCACTTTTGTCTAATTTTAAATAAGTGCCACACCCACCCAGCCTTCAGCCACCACCCTGATCAGTCAGCAGCCATTGATGTCAAGGCAAGGTCCTCCACTAACAGAAAGGTTACAATTTGCTGAAGGCTTAGATGATAGTTAGCATTTTTTATCTCTAAAATATTTTTAAATTAAGGTATGTACTGTGATTTTTTAGACATAATGCTACCGCACATTTAATAGACTACAGTGTAGTGTGGCTCGCTTTATTGAAGTTGAACCAAACCTGCTATATCTCTGAGGTATGCCTGTACATTTTTGGTCCCCTCTTTTGCCCATCTTCTCTCTGGATTTATGAGAAATAGCCACACTGAGGCTTCTAAAAGCTACTTTCAGGTGTTTTTGTCATGCTTTTTGTTTGTTTAATTCTCTTCCTGAACCACCTGACATGCAGGAAGAGCAGAAAGTCATTAACACTCATTTTTTTTATTTTTCAGGAAAAAGAATTCATGTTTTTAGCAGAACATCAAATCAGAATGATCCAGAAAGATAGTTAAGTTTTATTATACTTAGAGCAATGTGCAGGCAGTGACTCAGTTTATTACAGGACACACTATGAAATGTGACAAAGGGCTGTATTACTGTTAGATAACCTTCGAGCTTCTTATCATGTCCGCCAGCCAGCAAGTTACTGACACTGCAGTTTGTGAAGCCTGGCAATGCCAAGACTGTGAACAACTAGGTCTAAGGTCTCAAAAGAATAATATATACCTAATTTGTCATGGAAACGGCTCTCGTTTTGATAAATTTCCACAGCGATTTTGCTCAGAATCTTTTTAAGAGATCCTTCTTCTAAGGAAGAGAAACTTGTCCTCATCCATCTACATCTTCCTTTTTTGTTCTTCCCCATCCCTTGTGATGCCTGGTGGATTATTTTTCCTTTATGGTTGGTGGGGGGAGTAGAGGCAGGATTTCTTGCCATGATCTGAAAGTGTCCATCTTTCTGCAATTTTTCTTCTATCTCTGTAAAAACTTTTTTTTTTGACTGAAGAAACCGGCAAATGAACACTGGCAACCATCATTTCTAAGACTGCTGTTGCATTGCCACCTACTTCAGAAAGCTCCATCCACAAGGATTTTTGTAATATGAGTTTCATAGTTACATACACAAATTTCAGGGTAAAACTTGACTGTTAAAAACCTATTTATTTCTATGGAGAATTATTATTCACTCCAAGCCCAATGAGGAGTGACTTGGGGAGAAATTGCATGAGCTAGGCATGTTTGATGATAATTTATAAATATACATTTGTCGCTAGGGTGTCATTCTTACTGAAACATCACTTTTATAATCCATGAAAAGGAGGGGAGGATGAGTGAAATTTGGAGTTTTCCTTTTTTACTGAACCCTCACTTTTCAATTTAGGACAAGAACTGTGTCTCTTCCAACACATAGTAGACACTCAAAACATAGTTATTGAATGAATGTTGGATACCATGAATGGAAGTGATGTGTTCGATGGTTATAGAATGTCAGTTGTCTTTGCTTTTTGGACGATGTGGAAAGTGACGAGATACCCCTGTCTACAGGAGGAGGCGCCAAAGAATTCTAGTCCTCTGATAGGTGGTTTCACCTAGATGGAGGACCTTCTCATCACAAGAAATTGTATGCCTACTCCAACTGGCACTGATCATTGACTGCTGATGCTTGGAATGGACAGTGCAGTATCTTCACCCTGAGGAAGGGAAAACACAGCAGCCTGTCCTTACCTAGGTCACTGGGACTACAACACACCAACTTCCACTCCCAGCATTGGGCCTGTAGTGATACATTTTGACATTTGACAGTGGCATGCACAATGGCAAAATATTTTCAAGTGATTACAGCGGGATCTACAGTATTGAAATGCTACTTTAGTTTTCTTTATAAACTCCACCTATTTGAAATTATCTAATAAACCATCAGTGAAGCCTGGCAAAATCTGTACTTATAATTCCTAAGGTATGAAAATGAGTAATTTCCTCCATCCATTTGAAACATTAACTATTCAATAAATACAAGAAATATCACGTGTACATTCCCTTCCTCCCTTCTTCCCTTCCTTCCCTCTTCTGATAGATCTCATTCAAAACCTACCTTGGGCTGGTGAGTTACTTTACCTACAGCATTAGTCCATCCATTCTTCCATCCAGTTGTTTGTTCCATCACCCAACTATCATCCATCCACCCCATTCATCCCTCCATCTGTTAATTCATCATCCAGCCAACCAGTCATTGATCTACATTCATTGATCCATCCATTTCTCTCTCTAACTAAACTATCCGGCTACTCATGTGTCTGTCTATCCAATTCTAAGCACATTAGTTGAGTGCCTACTCTATGCTCTCAGCTGTTTTACAAAATATCTTTTAATTTGGAGTTGACTGATTAGCTCTTCCTGTGAGATTCAGATCAAAAAAATTTGATGATGGAGTAGGGCAGGAACACAGAACAGTGAATTTTATTTTTAAAAAATATATCTTCTGGGTGCCTCATGTCTAGAGGCACTTGTCAGTTTGTCTCGTTCGTGATATTCACCAAATTGCTCCCTTTACAAAAAACAAATGTCTTTGTAATTAGTACATTGCTTGTAGGGGTGTTACATTGAGACCCTGTGAGTATGCTATTCCTTAGTCATCTCCCACTCACTGGTTTAGTATCCATTGAGGAGCCTCATCAGAATCAATTATTATTATTTGGTGATTTTCTGTTTCTGTTGCACCTTCTATATTGGTTGTCATTCTTTTGTAAACAAGAGCTCTTTTCTCTGCCTTCCTCCACCATATTCTTTAAAGCACTTTGAAATGAGCTCTCATGTAGGACTAATAGGGACCTCTACCTTGATCATCTTTGGGGCATCTTCACCACCTCCTCACCTACTAGAAATTCACTAAGTTTCTAAGGGACTTCCATAGCAGTGGAAGTTCATCCTGGTCACCACAGCAATGTCCACCATCTCAGCCATGTGATCCACTCAGGTCTGCCTCTTTGGAGTTTCTACAGATTTCTGGTACAAGAGAATCTTTGACAAGCCTGGAAGCCTCATGCCTAACATCATGCCTCCATGGTGCCCCAACATCTAACTTGGGATAATCCTGAGGGAAACTCTTCTGCCCTCTGATTGCCTAGAGGTACTCACATCTCTTTTCTCCCCCTACCTCTATGATATCAAGCACAATTGGCTCAGTGTCTTGGCCTTTCACAAAATACAGGAAGAATGTTTGAATTCAAGGCTACATTTTTCCACACTCCAGGGAAAGATTAAGGATCTGGTTACCACTGGGATAGGGGTAACAGGGTCTTTAAAGGGCCTGAGAATGAACAACTTAAAAATTTACCTGTTAAATAGATTTTTTTTGGAATTACCAGGGATTATAGCTATGAGCTTTAATTAGTAAAATGTGTTCTGAGTTCCAAAAACCTGACTTAACAAATGAATGCGACTCTTTTGTAATGAGCAGAGCTAAGGAATGATACCTGCAGTTGTACAATGGTTACATCCTTTCTACAAAGTAATGTGAGTTAGCCTCTTGGCATCTCATTTCAACCGGATATTTACCTAACATTTGCAGACCATTAATTTGTCAAATCTTGGGGGAGGAATTTATTACTTTTATAAATTCAATTTTTGTGAAGTTCTAGAGCTAAATTTTTTAATTTACCATATATTTTCCTCACATTCCTTCATGCAGTTTGTGTGTGTGAATGTACATATGTATATGTATGTGTATACAAATATATTCATTCGTATAAATATATAATCATTCATATACATACACACACACACACACACACACACACACACGTATAATCCATGAAGCCTTCTGATCTTGAGAGCATCTTTTCACCTCATCAACCCTTTATGATCTTTGAAATTTATTTGAAAATGCATGATGTCATCCATTTTCTCCATCATTCTAAGTTTCGTCTTCCCTTTCCTTATCTCCATGTTTGTACAGAAGACCTTCTTTTCTCTTCCTAGATCCTAATCATTCTTTTTATGTGCATTTAAGAAGAACAAAGGACTGTCTGAAATGGAAGACGCTGAAGATAAATGGGAAAACAAAATCACAAGTGAAAACGGCATCCCCTGCGATCCCCTGGACATGAAGGGAGGGCACGTTAATGATGCCTTTGTGACAGAGGATGAGCAGCTCACGCCCCTCTGAATGGCTGCTGTTTTGCTTCCCTTTGAAATTCAACACTTTTTTCTGTGCAACTGCTGAACATCACAATTCATTGAGGGAAGATTATATATTTTGCGGTACCATTCTTATTTTGTAAGAGATTTTGAATGTGCATGCAATTGAAATGGAATGAATTATACCCATGAAGACAGTTGGAATAATAAGCTGTTGACTAACCAAAATATTCTAAAATATTTCTCGGACAGCACAGTGTGTGAGTGCAGTCATATGACATTTGTAGTTACTGATTTTAAAATGCATTAGCATTTAAGCATTTCCAGCAATAAGGTCAGGCCAGTATATATATATCACACTTTAAAGACCTAAGATAAAATATTTTTCCAGTGGAGAATGCCTATAATATGGTGTCCAAATCATTGAAACTGGATCCTTTTTGAATATCATTTATATCATTCTGTATGTGATAAGATAAGCAAGAATAACAAGTAATTACTGTAAATGGGTTGGATAAAAATGGGCGTGTTGATATACAAGGTAGAATTTGATCCTGTTATCATACCAACAGCTGCTTATATATATTTTCTGACTATCAGCCTCTAATAGGGCACCTCTATTCATTGATTATTTCTGTGGTTTGTAGAAGTACAATCTATGCTAACTTAATAAAGTGCTAATCATCTCTTTTTAAGTGACTGTAGTCTGCAATTTATTTTCACACTGTGGAACATAGTAAGCCTAATTTTTATGTTATGTTTAATCTGCTCTCCAGTCCTAGAAATGAATAGTTTTGTTGTATGTATCCCTGCTTGAGGATTGTAGTTTCTAGACTTGATTTTACTTTCGATTGTCTATGTATCATTCTAAATTCTAATAATAATACTAATAATGTATTAATAGAGGGAAAATATACAGCTCAATCTCTCACTGCTATCACCCATAGTTGGTGTTTCAGCAGTAGTTTCTAACTTCCCTGCCTCCAGTGGACACAAACTCTAAGAGGGGTAGTGGAATACAGAAGGTTTATTGGGGAGTGCTCTCAGGAGATATACCTGTAAGAAGTGAGGAAGGCACGTATGGTAGACACTAAGGTGTCATCTCCTGAGGTTCACGCCTTCATGTAACCCTCTCTCTGTAAGTGCGGAGGGGACCTATGAATTGCTCCTAATAATAGAATACAGCAAAGCTGGTGAGAAGTCACTTCTGCAGTTAATTCATATGATATCTGTGTCTATCTTGTTAGCAAACTTGTTCCAGAGACTTTCGTTGCTGGCTTGATTAAGTGGCCATGTTGAGAAAGTGAAAAATGAAACTGTGAGCAGGTTCCAGGAATTGCTGGGGGTTCCTTCACCTGTTGCCATACTGCAAGGCTGGGGAGCCAGACATGGTGCTCAGAACTTTTACTGCTCTGGGAGAACTTCTGTGGTATAATTGCTTTCCAGTTTCTGATTGCCCACTCAACATGTATGAGATTAGATTTTATCATGATTGCACTCCTCCCACCATCTCGTTGTAGCTTTTTCTTTGTCTTTGGTTGTAGGGTAACTTTTTGGTAGGTTCCATTGTTTTTTGTAGGTGACTGTTCACCAGTTAGTTGTGATTTTGGTGTTTCTGTAAGAAGAGGGTGAGCGCACATGCTTCTGCTCTACTATCTTGCCTCCCTCCTCTCTGTTTCTAACATATGCATTTAATGTAATGCTTTCACTTCAATATACAAATTTTTATAAGTTGAGCTTTTACTTTCATTTAGTTAAAAATATTTTAAACTGTATCTTGAGATTTCTTCTTTATCTAATGTGATAGAAGTATTGTTTTAACTTCATGTATTTTGGGACTTTCTAGTTACTCTATATTTCTAGTATCACTTAATTAATTTCTAGTTTAATTCTCTTACAGTCTGAGAGCAGATATTGGATGATATGAATTCTTTTAAACGTAGTAAGGTGTATTCTGGGACTCAGAATACTCTGATCTTGTTAGAGAAATTAGTTTACAGATGTCAATTATATTCAGTTCATTGAAGAGGTAGTTGAGTTTAACTATGCTTTTAACTGATTTCCTGCCTGAGGATCTGCCCATTTCTGATACAGGAGTGTGGAAGTCTGCAATTGTGATTATGAATGTATGTATTTCATTTTGTATTTTTATTAGTTTTTCCCTCACACAGTTTGATGTTCTGTTGTTAGGTGGGTTCACGTTAAGTATGGTTATGTCTCAGGACCTCCCTGGTGGTCCACGGTAAAGACTCCATGCTTTTCCACAGAAGGAGGCATATGTTTGATCCACAGTTGTGAAACTAAGATCAAAGTACTCATTGGAACTTCCATTTCTCCTAATGATCATAATGGTATATTCAAAGAACTCATATTTAAGTTACAAAGCAACAATAGCAATTGAGTTCTGCTCTTCTGTCCTCTTTCCTTAACCTGCTCTCTTGCTAAGATTCACAATTGCTACAGGCTTTGATTAATTTACTTTCACACTCCCTGAAGACACATACAGCATGTACCAATATCATGCAGTTCTCTCAACTGCCATTACTGGCCATAAAGGAGGACACCTCTACCAAACTTGTTTTTGATGTCTACCTTGCCTTGTGGCCCTCTTTCCTAATCAGGTGCCTACTTTGTGTCCTAGGGAGGCACTTGTCAGTCAACGTCAAGGCTTAAAGGCATCAAGAGGTCACTTACAATAAAAGGCTAAAATTAAGGCCCAGCTTTGAAGTTTGCCTTGACATCAGAGGAAAATGGGAGGGACTGAAAGAGTCTAATCTCATGCTTTTTTCCACTGTGTTCCTGTAGATAAGGTCCTCTAGCTAGACAACTCTTTATCAAAAGGATGAGGCACATTTCCTGTTTATCCCTGAGTAACAAGTTTTAGTTCTCTGCTAGTGATTTGAAGTATCCAAACAAGTAGATTAAATCCTCCCATGGGACCCATGGGGCACCTGATCTTATTGATACTACAAAAACTACTTCCAACAATCCCTCTTCTTTTCATGAAGGCAGTACTGTCACAGGAGAATGTGATGCTCCTCCTCTCCTGAGCTGTATGCAGCTGATAAAATGCTGGTAATCTCATCTGTCTACTATTGTGTGTTGTGTGTTCAGGTATATTCATAACCATAGGACAAAAATCCCTGCAGTCAGTGGGTGAAAAGTGGTGATCAAAACACAAGCCTTAAAGATAAGATTTACAGTCAAATACAGAAGCAGAAGACAGGGCTTACTTTGAAAAGGGTGAAAGAGTAGGTGGGTGAAATTGAAAACTATGGGTAGGAGGACAGCTCCAGTTATGCATAGCAGAGTGACTTGTATTTACCTCAGTAAAGTGAGCAGCAAAGTGCAGTGCGTGAGTGAATTGGGGGGTTTGAAATGTGTGAAAATGAAACTGCACTTTTAAGAAGGTCAACACAGTCTTCTAAGAATCAAACAGAGTCTTACTGGATCTTCGCAAAGGTCCCTGCAAAGCAGTCTTGAATTCCTTTGAAAATTCTTCAGGAATTTACTTTCTGTCCTATTAATTACAGAGCAGTAACAAATTGGAAAACGAAAGTAACAATATGGCAACAGCACATTAAAGATTAAAAGCAAAATGAAAAAAGACAGCAGAGTGTACCAATGCAAAGTAAAGCATAAAGCTTTCAAAAGCAAATGCAGAGACTTAGAAAATTGGATTAATAGGAAGCTAAGAAGATGGCAGAAGAGTAAGATGAGGAGATCACCTTCCTCTCCACAGATACACCAGAAATACATCTACAAGTGGAACGACTCCTACAGAACAGCAACTGAATGATGGCAGAAGACCTCACACCCCCCAAAAGGCAAGAATATCCCCATGTACCTGGGTAGGGCAAAAGAAAAAAGAATAAACAGAGACAAAAGAATAGGGACGGGACCTGCACTGTGAAGGAGGAAAGGTTCCCACCGACTAGAAGACTTTTCGCAGGCAGAGACTGTGGGTGGTGGAGGGGGGGAGTTTTGAGGCTGTGGAGGAGAGTGCAGCCACAGAGGTGTGGAGGGCAAAGCGGAGAGATTCCCACACACAGGATTGGTGCCGACCACACTCAGCAGCCCAAGAGTCTTGTCTGCTCACCTGCCGGGACCGCGGGGATGGGATCTGAGGCTCAGGCTTCATTCGGAGTGCAGTGTGAGGACTGGTGTTGGGAGTGTGAACACAGCCTGCAGGGGGTTAGTGCACCACAGCTAGCCGGGAGGGAGTCTGGGTAAATATCTGGAAAGCCGAGAGTCAAGATCAATTTTCTTTCCTCTTTGTTTCCTGGTGTGTGAGGAGAGGGGATTAAGAACACTGCTTAAAGGAGCTCCAGAGACAGGCACGAGATGCTGCTAAAAGAAAGGACCCCAGACACGGGCATGAGATGCTAAGGCTGCTGCTGCCAGCACAAAGAAGCCTGTGTGCGAGCACAGGTCAGTATCCACACCCACCTTCCGGGAAGCCTGTGCAGCCTGCCACCACCAGGGCCCCAGGATCCCGGGACGACTTCCCCAGGAGAATGCACGGTGCACCTCAACTGGTGCAACGTCACTCTGGCCCCTGACGCCGCAGGCTCGCCGAGCATCCGTACCCTTCCCTTCACCCTGGCCTGTGTGAGCCAGAACTGTGAGTCAGCTGCTCCTTTAACCCCAGCCTGTCTGAGCGAAGAACAGACGCCCTCCAGCAACCTACATACAGAGGCGGGGCCAAATCCAAGGCTGAGCCCCTGGGAGCTGTGAGAGCAAGAGGAACGGAAATCTTTCCCAGCAGCCTCAGAAGCAGTGGATTAAATCTCCACAATAAACTTGATGTACCCTGCATCTGTGGAACACCTGAATAGACAATGAATCATCCCAAATTGAGGAAGTGGACTTTGAGAGCAAGATATATTATGTTTTCCCCTTTTCCTCATTTTGTGAGTGTGTATATGTATGCTTCTGTGTGAGATTTTGTTTGTATAACTTTGCTTCCACCATTTGTCCTAGGGTTTTGTACATACTTTTTTTTGTTAGTTTTTACTTAAAAATTTTTTCTTAATAATTTTTTATTTTCATGACTTTATTTCATCTTTATTTTACTTTTTTCTTTTCTTTCTTCATTTCTTTCTTTCTTTCTTTCTTTCTTTCTTTGTTTCCTTTCTTTCTTTCTTTTCTTCTTTCTACTTTTGCTCCCTTTTATTCCAAGCCATGTGAATGAAAGGCTCTTGGTGCTGCAGCCAGGAGTCAGTGTTATGCCTCTGAGGTGAGAGAGACAACTTCAAGACACTGGTCCACAAGAGACCTCCCAGCTCCACATAATATTAAAGAGCGAAAATGTCCCAGAGATCTCCATCTCAACACCAACACCCAGCTTCACTAAACGACCAGCAAGCTATAGTGCTGGAAACCCTATGCCAAACAACTAGGAAAACAGGAACACAACTCCAGTCATTAGCAGAGAGGCTGCCTAAAATCATAAGGCCACACACACACCCAAAACACACCAGCAGACGTGGACCTCTCCACAAGAAAGACAAGATCCAGCCTCATCCACCGGAACACAAGCACTAGTCCCCTCCACCAGGAAGCCTACACAACCTACTAAACCAAATTTAGCCTCTGGGGTCAAACAGCAAAAACAAAGGGAACTACGAACCTGCAGCCTGCAGAAAGGAGACCCCAAACACAGTAAGTTAAGCAAAAGGAGAGGACAGAAAATCACACAGAAGCTGAAGTAGCAAGATAAAACCCAACAGATCTAACAAATGAAGAGGAAATAGGCAGAATTCAGAATAATGATAGTAAAGGTGATCAAAAATCTTGGAAATAGAATGGACAAAATGCAATGATGAACAACACAATAAATGAAATTAATACTCTAGAAGAGATCAATAGCAGAATAACTGAGGCAGAAGAACGGATAGGTGACCTGGAAGATAAAAGAGTGGAAATAACTACAGCAGAGCAGAATAAAGAACAAAGAATGAAAAGAACTGAGGACAGTCTCAGAGACCTCTGGGACAACATTAAACGTCCCAATATTCGAATTATAGGGGTCCCAGGAGAAGAAGAGAAAAAGACAGGGACTGAGTAAATATTTGAAGAGATTATAGTTGAAAACATTCCTAATATGGGAAAGGAAATAATTATTCAAGCCTAGGAAGCACAGAGAGTCCCATGCAGGATAAATCCAAGGAGAAACACGCCAAGACACATATTCGTCAAACTATCAAACATTAACTACAAGGAAAACATACTAAAAGCAGCAAGGGAAAAACACCAAATAAAACACAAGGGAATCCCGATAAGGTTAACAGCTGATCTTTCAGCAGAAACTCTACAAGCCAGAAGGGAGTGGCAGGACATATTCAAAGTGATGAAGGAGAAAAACCTACAACCAAGATTACTCTAGCCAGCAAGGGTCTAACTCAGATTTGATGGAGAAATTAAAACCTTTAGAGACAAGCAGAAGCTGAGAGAGTGCAACAGCACCAAACCAGCTTTACAACAAATGCTAAAGGAACTTCTCGAGGCAAGAAACACAAGAGAAAGAAAAGACCTACATTAACAAACCCAAAACAATTAAGAAAATGAGAATAGGAACATACATATTGATAATTACATTAAATGAAAATCGATTAATTGCTCCCACCAAAAGACACAGACTGCCTGAGTGGATACAAAAACAAGACCTGTATATATGCAATCTACAGGAGACCGAGTTCAGACCTAGGGACACATACAGACTGAAAGTGAGAGAATGGAAAAACACATTCTATGCAAATGGAAACCAAAAGAAAGCTGTTGTTGAAATTCTCATATCAGACAAAATAGATTTTAAAATAAAGAGTATTACAAGAGACAAAGGAGTACACTACATAATGATCAAGGGACCTATCCAAGAAGAAGATATAACAAGTGTAACTATTTATGCACCCAATATAGGAGCATCTCAATACATAAGGCAAATACAAACAGCCATAATAGGGGAAATCGGCAGTAATACATTAATAGTAGTTTACTCTAACACCACACTTTCACCAATGTGCAGGTCATCCAAAATAAAAATAAATAAGGATATACAAGCTTTAAATGATACATTAAACCAGATGGACTTAATTGATATTTATAGGCCATTCCATCCAGAAACTACAGAATACACCTTTTCCTCAAATGCTCATGGGACATTCTCCAAGATAGATCATATCCTGGATCACAAATCAAGCCTTGATAAATTTAAGAAAATTGAAATGGTATCAAGTATCTTTTCCGAGCACAGTGCTATGAGATTAGATACCAATTACAGGAAAAATATCTCTATAATATACAAACACATGGAGGCTAAACAATACGCTACTGAATAACGAAGTGATCACAGAGGAAATCAAAGAGGAAATCAAAAAATGCCTAGAAACAAATGACAATGGAGACACGACGACCAATGGAGACACGATTAAGTGGCCATGTTGGGAAAACGCAAATGAAACTGTGAGCAGGTTCTAGGGATTGCTGGGGGCTCCTTCTCCTGTTGCCAGACCCCAAGGCTGGGGAGCCTGCCATGGTGCTCAGAACGTTTACTGCTCTGGGAGAACTTCTGTGGTATAATTGCTTTCCAGTTTGTGATTGCCCATCCGACATGTATGAGATTTGATTTTATCATGATTGCACCCCTCCTACCATCTCGTTGTGGCTTCTTCTTTGTCTTTGGATGTAGGGTAACTTTTTGGTAGGTTCCATTGTTTTTCGTAGGTGGTTGTTCAGCAGTTAGTTGTGATTTTGGTGTTTCTGTAAGAAGGGAGGAGCGCACATGCTTCTGCTTTACTATCTTGCCTCTCTCCTCTCTGTTTCTAACATACGCATTTAATGTAATGCTTCCACTTCAATATACAAATTTTTATAAGTTGAGCATTTACTTTCATTTCGTTAAAATATTTTAAACTGTCTTGATATTTCTTCTTTATCTAATGTGATAGAAGTGTTTTAACTTCATGTATTTTGGGAATTTCTAGTTTCCCTTTGTTAATTTCTAGTTTAATTCTCTTACCGACTGAGAGCAGACATTTGATGATATGAATTCTTTTAAACGTAGTAAGGTGTATTCTGGGACTCAGAATACTCTGATCTTGTTAGAGAAATTAGTTTACAGATGTCAATTATATTCAGTTCATTGAAGAGGTAGTTGAGTTTAACTATGCTTTTAACTGATTTCCTGCCTGAGGATCTGCCCATTTCTGATACAGGAGTGTGGAAGTCTGCAATTGTGATTATGAATGTATGTATTTCATTTTGTATTTTTATTAGTTTTTCCCTCACACAGTTTGATGTTCTGTTGTTAGGTGGGTTCACGTTAAGTATGGTTATGTCTCAGGACCTCCCTTGTGGTCCACGGTAAAGACTCCATGCTTCTCCACAGAAGGGGGCACAGGTTTGATCCACAGCTGGGGAATTCAGATCCCACATGCCACACAGTGCAGACCAAAATAAAGGGAGGGGAGTGTTGTTATGTCTTTATCATATATATGATATCATTATATAATATGTTATGTAATGTCCTTCTTTATCCCAGATAAAGATATAATTCTTACCTTTCCTCCTCTGTAGGTGGTAAGCTATTTTTTTCTGGCTTCTTTTAAGGATTTTTTTTTTCTTTTATCTTTGATATTCTGGAGTTTGAAATGACATGCTTAGTTAGAGTTTTTGTTTTTAATTCTGTCTGGTGTTCTCTGAGCTTCCCGGATCTGTGGTTTAGAATCTGACATTAATTTGGGGAAGTCCTCGAATTTGTCAAATATTTCTTACATTCCGTTTTCTCTTACTGCTTTTGTGAACTCTTGGGCCATTGCCTACAAGCCAGCCCTTTTGGGTAAAGAACTCTGGGCGCATGTTGCCACAAAATATAAATCACAGTAAAAGATGTATCTCCATATTCTATAGACATAATAAAGACTTCACCAGGAGACTCCTTATTGCCTTTGGAGTCCAGACATTGCTGATTTTGACCAAGACACTTGTTTTATTTCTCAGAATACAAATGCTAGATTTTTCAAAGTACTCATTGGAACTTCCATTTCTCCTAATGAGCATAATGGTATATTCAAAGAACTCATATTTAAGTTACAAAGCAACAATAGCAATTGAGTTCTGCTCTTCTGTCCTCTTTCCTTAACCTGCTCTCTTGCTAAGATTCACAATTGCTACAGGCTTTGATTAATTTACTTTCACACTCCCTGAAGACACATACAGCATGTACCAATATCATGCAGTTCTCTCAACTGCCATTACTGGCCATAAAGGAGGACACCTCTACCAAACTTGTTTTTGATGTCTACCTTGCCTTGTGGCCCTCTTTCCTAATCAGGTGCCTACTTTGTGTCCTAGGGAGGCACTTGTCAGTCAACGTCAAGGCTTAAAGGCATCAAGAGGTCACTTACAATAAAAGGCTAAAATTAAGGCCCAGCTTTGAAGTTTGCCTTGACATCAGAGGAAAATGGGAGGGACTGAAAGAGTCTAATCTCATGCTTTTTTCCACTGTGTTCCTGTAGATAAGGTCCTCTAGCTAGACAACTCTTTATCAAAAGGATGAGGCACATTTCCTGTTTATCCCTGAGTAACAAGTTTTAGTTCTCTGCTAGTGATTTGAAGTATCCAAACAAGTAGATTAAATCCTCCCATGGGACCCATGGGGCACCTGATCTTATTGATACTACAAAAACTACTTCCAACAATCCCTCTTCTTTTCATGAAGGCAGTACTGTCACAGGAGAATGTGATGCTCCTCCTCTCCTGAGCTGTATGCAGCTGATAAAATGCTGGTAATCTCATCTGTCTACTATTGTGTGTTGTGTGTTCAGGTATATTCATAACCATAGGACAAAAATCCCTGCAGTCAGTGGGTGAAAAGTGGTGATCAAAACACAAGCCTTAAAGATAAGATTTACAGTCAAATACAGAAGCAGAAGACAGGGCTTACTTTGAAAAGGGTGAAAGAGTAGGTGGGTGAAATTGAAAACTATGGGTAGGAGGACAGCTCCAGTTATGCATAGCAGAGTGACTTGTATTTACCTCAGTAAAGTGAGCAGCAAAGTGCAGTGCGTGAGTGAATTGGGGGGTTTGAAATGTGTGAAAATGAAACTGCACTTTTAAGAAGGTCAACACAGTCTTCTAAGAATCAAACAGAGTCTTACTGGATCTTCGCAAAGGTCCCTGCAAAGCAGTCTTGAATTCCTTTGAAAATTCTTCAGGAATTTACTTTCTGTCCTATTAATTACAGAGCAGTAACAAATTGGAAAACGAAAGTAACAATATGGCAACAGCACATTAAAGATTAAAAGCAAAATGAAAAAAGACAGCAGAGTGTACCAATGCAAAGTAAAGCATAAAGCTTTCAAAAGCAAATGCAGAGACTTAGAAAATTGGATTAATAGGAAGCTAAGAAGATGGCAGAAGAGTAAGATGAGGAGATCACCTTCCTCTCCACAGATACACCAGAAATACATCTACAAGTGGAACGACTCCTACAGAACAGCAACTGAATGATGGCAGAAGACCTCACACCCCCCAAAAGGCAAGAATATCCCCATGTACCTGGGTAGGGCAAAAGAAAAAAGAATAAACAGAGACAAAAGAATAGGGACGGGACCTGCACTGTGAAGGAGGAAAGGTTCCCACCGACTAGAAGACTTTTCGCAGGCAGAGACTGTAGGTGGCGGAGGGGGGGAGTTTTGAGGCTGTGGAGGAGAGTGCAGCCACAGAGGTGTGGAGGGCAAACGGAGAGATTCCCACACAGAGGATTGGTGCCGACCACACTCAGCAGCCCAAGAGTCTTGTCTGCTCACCTGCCGGGACCACGGGGATGGGATCTGAGGCTCAGGCTTCATTCGGAGTGCAGTGTGAGGACTGGTGTTGGGAGTGTGAACACAGCCTGCAGGGGGTTAGTGCACCACAGCTAGCCGGGAGGGAGTCTGGGTAAATATCTGGAAAGCCGAGAGTCAAGATCAATTTTCTTTCCTCTTTGTTTCCTGGTGTGTGAGGAGAGGGGATTAAGAGCACTGCTTAAAGGAGCTCCAGAGACAGGCACGAGATGCTGCTAAAAGAAAGGACCCCAGACACGGGCATGAGATGCTAAGGCTGCTGCTGCCAGCACAAAGAAGCCTGTGTGTGAGCACAGGTCAATATCCACACCCACCTTCCGGGAAGCCTGTGCAGCCTGCCACCACCAGTGCCCCAGGATCCCGGGACGACTTCCCCAGGAGAACGCACAGTGCACCTCAAATGATGCAACGTCACTCTGGCCCCTGATGCCGCAGGCTCGCCGAGCATCCGTACCCTTCCCTTCACCCTGGCCTGTGTGAGCCAGAACTGTGAGTCAGCTGCTCCTTTAACCCCAGCCTGTCTGAGCGAAGAACAGACGCCCTCCAGCACCCTACATACAGAGGTGGGGCCAAATCCAAGGCTGAGCCCCTGGGAGCTGTGAGAGCAAGAGGAACGGAAATCTTTCCCAGCAGCCTCAGAAGCAGTGGATTAAATCTCCACAATAAACTTGATGTACCCTGCATCTGTGGAACACCTGAATAGACAATGAATCATCCCAAATTGAGGAAGTGGACTTTGAGAGCAAAATATATTATGTTTTCCCCTTTTCCTCATTTTGTGAGTGTGTATATGTATGCGTCTGTGTGAGATTTTGTGTGTATAACTTTGCTTCCACCATTTGTCCTAGGGTTTTGTACATACTTTTTTTTTGTTAGTTTTTACTTAAAAATTTTTTCTTAATAATTTTTTATTTTCATGACTTTATCTTTATTTTACTTTTTTCTTTTCTTTCTTCATTTCTTTCTTTCTTTCTTTCTTTCTTTCTTTCTTTCTTTCTTTCTTTCTTTCTTTCTTTCTTTCTTTCTTTCTTTCTTTCTTTCTTTTCTTTTCTTTCTTTTCTTCTTTCTACTTTTGCTCCCTTTTATTCCAAGCCATGTGAATGAAAGGCTCTTGGTGCTGCAGCCAGGAGTCAGTGTTATGCCTCTGAGGTGAGAGAGACAACTTCAAGACACTGGTCCACAAGAGACCTCCCAGCTCCACATAATATTAAAGAGCGAAAATGTCCCAGAGATCTCCATCTCAACACCAACACCCAGCTTCACTCAACGACCAGCAAGCTATAGTGCTGGAAACCCTATGCCAAACAACTAGGAAAACAGGAACACAACTCCAGTCATTAGCAGAGAGGCTGCCTAAAATCATAAGGCCACACACACACCCAAAACACACCAGCAGACGTGGACCTCTCCACAAGAAAGACAAGATCCAGCCTCATCCACCGGAACACAAGCACTAGTCCCCTCCACCAGGAAGCCTACAAAACCTACTAAACCAAATTTAGCCTCTGGGGTCAAACAGCAAAAACAAAGGGAACTACGAACCTGCAGCCTGCAGAAAGGAGACCCCAAACACAGTAAGTTAAGCAAAAGGAGAGGACAGAAAATCACACAGAAGCTGAAGTAGCAAGATAAAACCCAACAGATCTAACAAATGAAGAGGAAATAGGCAGAATTCAGAATAATGATAGTAAAGGTGATCAAAAATCTTGGAAATAGAATGGACAAAATGCAATGATGAACAACACAATAAATGAAATTAATAATACTCTAGAAGAGATCAATAGCGGAATAACTGAGGCAGAAGAACGGATAGATGACCTGGAAGATAAAAGAGTGGAAATAACTACAGCAGAGCAGAATAAAGAACAAAGAATGAAAAGAACTGCGGACAGTCTCAGAGACCTCTGGGACAACATTAAACGTCCCAATATTCGAATTATAGGGGTCCCAGGAGAAGAAGAGAAAAAGACAGGGACTGAGTAAATATTTGAAGAGATTATAGTTGAAAACATTCCTAATATGGGAAAGGAAATAATTATTCAAGTCTAGGAAGCACAGAGAGTCCCATGCAGGATAAATCCAAGGAGAAACAACGCCAAGACACATATTCGTCAAACTATCAAACATTAACTACAAGGAAAACATACTAAAAGCAGCAAGGGAAAAACACCAAATAAAACACAAGGGAATCCCGATAAGGTTAACAGCTGATCTTTCAGCAGAAACTCTACAAGCCAGAAGGGAGTGGCAGGACATATTCAAAGTGATGAAGGAGAAAAACCTACAACCAAGATTACTCTAGCCAGCAAGGGTCTAACTCAGATTTGATGGAGAAATTAAAACCTTTAGAGACAAGCAGAAGCTGAGAGAGTGCAACAGCACCAAACCAGCTTTACAACAAATGCTAAAGGAACTTCTCGAGGCAAGAAACACAAGAGAAAGAAAAGACCTACATTAACAAACCCAAAACAATTAAGAAAATGAGAATAGGAACATACATATTGATAATTACATTAAATGAAAATCGATTAATTGCTCCCACCAAAAGACACAGACTGCCTGAGTGGATACAAAAACAAGACCTATATATATGCAATCTACAGGAGACCCAGTTCAGACCTAGGGACACATACAGACTGAAAGTGAGAGAATGGAAAAACACATTCCATGCAAATGGAAACCAAAAGAAAGCTGTTGTTGAAATTCTCATATCAGACAAAATAGATTTTAAAATAAAGAGTATTACAAGAGACAAAGTAGTACACTACATAATGATCAAGGGACCTATCCAAGAAGAAGATATAACAAGTGTAACTATTTATGCACCCAATATAGGAGCACCTCAATACATAAGGCAAATACAAACAGCCATAATAGGGGAAATCGGCAGTAATACATTAATAGTAGTTTACTCTAACACCACACTTTCACCAATGTGCAGGTCATCCAAAATAAAAATAAATAAAGATATACAAGCTTTAAATGATACATTAAATCAGATGGACTTAATTGATATTTTTAGGACATTCCATCCAGAAACTACAGAATACACCTTTTTCTCAAGTGCTCATGGGACATTCTCCAAGATAGATGATATCTTGGATCACAAATCAAGCCTTGATAAATTTAAGAAAATTGAAATGGTATCAAGTATCTTTTCCGAGCACAGTGCTATGAGATTAGATACCAATTACAGGAAAAATATCTCTATAATATACAAACACATGGAGGCTAAACAATACACTACTGAATAACGAAGTGATCACAGAGGAAATCAAAGAGGAAATCAAAAAATGCCTAGAAACAAATGACAATGGAGACAAGATGACCAATGGAGACACGATTAAGTGGCCATGTTGGGAAAACGCAAATGAAACTGTGAGCAGGTTCTAGGGATTGCTGGGGGCTCCTTCTCCTGTTGCCAGACCCCAAGGCTGGGGAGCCTGACATGGTGCTCAGAACATTTACTGCTCTGGGAGAACTTCTGTGGTATAATTGCTTTCCAGTTTGTGATTGCCCATCCGGCATGTATGAGATATGATTTTATCATGATTGCGCCCCTCCTACCATCTCGTTGTGGCTTCTTCTTCGTCTTTGGATGTAGGGTAAATTTTTGGTAGGTTCCATTGTTTTTTGGAGGTGGTTGTTCAGCAGTTAGTTGTGATTTTGGTGTTTCTGTAAGAAGGGGGTGAGCTCACATGCTTCTGCTCTACTATCTTGCCTCCCTCCTGTCTGTTTCTAACATATGCATTTAATGTAATGCTTTCACTTCAATATACTAAATTTTATTAGTTGAGCTTTTACTTTCATTTAGTTAAAAATATATTAAACTGAATCTTGAGATTTCTTCTTTTTCCAATTTGATAGAAGTATTGTTTTAACTTCATGTATTTTCGGATTTTCTAGTTTCCCTTTATAAATTTCTGGTTTAATACTCTTACAGTCTGAGAGCAGACATTGCATGATATGCATTCTTTTAAACGTATTAAGGTGTATTCTGTGACTCAGAATATTCTGATCTTGTTAGAGAAATTAGTATACAGATGTCAATTATATTCAGTTCCTTGATGAGGTTGTTGAGTTTAACTACGCTTTTACTGATTTCCTGCCTGAGGATCTGCCCATTTCTCATACAGGAGTGTGGAAGTCTCCAATTGTGATTATGAATTTATGTATTTCATTTTGTATTTTTACTAGTTCTTGCCTCACACAGTTTGATGTTCTATTGTTAGGTGGGTTCACTTTAAGTATGCTTATGTCTCAGTACCTCCCTGATGGTGCACGGTAAAGACTCCATGCTTTTCCACAGAAGAGGGCACATGTTTGATCCACAGTTGGGAAGCTAAGATTCCACATGCCACACAGTGCAGACCAAAATAAAGCCAGTGAGGAGGGTTGTTATGTCTTTATCATATATATGATATCATTATGTAATATGTCATGTAATGTCATTCTGTATCCCAGATAAAGATATAATTCTTACCTTTTCTCCTCTATAGGTGCTTAGCTATTTTTTCCTG
Source organism: Inia geoffrensis (assembly GCA_036417435.1). Lineage (NCBI taxonomy): Eukaryota > Metazoa > Chordata > Mammalia > Artiodactyla > Iniidae > Inia > Inia geoffrensis. Next base: position 13,323,686 of record CM070921.1, read on the forward strand.
GCTTCTTTTAAGGATTTTTTTCTTTTATCTTTGATATTCTGTAGTTCAAAATGACATGCTTACTTATAGTTTTTGTTTTTATTTCTGTCTGGTGTTCTCTGAGCTTCCTGGATCTGTGGTTTACAATCTGACATTAATTTGGGGAAGTCTTCGAATTTGTCAAATATTTCTTACATTCATTTTTCTCTTACTGCTTTTGTGAACTCTTGGGCCATTGCCTAGAAGTCAGGCCTTTTGGGAAAAAACTCTGGGCGTATGTTGCCTCAAAATATAAATCACAGAAAAAGATGTATCCCCATAATCTATAGACATAATAAAGACTTCATCAGGAGACTCCTTGTTGCCTTTTGTGTCCTGACATTGCTGATTTTGACCAAGACCCTTGTTTTATTTCTCAGAATACAAATACTAGATTTTTCAAGAAGGTACTCATTGGAAATTCCATTTCTCCTAATGAGCATAATGGAATATTCAAAGAACTCATATGTAAGTCACAAAGCAACAATAGCAATTGAGTTCTGCTCTTCTGTCCTCTTCCTCCAACCTGCTCCCTTGCTGAGATTCACAATTGCTACAGCCTTTGATTAATGTAGTTTCCCACTCCTGGAAGACACATACACCATCTACCAATATCATACAGTTCTGTCAGCTGCCATTAATTGACATAAAGGAGGACACGTCTACAAATCTTGTTTTTGATATCTGCCTTGCCTTGTGGCCCTCTTCCCTAATCTGGTGCCTACTTTGTGTTCTAGGGAGGCACTTGTCAGTCAACATCAGGGCTTAAAGGGATCAAGAGGTCTCTTAAAATAAAAGGCTAAAATTAAAACCCAGTTTTGAAGTTTGCCTTGACATCAGAGGAAATTGAGAGGGCCTGAAATAGTCTAATCTCATGTTTTTTTCCCACTGTGTTCCTGGATATAAGGTTTTCTAGCTAGACAACTCTTTTTCAAAAGGATGAGGCACATTTCCTGTTTATCCCTGAGTAACAAGTTTTAGTTCTCTGCTAGTGATTTGAAGTATCCAAACAAGTAGATTAAAACCTCGCATGGGAACCATGGGGAACCTAATCTTATTGATACCACAAAAACTACTTGCAACAATCCCTGTCCTTTTCGTGAATGCAGTACTGTCACAGGAGAATGTGATGTTCCTCCTCTCCTGAGCTGTATGCAGTTGATGAAATGCTGGTAATCTCATCTGTCTACTATTGTGTGTTGTGTGTTTAGGTATATTCATAACCATAGGAAAAAAAATCCGTGCAGTCTGTGGGTGAAAGGAGGTGAACAAAACACAGGCCTTAAAAATAAGAGAAGATTTACAATCAAATAAAGAAGCAGAAGACAGGACTTACTTTGAAAAGGATGAAAAAGTAGGTGGGTGAAATTGAAAACTATGGGTAGGAGGACAACTCCGGTTATGCATAGCAGAGTGACTTGTATTTATCTCAGTAAAGTGAATGGCAAAGTGCAGTGCTATGAGTGAATTGGAGGGCTTGAAATGTATGAAAATGAAACAGCACCTTTAAGAAGGTCAACACAGTCTCCTAAGAATCAAGCAAAGTCTTACTGGATCTTAGCAAGAGTCCCTCCAAAGCAGTCTTGAATTCCTTTGAAAATTCTTCAGGAATTTACTTTCTGTCCTATTAAGCACTGAGCAGTAACAAATTGGAAAACGGAAGTAAACTTATGGCCACAACACATGAAAGAATAAAGGCAAAATGAAAAAAGAAAACAGAGTGTACAAATGTAAAGTAAAGCATAAAGCTTTCAAAAGGAAATGCAGAGACTTAGAAAGTTGGATTAATAGGAAACTAAGAAGATGGCGGAAGAGTAAGATGAGGAGATCACCTTCCTCCCCACAGATACACCAGAAATACATCTACAAGTGGAACGACTCCTACAGAACACCAACTGAATGATGGCAGAAGACCTCACACCTCCCAAAAGGCAAGAATGACGTGTACCTGGGTAGGGGAAAAGACAAAAGAATAAACAGCGACAAAAGAATAGGGATGGGACCTGCACCGTGAAGGAGAAAAGTTTTCCACACACTAGAAGCCCCTTCAGAAGCAGAGAGTTTGGGTGGTGTAGGGGGGGAGTTTCGAGGTGGTGGAGGAGAGTGCAGCCACAGGGGTGTGGAGGGCAAAGTGGAGAGATTCCCACACAGAGGATTGGTGCCGACCAGCACTCAGCAGCCCAAGAGTCTTGTGTGCTCTGCAGCTGGGACGCGTGGGGATGGGAGCTGAGGCTCAGGCTTCATTTGGAATGCAGTGAGAGGACTGGGGTTAGCAGTGTGGCCACAGCCTGCAGGGTGTTAGTGCACCACAGCTAGCCGGGAGGGAGTTCGGGAAATATCTGGACTGCCGAAGAGCCAAGGTACGTTTTCTTCCCTCTTTGTTTCCTGGTGTGTGAGGAGAGGGGATGAAGAGCACTGCTTAAAGGAGCTCCAGAGACAAGCACAAGATGCGGCTAAAAGCAAGGACCACAGACACGGGCATGAGATGCTAAGGCTGCTGCTGCCAGCACCAAGAAGCGTGTGTGCGAACACAGGTCAGTATCCACACCTGCCTTCTGGAAAGCCTGTGCAGCCTGCCACCACCAGGGCCCCAGGAACCAGGGATGAATTCTGCAGGTGAACACAGGGCACACCTCAACTGGTGCAACGTCACTCTGGCCCCTGATGCTGCAGACTCGCCCAGCATCCATACCCCTCCCTTCCCCCAGGCCTGAGTGAGCCATAGCCCTGAATCAGCTGCTCCTTTAACCCCATCCTGTCTGAGCGAAGAACAGACGCCCTCCAGCAACCTACATACAGAGGCGGGGTAAAATCCAAAACTGAGCCCCTGGGAGCTATGATAACAAGAGAAACGGAAATCTCTCCCAGCAGCCTCAGAAGCAGCGGATTAAATCTCCACAATAATCTTGATGTACCCTGCATCTTCAGAATACCTGAATAGACAATGAATCATCCCAAATTGAGGAAGTGGACTTTGAGAGCGAGATATATTATTTTTTCCCGTTTTCCTCATTTTGTGAGAGTGTATGTGTATGTTTCTGTGTGAGATTTTGATTGTATAGCTTTGCTTCCACCATTTGTCCTAGGGTTCTGTTCGTTCTTTTTTTTTTTTTAATGTGAGTTTTTACTTAAAAATATTTTTCATTAATAATTTTTTATTTTAATAACGTTATTTTATCTATATTTTACTTTATATCTTTTCTTTTCTTTCTTTCTTTCTTTCTTTCTTTCTTTCATTCTTTCTTTGTTTCTTTCTTTCGTTTCTTCTTTCTTTCTTTCGTTTCTTCTTTCTTTCTTTCTTCTCTTCCTTCTACTTTTGCTCCCTTTTATTCTGATATCTGAATGAAAGGCTCTTGGTGCTGCCGCCAGGAGTCAGTGCTATGTCTCTGAGGTGAGAGAGAAAACTTCAAGACACTGGTCCACAAGCCACCTCTCAGTTTCACATAATATTAAACAGCGAAAATCTCCCAGAGATCTCCATCTCAACACCAACACCCAGCTTCACTCAACGACCAGCAAGCTATAGTGCTGGAAAGCCTATGCCAAACAACTAGGAAAACAAGAACACAACACCAGTCATTAGCAGAGAGGCTGCCTAAAATCATAATAAGGCTACACACACACCCCAAAATACACCAGGAGACCTGGACCTGCCCACAAGAAAGACAAGATCCAGCCTAATCCACCAGAATACAGGCACTGGTACCCTCCACCAGGAAGCCGACACAACTTACTGAAACATATTTAGCCTCTGGGGACAAGCACCTAAAGCAATTGGATCTACGAACCTGCAGCCTGCAAAAAGGAGACCCCAAACACAGTAAGTTAAGCAAAATGAGAAGACAGAAAATCACACAGAAGGTGAAGTAGCAAGATAAAACCCAACAGACCTAACAAATGAAGAGGAAATAGGCAGAATTCAGAATAATGATAGCAAAGATGATCAAAAATCTTGGAAATAGAATGGACAAAATGCAATGATGAACAACACAATAAATGAAATTAATAATACTCTAGAAGAGATCAATAGCAGAATAACTGAGGCAGAAGAACAGATAGGTGACCTGCAAGACAAAAGAGTGGAAATAACTACAGCAGAGCAGAATAAAGATCAAAGAATGAAAAGAACTGAGGACAGTCTCAGAGACCTCTGGGACAACACTAAACACCCGAGTATTCGAATTATAGGCGTCCCAGAAGAAGAAGAGATAAAGAAAGAGACTGAGTAAATATTTGAAGAGATTATAGTTGAAAATTTTTCGTAATATGGGAAAGGATATAATTTGTCATGTCTAGGAAGCACAGACAGTCCCATACAGATTAAATCCAAGGAGAAACACGCCAAGACACATATTCATCAAACTATCAAACATTAACTACAAAGAAAACATATTAAAAGGAGCAAGGGAGAAACTCCAAATAAAACACAAGGGAATCCCCATGTGGTTAACAGATGATCTTTCAGCAGGACCTCTGCAAGCCAGAAGGGAGTGGCAGGACATATTCAGAGTGATGAAGGAGAAAAACCTACAACCAAGATTACTCGAGCCAGCAGGGATCTAACTCAGATTTGATGGAGAAATTAAAACCTTTAGAGACAAGCAAAAGCTGAGAGAGTTCAACAGCACCAAACCACCTTTACAACAAATGCTAAAGGAACTTCTCGAGGCAAGAAACACAAGAGAAAGAAAAAACCTACATTAACAAACCCAAAACAATTAAGAAAATGAGAATAGGAACATACATATTGATAATTACATTAAATGAAAATCGATTAAGTGCTCCCACCAAAAGACACAGGCTGCCTGAATGGATACAAAAACAAGTCCTATATATACGCAATCTACAGGAGGCCCACTGCAGACCTAGGGACACATACAGACTGAAAGTGAGAGAATGGAAAAACACATTCCATGCAAATGGAAACCAAAAGAAAGCTGTTGTTGAAATTCTCATATCAGACAAAATAGATTTAAAAATAAAGAGTATTACAAGAGACAAAGTAGTACACTACATAATGATCAAGGGACCAATCCAAGAAGAAGATATAACAAGTGTAACTATTTATGCACCCAATATAGGAGCATCTCAATACATAAGGCAAATACAAACAGCCATAATAGGGGAAATCGGCAGTAATACATTAATAGTAGTTTACTGTAACGCCACACTTTCACCAATGTGCAGGTCATCCAAAATAAAAATAAATAAGGATATACAAGCTTTAAATGATACATTAAACCAGATGGACTTAATTGATATTTATAGGACATTCCATCCAGAAACTACAGAATACACCTTTTTCTCAAGTGCTCATGGGACATTCTCCAAGATAGATCATAGCTTGGATCACAAATCAAGCCTTGATAAATTTAAGAAAATTGAAATGGTATCAAGTATCTTTTCCGAGCACAGTGCTATGAGATTAGATACCAATTACAGGAAAAATATCTGTATGATATACAAACACATGGAGGCTAAACAATACGCTACTTAATAATGAAGTGATCACTTCATTATTACAGGAAAAATATCTCTATAATATACAAACACATGGAGGCTAAACAATACCCTACTTAATAACGAAGTGATCACAGAGGAAATCAAAGAGGAAATCAAAAAATACCTAGAAATAAATGACAATGGAGGCACGACGACCAATGGAGACACGATTAAGTGGCCATGTTGCGAAAGCGCACATGAAACTGTGAGCAGGTTCTAGGAACTGCTGTGGGCTCCTTCTCCTGATGGCAGACCTCAACGCTGGGGAGCCTGATATGGTGCTCAGAACTTTTACTGCTCTGGGAGAACTTCTGTTTTATAATTGCTTTCCAGTTTGTGATTGCTCATCTGACATGTATGCGATTTGATTTTATCGTGATTGCACCCCTCCTACCATCTCATTGTGGCTTCTTCTTTGTCTTTGGATATAGGATAACTTTTTGGTAGGTTCCATTGTTTTTTGGAGGTGGTTGTTCAGCAGTTAGTTGTGATTTTGTTGTTTCTGTAAGAAGGGGGTGAGCTCACATGCTTCTGCTCTACTATCTTGCCTCCCTCCTCTCTGTTTCTAACATATGCCTTTAATGTAATGCTTTCACTTCAATATACTAATTTTTATAAGTTGAGCTTTTACTTTCATTTAGTTAAAAATATTTTAAACTGTGTCTTGAGATTTCTTCTTTTTCCAATGTGATAGAAGTATGGTTTTAACTTCATGTATTTTGGGATTTTCTAGTTTCCCTTTATAAATTTCTGGTTTAATGCTCTTACAGTCTGAGAGCAGACATTGCATGATATGCATTCTTTTAAACGTATTAAGGTGTATTCTGTGACTCAGAATATTCTGACCTTGTTAGAGAAATTGGTATAGAGATGTCAATTATATTCAGTTCCTTGATGAGGTTGTTGAGTTTAACTACACTTTTACTGATTTCCTGCCTGAGGATCTGCCCATTTCTGGTACAGGAGTGTGGAAGTCTCCAATTGTGATTATGAATGTACGTATTTCATTTTGTATTTTTATTAGTTTTTCCCTCACACAGTTTGATGTTCTGTTGTTAGGTGGGTTCACTTTAAGTATGGTTATGTCTCAGGACCTCCCTGATGGTGCACAGTAAAGACTCCATGCTTTTCCACAGAAGGGGGCACATGTTTGATCCACAGTAGGGAAACTAAGATCACACATGCCACACAGTGCAGACCAAAATAAAGCGAGTGGGAGGGTTGTTATGTCTTTATCATATATATGATATCATTATGTAATATGTCATGTAATGTCATTCTTTATCCCAGATAAAGATATAATTCTTACCTTTTCTCCTCTATAGGTGTTTAGCTATTTTTTCCTGGCTTCTTTTAAGGATTTTTTTCTTTTATCTTTGATATTCTGTAGTTTAAAATAACATGCGTACTTACAGTTTTTGTTTTTATTTCTGTCTGGTGTTCTCTGAGCTTCCTGGATCTGTGGTTTACAATCTGACATTAATTTGGGGAAGTCTTCGAATTTGTCAAATATTTCTTTCATTCGTTTTTCTCTTTCTGCTTTTGTGAACTCTTGGGCCATTGCCTAGAAGTCAGCCCTTTTGGGTAAAAAACTCTGGGCGTATGTTGCCTCAAAATATAAATCACAGTAAAAGATGTATCTCCATATTCTATAGACATAATAAAGACTTCACCAGGAGACTCCTTGTTGCCTCTGGTGTCCTGACATTGCTGATTTTGACGAACACCCTTATTTTATTTCTCAGAATACAAATACTAGATTTTTCAAGAAGATACTCATTGGAACTTCCATTTCTCCTAATGAGCATAATGGAATATTCAAAGAACTCATATGTAAGTTACAAAACAACAATAGCAATTGAGTTCTGCCCTTCTGTCCTCTTCCTCCAACATGCTCCCTTGCTGAGATTCACAATTGCTACAGGCTTTGATTAATGTAGTTTCCCACTCCTGGAAGACACATACGCCATCTACCAATATCATACAGTTCTGTCAGCTGCCATTACTTGCCGTAAAGGAGGACACGTCTACAAATCTTGTTTTTGATGTCTGCCTTGCCTTGTGGTCCTCTTCCCTAATCTGGTGCCTACTTTGTGTTCTAGGGAGGCACTTGTCAGTCAACATCCGTGCTTAAAGGTATCAAGTGGTCTCTTAAAATAAAAGGCTAAAATTAAAACCCAGTTTTGAAGTTTGCCTTGACATCAGAGGAAATTGATAGGGCCTGAAATAGTCTAATCTCATGTTTTTTTCCCACTGTGTTCCAGTATATAAGGTTTTCTAGCTAGACAACTCTTTATCAAAAGTACGAGGCACATTTCCTGTTTATCCCTGAGTAACAAGTTTTAGTTCTCTGCTAGTGATTTGAAGTATCCAAACAAGTAGATTAAATCCTCACATGGGAACCATGGGGAACCTAATCTTATTGATACTACAAAAACTACTTCTAACAATCCCTGTTCTTTTCATGAATGCATTACTGTCAGAGGAGAATGTGATGTTCCTCCTGTCCTGAGTTGTATGCAGATGATAAAATGCTGGTAATCTCATCTGTCTATTGTTGTGTGTTGTGTGTTCAGGTATATTCATAACCATAGGAAAAAAATCCCTGCAGTCCGTGGGTGAAAGGAGGTGATCAAAACACAGGCCTTAAAGATAAGGGAAGATTTACAGTCAAATACAGAAGCAGAAGGCAGGGCTTACTTTGAAAAGGATGAAAAAGTAGGTGGGTGAAAATGAAAACTATGGGTAGGAGGACAACTCCGGTTACGCATAGCAGAGTGACTTGTATTTATCTCTGTAAAGTGAACGGCAAAGTGCAGTGCTATGAGTGAATTGGGTGGCTTCAAATGTATGAAAATGAAACAGCACCTTTAAGAAGATCAACACAGTTTTCTAAGAATCAAGCAGAGTCTTACTGGATCTTCGCAAAGGTCCCTGCAAAGCAGTCTTGAATTCCTTTGAAAATTCTTCAGGAATTTACTTTCTGTCCTATTAAGTACTGAGCAGAAACAAATTGGAAAACGGAAGTAAAATTACGGCCACAACACTTGAAAGAATAAAGGCAAAATGAAAAAAGACAACAGAGTGTACAAATGTAAAGTAAAGCATAAAGCTTTCAAAAGGAAATGCAGAGACTCAGAAAATTGGGGACCTGCACCGTGAAGGAGAAAAGTTTTCCACACACTAGAAGCCCCTTCACAGGAAGAGACTTTGGGTGGTGTAGGGGGGGAGTTTCGAGGCGGTGGAGGAGAGTGCAGCCACAGGGATGTGGAGGGCAAAGTGGAGAGATTCCCACATAGAGAATTGGTGCGGACCAGCACTCAGAAACCCAAGAGTCTTGTGTGCTCAGCCGTTGGGACGGGCGGGGATGGGAGCTGAGGCTCAGGCTTCATTCAGAGTGCAGTGAGAGGACTGGGGTTGGCAGTGTGGCCACAGCCTGCAGGGTGTTACTGCACCACAGCTAGCGGGGAGGGAGTTCGGGAAATATCTGGACCGCCGAAGAGCCAAGGTACGCTTTCTTCCGTCTTTGTTTCCTGGTGTGTGAGGAGAGGGGATGAAGAGCACTGCTTAAAGGAACTCCAGAGACAGGCACGAGATGCGGCTAAAAGCAAGGACCACAGACACAGGCATGAGATGCTAAGGCTGCTGTTGCCAGCACCAAGAAGCCTGTGTGCGAACACAGGTCAGTATCCACACCTACCTTTTGGGAAGCCTGTGCAGCCTGCCACCACCAGGGCCCCAGGATCCAGGGACGACTTCCCCAGGAGAACGCAAGGCACACCTCAACTGGTGCAACGGCACTCTGGCCCCTGATGCTGCAGGCTCGCCCAGCATCCATACCCCTCCCTTCCCCCAGGCCTGAGTGAGCCATAGCCCTGAATCAGCTGCTCCTTTAACCCCATCTTGTCTGAGTGAAGAACAGACGCCCTCCAGCAACCTACATACAGAGGCGGGGTAAAATCCAAAACTGAGCTCCTGGGAGCTATGATAACAAGAGAAACGGAAATCTCTCCCAGCAGCCTCAGAAGCCACAGATTAAATCTCAACAATAAACTTGATGTACCCTGCATCTGCAGAATACCTGAATAGACAATGAATCATCCCAAATTGAGGAAGTGGACTTTGAGAGCGAGATATATTATTTTTTCCCCTTTTCCTCATTTTGTGAGAGTGTATGTGTATGTTTCTGTGTGAGATTTTGATTGTATAGCTTTGCTTCCACCATTTGTCCTAGGGTTCTGTTCGTTCGTTTTTTTTTTTTTTTAATGTGAGTTTTTACTTAAAAATACTTTTCATTAATAATTTTTTACTTTACTAACGTTATTTTATCTGTATTTTACTTTATTTCTTTTCTTATTTCTTTTCTTTTCTTTCTTTCTTTCTTTCTTTCTTTCTTTCTTTCTTTCTTTCATTCTTTTTTCTTTCTTTCTTTCTTTTGTTTCTTCCTTCTTTCTTTCTTTTCTTCCTTCTACTTTTGCTCCCTTTTATTCTGAAATATCTGAATGAAAGGCTCTTGGTGCTGCAGCCTGGAGTCAGTGCTATGCCTCTGAGGTGAGAGAGACAACGTCAAGACACTGGTCCACAAGCCACCTCTCAGTTTCACATAATATTAAACAGCGAAAATCTCCCAGAGATCTCCATCTCAACACCAACACCCAGCTTCACTCAACGACCAGCAAGCAATAGTGCTGGGAAGCCTATGCCAAACAACTAGGAAAACAAGAACACAACACCAGTCATTAGCAGAGAGGCTGCCTAAAATCATAATAAGGCAATGCACACCCCCAAAATACACCAGAAGACCTGGGCCTGCCCACAAGAAAGACAAGATCCAGCCTAATCCACCAGAATACAGGCACTAGTACCCTCCACCAGGAAGCCGACACAACTTACTGAAACATATTTAGCCTCTGGGGACAAACACCTAAAACAATTGGATCTATGAACCTGCAGCCTGCAAAAAGGAGACCCCAAACATGGCAAGTTAAGCAAAATGAGAAGACAGAAAATCACACAGAAGGTGAAGTAGCAAGATAAAACCCAACAGTCCTAACAAATGAAGAGGAAATAGGAAGAATTCAGAATAATGATAGCAAAGATGATCAAAAATCTTGGAAATAGAATGGACAAAATGCAATGATGAACAACACAATAAATGAAATTAATAATACTCTAGAAGAGGTCAATAGCAGAATAACTGAGGCAGAAGAACAGATAGGTGACCTGCAAGACAAAAGAGTGGAAATAACTACAGCAGAGGAGAATAAAGAACAAAGAATGAAAAGAACTGAGGACAGTCTCAGAGACCTCTGGGACAACACTAAATGCCCCAATATTCGAATTATAGGGGTCCCAGAAGAAGAAGAGATAAAGAAAGAGACTGAGTAAATATTTGAAGAGATTATAGTTGAAAATTTTTCGTAATATGGGAAAGGAAATAATTTGTCATGTCTAGGAAGCACAGACAGTCCCATACAGGATAAATCCAAGGAGAAACACGCCAAGACACATATTCATCAAACTATCAAACGTTAACTGCAAAGAAAACATATTAAAAGGAGCAAGGGAGAAACTCCAAATAACACACAAGGGAATCCCCATAAGGTTAACAGATGATCTTTCAGCAGAAGCTCTACAAGCCAGAAGGGAGTGGCAGGACATATTCAGAGTGATGAAGGAGAAAAACCTACAACCAAGATTACCCTAGCCAGCAAGGATCTAACGCAGATTTGATGGAGATATTAAAACCTTTAGAGACAAGCAAAAGCTGAGAGAGTTCAACAGCACCAAACCAGCTTTACAACAAATGCTAAAGGAACTTCTCGAGGCAAGAAACACAAGAGAAAGAAAAAACCTACATTAACAAACCCAAAACAATTAAGAAAATGAGAATAGGAACATACATATTGATAATTACATTAAATGAAAATCGATTAAATACTCCCACCAAAAGACACAGACTGCCTGAATGGACACAAAAACAAGACCTATATATATGCAATCTACAGGAGACCCAGTTCAGACCTAGGGACACATACAGACTGAAAGTGAGAGAATGGAAAAACACATTCCATGCAAATGGAAACCAAAAGAAAGCTGTTGTTGAAATTCTCATATCAGACAAAATAGATTTTAAAATAAAGAGTATTACAAGAGACAAAGGAGTACACTACATAATGATCAAGGGACCAATCCAAGAAGAAGATATAACAAGTGTAACTATTTATGCACCCAATATAGGAGCACCTCAATACATAAGGCAAATACAAACAGCCATAATAGGGGAAATTGGCAGTAATACATTAACAGTAGTTTACTCTAACACCACACTTTCACCAATGTGCAGGTCATCCAAAATAAAAATAAATAAGGATATACAAGCTTTAAATGATACATTAAACCAGATGGACTTAATTGATATTTATAGGCCATTCCATCCAGAAACTACAGAATACACCTTTTTCTCAAGTGCTCATGGGACATTCTCCAAGATAGATCATATCTTGGATCACAAATCAAGCCTTGATAAATTTAAGACAATTGAAATGGTATCAAGTATCTTTTCCGAGCACAGTGCTATGAGATTAGATACCAATTACAGGAAAAATATCTCTATAATATACAAACACATGGAGGCTAAACAATACGCTACTGAATAACGAAGTGATCACAGAGGAAATCAAAGAGGAAGTCAAAAAATGCCTAGAAACAAATGACAATGGAGACACGACGACCAATGGAGACACGGTTAAGTGGCCATGTTGGGAAAACACACATGAAACTGTGAGCAGGTTCTAGGGATTGCTGGGGACTCCTTCTCCTGTTGGCAGACTTCAACGCTTGGGAGCCTGATATGGTGCTCAGAACTTTTACTACTCTGGGAGAACTTCTGTGGTACAATTGCTTTCCAGTTTGTGATTGCCCATCTGACATGTATGCGATTTGAATTTATCGTGATTGCACCCCTCCTACCATCTCGTTGTGGCTTCTTCTTTGTCTTTGGATGTAGGGTAACTTTTTGGTAGGTTCCATTGTTTTTCGTAGGTGGTTGTTCAGCAGTTAGTTGTGATTTTGGTGTTTCTGTAAGAAGGGGGTGAGCTCACATGCTTCTGCTCTACTATCTTGCCTCCCTCCTCTCTGTTTCTAACATATGCATTTAATGTAATGCTTTCACTTTAATATACTAATTTTTATAAGTTGAACTTTTACTTTCATTTAGTTAAAAATATTTTAAACTGTATCTTGAGATTTCTTCTTTTTCCAATGTGATAGAAGTATTGTTTTAACTTCATGTATTTTGGGATTTCCTAGTTTCCCTTTATAAATTTCTGGTTTAAGGCTCTTACAGTCTGAGAGAAGACATTTGATGATATGCATTCTTTTAAACGTATTAAGGTGTATTCTGTGACTCAGAATATTCTGATCTTGTTAGAGAAATTAGTATACAGATGTCAATTATATTCAGTTCCTTGATGAGGTTGTTGAGTTTAACTATGCTTTTACTGATTTCCTGCCTGAGGATCTGCCCATTTCTGGTACAGGAGTGTGGAAGTCTCCAATTGTGATTATGAATGTATGTATTTCATTTTGTATTTTTATTAGTTTTTGCCTCACACAGTTTGATGTTCTGTTGTTAGGTGGGTTCACTTTAAGTATGGTTATGTCTCAGGACCTCCCTGATGGTGCACGGTAAAGACTCCATGCTTTTCCACAGAAGGAGGCATATGTTTGATCCACAGTTGTGAAACTAAGATCCCACGTGCCACACAGTGCAGACCAAAATAAAGCGAGTGGGAGGGTTGTTATGTCTTTATCATATATATGATATCATTATGTAATATGTCATGTAATGTCATTCTTTATCCCAGATAAAGATATAATTCTGATCTTTTCTCCTCTATAGGTGCTTAGCTATTTTTTCCTGGCTTCTTTTAAGGATTTTTTTCTTTTATCTTTGATATTCTGTAGTTTAAAATGACATGCTTACTTACAGTTTTTGTTTTTATTTCTGTCTGGTTTTCTCTGAGCTTCCTAGATCTGTGGTTTAGAATCTGACATTAATTTGGAGAAGTCTTCGAATTTGTCAAATATTTCTTACATTCGTGTTTCTCTTACTGCTTTTGTGAACTCTTGGGCCATTGCCTAGAAGTCAGCCCTTTTGGGTAAAAAACTCTGGGCGCATGTTGCCTTAAAATATAAATCACAGTAAAAGATGTATCTCCATATTCTATAGACATAATAAAGACTTCACCAGGAGACTCCTTGTTGCCTTTGGTGTCCTGACATTGCTGATTTTGACCAAGACCCTTGTTTTATTTCTCAGAATACAAATACTAGATTTTTCAAGAAGGTACTCATTGGAAATTCCATTTCTCCTAATGAGCATAATGGAATATTCAAAGAACTCATATGTAAGTCACAAAGCAACAATAGCAATTGAGTTCTGCTCTTTTGTCCTCTTCCTCCAACCTGCTCCCTTGCTGAGATTCACAATTGCTACAGGCTTTGATTAATGTAGTTTCCCACTCCTGGAAGACACATACACCATCTACCAATATCATACAGTTCTGTCAGCTGCCATTATTTGCCGTAAAGGAGGACACGTCTACAAATCTTGTTTTTCATGTCTGCCTTGCCTTGTGGTCCTCTTCCCTAATCTGGTGCCTACTTTGTGTTCTAGGGAGGCACTTGTCAGTCAACATCAGGGCTTAAAGGTATCAAGTGGTCTCTTAAAATAAAAGGCTAAAATTAAAACCCAGTTTTGAAGTTTGCCTTGACATCAGAGGAAATTGAGAGGGCCTGAAATAGTCTAACCTCATGTTTTTTTCCCACTGTGTTCCAGTATATAAGGTTTTCTAGCTAGACAACTCTTTATCAAAAGGACGAGGCACATTTCCTGTTTATCCCTGAGTAACAAGTTTTAGTTCTCTGCTAGTGATTTGAAGTATCCAAACAAGTAGATTAAATCCTCGCATGGGAACCATGGGGAACCTAATCTTATTGATACTACAAAAACTACTTCTAACAATCCCTGTTCTTTTCATGAATGCATTACTGTCAGAGGAGAATGTGATGTTCCTCCTGTCCTGAGTTGTATGCAGATGATAAAATGCTGGTAATCTCATCTGTCTATTGTTGTGTGTTGTGTGTTCAGGTATATTCATAACCATAGGAAAAAAATCCCTGCAATCCGTGGGTGAAAGGAGGTGATCAAAACACAGGCCTTAAAGATAAGGGAAGATTTACAGTCAAATACAGAAGCAGAAGACAGGGCTTACTTTGAAAAGGATGAAAAAGTAGGTGGGTGAAAATGAAAACTATGGGTAGGAGGACAACTCCGGTTACGCATAGCAGAGTGACTTGTATTTGTCTCAGTAAAGTGAACGGCAAAGTGCAGTGCTATGAGTGAATTGGGGGGCTTCAAATGTATGAAAATGAAACAGCACCTTTAAGAAGATCAACACAGTTTTCTAAGATTCAAGCAGAGTCTTACTGGATCTTAGCAAGGGTCCCTGCAAAGCAGTCTTGAATTCCTTTGAAAATTCTTCAGGAATTTACTTTCTGTCCTATTAAGTAGTGAGCAGAAACAAATTGGAAAATAGAAGTAAAATTACGGCCACAACACATGAAAGAATAAAGGCAAAATGAAAAAAGAAAACAGAGTGTACAACTGCAAAGTAAAGC
Organism: Inia geoffrensis; assembly: GCA_036417435.1. NCBI lineage: Eukaryota > Metazoa > Chordata > Mammalia > Artiodactyla > Iniidae > Inia > Inia geoffrensis. Next base: position 13,338,890 of record CM070921.1, read on the forward strand.
ATAAAGCTTTCAAAAGGAAATGCAGAGACTTAGAAAATTGGATTAGTAGGAAACTAAGAAGTGGGCGGAAGAGTAAGATGAGGAGATCACCTTCCTCCCCACAGATACACCAGAAATACATCTACAAGTGGAACGACTCCTACAGAACACCAACTGAATGATGGCAGAAGACCTCACTCCTCCCAAAAGGCAAGAATATCCACGTGTACCTGGGTAGGGGAAAAGAAAAAAGAATAAACAGCCACAAAAGAATAGGGACGGGACCTGCACCGTGAAGGAGAAAAGTTTTCCACACACTAGAAGCCCCTTCACAGGAAGAGACTTTGGGTGGTGTAGGGGGGGAGTTTCGAGGCGGTGGAGGAGAGTGCAGCCACAGGGATGTGGAGGGCAAAGCGGAGAGATTCCCACATAGAGAATTGGTGCCGACCAGCACTCAGCAGCCCAAGAGACTTGTGTGCTCAGCCGTTGGGACGGGCGGGGATGGGAGCTGAGGCTCAGGCTTCATTTGGAGTGCAGTGAGAGGACTGGGGTTGGCAGTGTGGCCACAGCCTGCAGGGTGTTACTGCACCACAGCTAGCGGGGAGGGAGTTCGGGAAATATCTGGACCGCCGAAGAGCCAAGGTACACTTTCTTCCCTCTTTGCTTCCTGGTGTGTGAGGAGAGGGGATGAAGAGCACTGCTTAAAGGAGCTCCAGAGACAGGCACGATTTGCGGCTAAAAGGAAGGACCACAGACACGGGCATGAGATGCTAAGGCTGCTGTTGCCAGCACCAAGAAGCCTGTGTGCGAACACAGGTCAGTATCCACACCTACCTTTTGGGAAGCCTGTGCAGCCTGCCACAACCAGGGCCCCAGGATCCAGGGACGACTTCCCCAGGAGAACGCAGGGCACACCTCAACTGGTGCAACGTCACTCTGGCCCCTGATGCTGCAGGCTCGCCCAGCATCCGTACCCCTCCCTTCCCCCAGGCCTGAGTGAGCCATAGCCCTGAATCAGCTGCTCCTTTAACCCCATCCTGTCTGAGTGAAGAACAGACGCCCTCCAGCAACCTACATACAGAGGCGGGGTAAAATCCAAAACTGAGCTCCTGGGAGCTATGATAACAAGAGAAACGGACATCTCTCCCAGCAGCCTCAGAAGCAGCAGATTAAATCTCAACACTAAACTTGATGTACCCTGCATCTGCAGAATACCTGAATAGACAATGAATCATCCCAAATTGAGGAAGTGGACTTTGAGAGCGAGATATATTATTTTTTCCCCTTTTCCTCATTTTGTGAGAGTGTATGTATATGTTTCTGTGTGAGATTTTGATTGTATAGATTTGCTTCCACCATTTGTCCTAGGGTTCTGTTCGTTCGTTTTTTTTTTTTTTTAATGTGAGTTTTTACTTAAAAATATTTTTCATTAATAATTTTTTACTTTACTAACGTTATTTTATCTATATTTTACTTTATCTCTTTTCTTATTTCTTTTCTTTTCTTTCTTTCTTTCTTTCTTTCTTTCTTTCTTTCTTTCTTTCTTTCTTTCTTTGTTTCTTTCATTCTTTTTTTCTTTGTTTCTTTCTTTCTTTTGTTTCTTCCTTCTTTCTTTCTTTTCTTCCTTCTACTTTTGCTCCCTTTTATTCTGAAATATCTGAATGAAAGGCTGTTGGTGCTGCAGCCAGGAGTCAGTGCTATGCCTCTGAGGTGAGAGAGACAACGTCAAGACACTGGTCCACAAGCCACCTCTCAGTTTCACATAATATTAAGCAGCGAAAATCTCCCAGAGATCTCCATCTCAACACCAACACCCAGCTTCACTCAACGACCAGCAAGCTATAGTGCTGGAAAGCCTATGCCAAACAACTAGGAAAACAAGAACACAACACCAGTCATTAGCAGAGAGGCTGCCTAAAATCATAATAAGGCAATGCACACCCCCAAAATACACCAGCGGACCTGGGCCTGCCCACAAGAAAGACAAGATCCAGCCTAATCCACCAGAATACAGGCACTAGTACCCTCCACCAGGAAGCCGACACAACTTACTGAAACATATTTAGCCTCTGGGGACAAACACCTAAAACAATTGGATCTACGAACATGCAGGCTGCAAAAAGGAGACCCCAAACATGGTAAGTTAAGCAAAATGAGAAGACAGAAAATCACACAGAAGGTGAAGTAGCAAGATAAAACCCAACAGACCTAACAAATGAAGAGGAAATAGGCAGAATTCCGAATAATGATAGCGAAGATGATCAAAAATCTTGGAAATAGAATGGACAAAATGCAATGATGAACAACACAATAAATGAAATTAATAATACTCTAGAAGAGGTCAATAGCAGAATAACTGAGGCAGAAGAACAGATAGGTGACCTGGAAGACAAAAGAGTGGAAATAACTAGAGCAGAGGAGAATAAAGAACAAAGAATGAAAAGAACTGAGGACAGTCTCAGAGACCTCTGGGACAACACTAAACGCCCCAATATTCGAATTATAGGGGTCTCAGAAGAAGAAGAGATAAAGAAAGAGACTGGAGGAGATTAAGAAAGATGGCGGAAGAGTAAGACGCGGAGATCACCTTCCTCCCCACAGATACACCAGAAATACATCTACACGTGGAACAACTCTTACAGAACACCTACTGAAGTCTGGCAAAAGACCTCAGACCTCCTAAAAGGCAAGAAACTCCCCACGTACCTGGGTAGGGCAAAAGAAAAAAAGAAAAAACAGAGACAAAAGAATAGGGACGGGACCTGCACCAGTGGGAGGGAGCTGTGAAGGAGCTAAAGTCTCCACACACTAGGAAGCCCCTTCACGGGCAGAGACTGCGGGAGGCGGAGGAGGGAGCTTCGGAGCCGCAGAGGAGAGCACAGCAACAGGGGTGCGGAGGGGAAAGCGGAGAGACTCCCTCATAGAGGATCGGTGCCGACCGGCACTCACCAGCCCGAGAGGCTTGTCGGCTCACCCGCCGGGGCGGGCGGGGCTGCGAGCTAATACTCGGGTTTCGGTTTCAGACGGAGCGCAGGGAAAGGACTGGGGTTGGCGGCTTGAACATAGCCTGAAGCGGGTAGTGCACCACGGCTAGCCGGGAGGGAGTCCGGGGGAAAGTCTGCACCTGCCAAAGAGGCAACAGACTTTTAACACACGGCGGGCCTCAGGCTGGTGCAGCGTCACGCCGGCCTCTGCCCCCGCAGGCCCGCCCCGCACGCCGTGCCCCTCTCTCCCCTCGGCCTGTGTGCGCCAAAGCCCCCGAATCAGAGGCTCCTTTAACCCTGTCCTGTCTGAGTGAAAAACAGACGCCCTCCAGCGACCTACACGCAGAGGCAGGACCAAATCCAAAGCTGAGCCCCTGGGAGCTGTGAGAACAAAGAAGTGAAAGGGAAATCTCTCCCAGCAGCCTCAAGCCGCGGATTAAAGCTCCACAATCAGCTTGATGTACCCTGCTTCTGTGGAATACATGAATAGACAGTGACTCATCCCAAATTGAGGTGGTGGACTTCATATGCAAGATTTATGATTTTTTCCCCTTTTTCCTCTTTTTGTGAAAGTGTATGTGTACGCTTCTCTTTGAGATCTTGTCTGTATAGCTTTGTTTCCACCATTTGTCCTAGGGTTCTATCCGTCCATTGTTTTTTTTTTTCCTTTTTTTTCTTAATAATTAATTTTAATAATTCTATTATACTTTACCTTCCCTCTTTCTTTCTTTCCTTCCCCCCTTTATACAACGAATCATCCCAAGTAGAGGAGGTGGTCTTTGAAAGCAAGATCTATGATTTTTTCCCCTTTACCTCTTTTCGTGAGGGTGTATGTGTAAGCTTCAGTGTAGGATTTTGTCTGTATAGCGTGGCTTTCAACATTTGTCCTAAGGTTATATCCATCCTTTTTCTTTCTTTTTTTTTTTTTTCTTTTTTCCCCTAAATAATTATGTTTTAATTCAATAACTTTATTATATTTTACTTCATTCTATTTTACTGTATCTACTTTCTGTCCTTTTTCCTTCCTTCCTTGCTCCCTCCTCCTTTCCTTCCTTCTGGCCTTCTTTCCTTCTTCTTTCTTTCTTCCTTCCTTCCCTCCCTCCTTCCTTCCTTCCCTCCTTTCTTTCTTTCTTTCTATCTTCCGATTTCTACTAATTCTTTCTACTTTCTCTCCCTTTTAATCTGAGCTGTGTGGATGAAAGGTTCTTGCTGCTCCTGCCAGGAATCAGGACTCTGCCTCTGAGGGGGGAGAGCCAACATCAGGACACTGGTCCACAAGAGATTTCCCAGCACCACATAATATCAAACGGCGAAAATCTCCCAGGGATCTCCACCTTAACACCAGCACCCAGCTTCACTCAACGGCCAGCAAGCTACAGTGCTGGACAGCCTATGCCAAACAACTAGCAAAACAGAAACACTACCCCACCCATTAACAGAGAGGCTGCCTAAAATCATAATAAGTCCAGAGACACGCCAAAACACACCACCAGACGTGGACCTGCCCACCAGAGACACAAGATCCAGCCTCATCCACCAGAACACAAGCACTAGTCCCCTCCACCAGGAAGCATACACAACCCACTAGACCAACCTTAGCCACTGGAGACAGACATCAAAAACAACGGGAACTACGAACCTGCAGCCTGCTAAAAAAAAAAAAAAAAGGGAGACCCCAAACACAGTAAGATAAGCAAAATGAGAAGACAGAAAAACACACAGCAGATGAAGGAGCAAGATAAAAATGCACCAGACCTAACAAATGAAGAAGTAATAGGCAGTCTACCTGAAAAAGAATTCAGAATAATGATAGTAAAGATGATCCAGAATCTCGGAAATAGAATGGAGGCAGGGATGGAGAAGATGCAAGAAATGTTTAACAAAGATCTAGAAGAACTAAAGAACAAACAAACAGAGATGAACAACACAATAACTGAAATGAAAAATACACTAGATGGGATCAATAGCAGAATAACTGAGGCAGAAGAACGGATAAGTGACCTGGAAGATAAACTAGTGGAAATAACTAATGCAGAGCAGAATAAAGAAAAAAGAATGAAAAGAACTGAGGACAGTCTCAGAGACCTCTGGGACAACATTAAACGCACCAATATTCGAATTATAGGGGTTCCAGAGGATGAAGAGAAAAAGAAAGGGACTGAGAAAATATTTGAAGAGATTATAGTTGAAAACTTCCCTAATATGGGAAAGGAAATAGTTAACCAAGTCCAGGAAGCAGAGAGAGTCCCATACAGGATAAACCCAAGGAGAAATACACCAAGACACATATTAATCAAACTCTCAAAAATTAAATACAAAGAAAGCATATTAAAAGCAGCAAGGGAAAAAAAAACAAATAACACACAAGGGAATCCCCATAAGGCTAACAGCTGATCTCTCAGCAGAAACTCTGCAAGCCAGAAGGGAGTGGCAGGACATACTGAAAGTGATGAAGGAGAAAAGCCTGCAACCACGACTACTCTACCCAGCAAAGATCTCATTCAGATTTGTTGGAGAAATTAAAACCTTTACAGACAAGCAAAAGCTGAGAGAGTTCAGCACCACCAAACCAGCTTTACAACAACTGCTGAAGGAACTTCTCTAGACAAGAAACACAAGAGGAGGAAAGGACCTATAACAACGAACCCAAAACAATTTAGAAAATGGGAATAGGAACATGCATATCGATAATTACCTTAAATGTAAATGGACTAAATGCTCCCACCAAAAGACACAGATTGGCTGAATGGATACAAAAACAAGACCCATATATATGCTGTCTACAAGAGACCCACTTCAGACCTAGAGACACATACAGACTGAAAGTAAGGGGATGGAAAAAGATATTCCATGCAAATGGCAGTCAAAAGAAAGCTGGAGTAGCAATTCTCATATCAGACAAAATAGACTTTAAAATAAAGACCATTACAAGAGAAAAAGAAGGACACTACATAATGATTAAGGGATCGATCCAAGAAGAAGATATAACAATTGTAAATATTTATGCACCTAACACAGGAGCACCTCAATACATAAGGCAAAAACTAACAGCCATAAAAGGGGAAATCGACAGTAATACACTCATAGTAGGGGACTTCAACACCCCACTTTCACCAATGGACAGATCATCCAAAATGAAAATAAATAAGGAAACACAAGCTTTAAATGATACACTAAACAAGATGGACTTAATTGATATCTATAGGACACTCCATCCAAAAACAACAGAATACACAATTTTCTCAAGTGGTCATGGAACATTCTCCAGGATAGATCATATCTTGGGTCACAAATCAAGCCTTGGTAAATTTAAGAAAATTGAAATTGTATCAAGTATCTTTTCCGACCACAACGCCATGAGACTAGATATCAATTACAGGAAAAGGTCTGTAAAAAATACAAACACATGGAGGCTAAACAATACATTACTCAATAATGAAGTGATCACTGAAGAAATCAAAGAGGAAATTAAAAAATACCTAGAAACAAATGACAATGGAGACACAACGACCCAAAACCTATGGGATGCTGCAAAAGCAGTTCTAAGAGGGAAGTTTATAGCAATACAAGCCCACCTTAAGAAGCAGGAAACATCTCGAATAAACAACCTAACCTTACACCTAAAGCAATTAGAGAAAGAAGAACAAAAAACCCCCAAATTTAGTAGAAGGAAAGAAATTATAAAAATCAGATCAGAAATAAACGAAAAAGAAATGAAGGAAACAATAGCAAAGATCAATAAAACTAAAAGTTGGTTCTTTGAGAAGATAAACAAAATAGATAAACCTTTAGCCAGACTCATCAAGAAAAAAAGGGAGAAGACTCAAATCAATAGAATTAGAAATGAAAAAGGAGAAGTAACAACTGACACTGCAGAAATAAAAATGATCATGAGAGATTACTACAAGCAACTCTATGCCAATAAAATGAACAATCTGGAAGAAATGGACAAATTCTTAGAAATGCACAAACTACCAAGACTGAATCAGGAAGAAATAGAAAATATGAACAGACCAATCACAAACACTGAAATTGAAACAGTGATTAAAAATCTTCCAACAAACAAAAGCCCAGGACCAGATGGCTTCACAGCCGAATTCTATCAAGCATTTAGAGAAGAGCTAACACCTATCCTTCTCAAACTCTTCCAAAACATAGCAGAGGGAGGAACACTCCCCAATTCCTTCTACGAGGCCACCATCACCTTGATACCAAAACCAGACAAGGATGTCACAAAGAAAGAAAACTACAGGCCAATATCACTGATGAACATAGATGCAAAAATCCTCAACAAAATACTAGCAAACAGAATCCAACAGCACATCAAAAGGATCATACACCATGATCAAGTGGGGTTTATTCCAGGAATGCAAGGATTCTTCAATATACGCAAATCTATCAATGTGATAAACCATATTAACAAATTGAAGGAGAAAAACCATATGATCATCTCAATAGATGCAGAGAAAGCTTTTGACAAAATTCAACACCCATTTATGATAAAAACCCTACAGAAAGTAGGCATAGAGGGACCTTTCCTCAACATAATAAAGGCCATATATGACAAACCCACAGCCAACATCATCCTCAATGGTGAAAAACTGAAAGCATTTCCACTAAGATCAGGAACAAGACAAGGTTGCCCACTCTCACCACTCTTATTCAACATAGTTTTGGAAGTTTTAGCCACAGCAATCAGAGAAGAAAAGGAAATAAAAGGAATCCAAATCGGAAAAGAAGAAGTAAAGCTGTCACTGTTTGCAGATGACATGATACTATACATAGAGAATCCTAAAGATGCTACCAGAAATCTAGTAGAGCTAATCAATGAATTTGGTAAAGTAGCAGGATACAAAATTAATGCACAAAAATCTCTGGCATTCCTATATACTAGTGATGAAAAATCTGAAAGTGAAATCAAGAAAACACTGCCATTTACCATTGCAACAAAAAGAATAAAATACCTAGGAATAAACCTACCTAGGGAGACAAAAGACCTGTATGCAGAAAATTATAAGACAGTGATGAAAGAAATTAAAGACGATACAAATAGATGGAGGGATATACCATGTTCTTGGATTGGAAGAATCAACATTGTGAAAATGACTCTACTACCCAAAGCAATCTATAGATTCAATGCAATCCCTATCAAACTGCCACTGGCATTTTTCACAGAACTAGAACAAAAAATTTCACAATTTGTATGGAAACACAAAAGACTCCGAATAGCTAAAGCAATCTTGAGAGCGAAAAACGGAGCTGGAGGAATCAGGCTCCCTGACTTCAGACTATACTACAAAGCTACAGTAATCAAGACAGCATGGTACTGGCACAAAAACAGAACGATAGATCAATGGAACAGAATAGAAAGCCCAGAGATAAACCCACGCACATATGGACACCTTATCTTTGATAATGGTGGCAGGAATATACAGTGGAGAAAGGACAGCCTCTTCAATAAGTGGTGCTGGGAAAACTGGACAGCTACATGTAAAAGTATGAGCTTAGATCACTCCCTAACACCATACACAAAAATAAGCTCAAAATGGATTAAAGACCTAAATGTAAGGCCAGAAACTATCAAACTTTTAGAGGAAAACATAGGCAGAACACTCTATGACATAAATCACAGCAAGATTCTTTTTGACCCACCTCCTAGAGCAATGGAAATAAAAACAAAAATAAACAAATGGGACCTAATGAAACTTCAAAGCTTTTGCACAGCAAAGGAAACCATAAATAAGACCAAAAGACAACCCTCAGAATGGGAGAAAATATTTGCCAATGAAGCAACTGACAAAGGATTAATCTCCAAAATTTACAAGCAGCTTATGCAGCTCAATAACAAAAAAACAAACAACCCAATCCAAAAATGGGCAGAAGACCTAAATAGACATTTCTCCAAAGAAGATATGCAGACTGTCAACAAACACATGGAAGAATGCTCAACATCATTAATCATTAGAGAAATAAATACTACAATGAGATATCATCTCACACCAGTCAGAATAGCCATCATCAAAAAATCTAGAAACAATAAATGCTGGAGAGGGTGTGGACAAAAGGGAACCCTCTTGCACTGCTGGTGGGAATGTGAATTGGTTCAGCCACTATGGAGAACAGTTTGGAGGTTCCTTAAAAAACTAAAAATAGAACTACCATATGACCCAGCAATCCCACTACTGGGCATATACCCTGAGAAAACCAAAATTGAAAAAGAGGCATGTACCAAAATGTTCATCGCAGCTCTATTTACAATAGCCCGGAGATGGAAACAACCTAAGTGCCCATCGTCAGATGAATGGATAAAGAAGATGTGGCACATATACACAATGGAATATTACTCAGCGTTAAAAAGAAACGAAATTGAGCTATTTGTAATGAGGTGGATAGACCTCGAGTCTGTCATACAGAGTGAAGTAAGTCAGAAAGACAAAGACAAATACCGTATGCTAACACATATATATGGAATTTAAGAAAAAAAAATGTTATGAAGAACCTAGGGGTAAGACAGGAATAAAGACACAGACCTACTGGAGAACGGACTTGAGGATATGGGGAGGGGGAGGGGTGAGCTATGGGAGGGCGAGGGAGGGGCATGGACATATATATACTAACAAACGTAAGGTAAATAGCTAATGGGAAGCAGCCTCTTGGCACAGGGATATCAGCTCGGTGCTTTGTGACTGCCTGGAGGGGTGGGATAGGGAGAGAAGGAAGGAGGGAGACGCAAGAGGGAAGAAATATGTGAACGTCTGTATATATATAACTGATTCACTTTGTTATAAAGTAGAACTGACACACTATTGTAGAGCAATTTTAACCCAATAAAGATGTTAAAAAAAAAAAAAAAAAAGAAAGAGACTGAGTAAATATTTGAAGAGATTATAGTTGAAAATTTTTCGTAATATGGGAAAGGAAATAATTTGTCATGTCTAGGAAGCACAGACAGTCCCATACAGGATAAATCCAAGGAGAAACACACCAAGACATATATTCATCAAACTATCAAACATTAACTACAAAGAAAACATATTAAAAGGAGCAAGGGAGAAACTCCAAATAAAACACAAGGGAATCCCCATAAGGTTAACAGATGATCTTTCAGCAGAAGCTCTGCAAGCCAGAAGGGAGTGGCAGGACATATTCAAAGTGATGAAGGAGAAAAACCTACAACCAAGATTACTCTAGCCAGCAAGGATCTAACACAGATTTGATGGAGACATTAAGACCTTTAGAGACAAGCAAAAGCTGAGAGAGTTCAACAGCACCAAACCAGCTTTACAACAAATGCTAACAGAAATTCTTGAGGCAAGAAACACAAGAGAAAGAAAAAACCTACGTTAACAAACCCAAAACAATTAAGAAAATGAGAATAGGAACATACATATTGATAATTACATTAAATGAAAATCGATTAAATGCTCCCACCAAAAGACACAGACTGCCTGTTTGGATACAAAACCAAGACCTATATATACGCAATCTACAGGAGACCCAGTTCAGACCTAGGGACATATACAGACTGAAAGTGAGAGAATGGAAAAACACATTCCATGCAAATGGAAACCAAAAGAAAGCTGTTGTTGAAATTCTCATATCAGACAAAATAGATTTAAAAATAAAGAGTATTACAAGAGACAAAGTAGTACACTACATAATGATCAAGGGACCAATACAAGAAGAAGATATAACAAGTGTAACTATTTATGCACCCAATATAGGAGCACCTCAATACATAAGGCAAATACAAACAGCCATAATAGGGGAAATCGGCAGTAATACATTAATAGTAGTTTACTCTAACACCACACTTTCACCAATGTGCAGGTCATCCAAAATAAAAATAAATATGGATATACAAACTTTAAATGATACATTAAACCAGATGGACTTAATAGATATTTATAGGACATTCCATCCAGAAACTACAGAATACACATTTCTCTCAAGTGCTCATGGGACATTCTCCAAGATAGATCATATCTTGGATCACAAATCAAGCCTTGACAAATTTAAGAAAATTGAAATGGTATCAAGTATCTTTTCCGAGCACAGTGCTATGAGATTAGATACCAATTACAGGAAAAATATCTCTATAATATACAAACACATGGAGGCTAAACAATACGCTACTTAATAACGAAGTGATCACAGAGGAAATCAAAGGGGAAATCAAAAAATACCTAGAAACAAATGACAATGGAGACACGACGACCAATGGAGAAACGATTAAGTGGCCATGTTGTGAAAGCGCACATGAAACTGTGAGCAGGTTCTAAGAATTGCTGGGTTCTCCTTCTCCTGTTAGCAGACCTCAACGCTGGGGAGCCTGATATGGTGCTCAGAACTTTTACTGCTCTGGGGGAACTTCTGTGGTATAATTGCTTTCCAGTTTGTGATTGCCCATCTGACATGTATGCGATTTGATTTTATCGTGATTGCACCCCTCCTACCATCTCGTTGTGGCTTCTTCTTTGTCTTTGGATATAGGGTAACATTTTGGTAGGTTCCATTGTTTTTTGGAGGTGGTTGTTCAGCAGTTAGTTGTGATTTTGGTGTTTCTGTAAGAAGGGGGTGAGCTCACATGCTTCTGCTCCACTATCTTGCCTCCCTCCTCTCTGTTTCTAACATATGCATTTAATGTAATGCTTTCACTTCAATATACTAATTTTTATAAGTTGAGCTTTTACTTTCATTTAGTTAAAAGTATTTTAAACTGTGTCTTGAGATTTCTTCTTTTTCCAATGTGATAGAAGTAGTGTTTTAACTTCATGTATTTTGGGATTTCCTAGTTTCCTTTATAAATTTCTGGTTAAAGGCTATTACAGTCTGAGAGCAGACATTGGATGATATGCATTCTTTTAAATGTATTAACGTGTATTCTGTGACTCAGAATATTCTTATCTTGTTAGAGAAATTAGTATACAGATGTCAATTATATTCAGTTCCTTGATGAGGTTGTTGAGTTTAACTACGCTTTTACTGATCACCTGCCTGAGGATCTGCCCATTTCTGGTACAGGATTGTGGAAGTCTCCAATTGTGATTATGAATTTATGTATTTCATTTTGTATTTTTACTAGTTTTTGCCTCACACAGTTTGATGTTCCGTTGTTAGGGGGGTTCACTTTAAGTATGGTTATGTCTCAGGACCTCCGTGATGGTGCACGGTAAAGACTCCATGCTTTTCCACAGAAGGGGGCACGTGTTTGATCCACAGTTGGGAAACTAAGATCCCACAAGCCACACAGTGCAGACCAAAATAAAGCGAGTGGGGGGGTTGTTATGTCTTTATCATATATATGATATCATTATGTAATATGTCATGTAATGTCATTCTTTATCCCAGATAAAGATATAATTCTCACCTTTTCTCCTCTATAGGTGCTTAGCTAATTTTTCCTGGCTTCTTTTAAGGATTTTTTTCTTTTATCTATGATATTCTGTAGTTTAAAATGACATCCTTACTTATAGTTTTTTTTTTTATTTCTGTCCCGTGTTCTCTGAGCTACCTGGATCTGTGGTTTAGAATCTGACATTAATTTGGGGAAGTTTTCAAAATTGTCAAATATTTCTTACATTCGTTTTCTCTTACTGCTTTTTTGAACTCTTGGGCCATTGCCTAGAAGTCAGCCCTTTTAGGTAAAAAGCTCTGGGCGTATGTTGCCTCAAAATAGAAATCACAGTAAAAGATGTATCTCCATATTCTATAGACATAATAAAGACTTCACCAGGAGACTCCTTGTTGCCTTTGGTGTCCTGACATTGCTGATTTTGACCAAGACCCTTGTTTTATTTCTCAGAATACAAATACTAGATTTTTCAAGAAGGTACTCATTGGAACTTCCATTTCTCCTAATGAGCATAATGGGATATTCAAAGGACTCATATATAAGTTACAAAGCAACAATAGCAATTGAGTTCTGCTCTTCTGTCCTCTTCCTCCAACCTGCTCACTTGCAGAGATTCACAATTGCTACAGGCTTTGATTAATGTAGTTTCACACTCCTGGAAGACACATACACCATCTACCAATACCATACAGTTCTGTCAGCTGTCATTACATGCCATAAAGGAGGACACGTCTACAAATCTTGTTTTTGATGTCTGCCTTGCGTTGTGTCCCTCTTCCCTAATCTGGTGCCCACCGTGTGTTCAAGGGAGGCACTTGTCAGTCAACATCAGGGCTTAAAGGCAACAAGAGGTCTTTTAAAATAAAAGGCTAAAATTAAAACCCAGGTTTGAAGTTTGCCTTGACATCAGGGGAAATTGAGAGGGCCTGAAATAGCCTAATCTCATGTTTTTTCCCACTGTGTTCCTGTATATAAGGTTTTCTAGCTAGACAACTCTTTATCAAAAGGAAGAGGCATATTTCTTGTTTATCTCTGAGTAACAAGTTTTAGTTCTCTGCTAGTGACTTGAAGTATCCAAACAAGTAGATTAAAACCTCGCATGGGAACCATGGGGAACCTAATCTTATTGATATCACAAAAACTACTTCCAACAATCCCTGTTCTTTTCATGAATGCATTACTGTTAGAGGAGAATGTGATGTTCCTCCTCTCCTGAGCTGTATGCAGTTGATAAAATGCTGGTAATCTCATCTGTCTATTGTTGTGTGTTGTTTGTTCAGGTATATTCATAACCGTAGGAAAAAAATCCCTGCAGTCCATGGGTGAAAGGAGGTGATCAAATCACAGGCCTTAAAGATAAGAGAAGATTTACAGTCAAATACAGAAGCAGAAGACAGGACTTACTTTTAAAAGGATGAAAATGTAGGTGGGTGAAATTGAAAAACATGGGTAGGAGGACAACTCTAGTTACGAATAGTAGAGTGACTTGTATTTATCTCAGTAAAGTGAATGGCAAGTGCAGTGCTAAGAGTGAATTGCGGTCTTGAAATGTATGAAAATGAAACAGCACCTCTAAGAAGGTCAACACAGTCTTCTAAGAATCAAGCAGAGTCTTAATGGATCTTAGCAAGGGTCCCTGCAAAGCAGTTTTGAATTCCTTTGAAAATTCTTCAAGAATTTACATTCTGTCCTATTAAGTACTGGACAGAAACAAATTGGAAAATGGAAGTAAACTTATGGCCACAACACATGAAAGAATAAAGGCAAAATGAAAAAAGAAAAGAGAGTGCACAAATGCAAAGTAAAGCATAGGGTTTTCAAAAGGAAATGCAGTGACTTAGAAAATTGGATTAATAGGAAACTAAGAAGATGGCGGAAGAGTAAGATGAGGAGATCACCTTCCTCCCCACAGATACACCAGAAATACATCTACAAGTGGAACGACTCCTACAGAACACTAACTGAATGATGGCAGAAGACCTCACACCTCCCAAAAGGCAAGAATGTTGACGTGTACCTGGGTAGGGGAAAAGACAAAAGAATAAACAGCGACAAAAGAATAGGGATGGGACCTGCACCGTGAAGGAGAAAAGTTTTCCACACACTAGAAGCCCCTTCGCAGGCAGAGACTTTGGGTGGTTGATGGGGGAGTTTCGAGGCGGTGGAGGAGAGTGCAGCCACAGGGGTGTGGAGGGCAAAGCGGAGAGATTCCCACACAGAGGATTGGTGCCGACCAGCACTCAGCAGCCCAAGAGCCTTGTGTGCTCAGCCGCTGGGATGGGTGGGGATTGGAACTGAGGCTCAGGCTTCATTCGGAGTGCAGTGAGAGGACTGGGGTTGACAGTGTGACCACAGCCTGCAGGGTGTTAGTGCACCACAGCTAACCGGCAGGGAGTTCGGGAAATATCTGGACTGCCGAAGAGCCAAGGTACGTTTTCTTCCGTCTTTGTTTCCTGGTGTGTGAGGAGAGGGGATGAAGAACACTGCTTAAAGGAACTCCAGAGACAGGCACGAGATGCGGCTAAAAGCAAGGACACGGGCATGAAATGCTAAGGTTGCTGCTGCCAGCACCAAGAAGCCTGTGTGCGAACACAGATCAGTATCCACACCTAACTTCTGGGAAGCCTGTGCAGCCTGCCACCACCAGGGCCCCAGGATCCAGGGACGACTTCCCCAGGAGAATGCAGGGCACACCTCAACTGGTGCAACGTCATTCTGGCCCCTGATGCTGCAGCCTCGCCCAGCATCCGTACCCCTCCCTTCTCCCACCTCTGAGTGAGCCATAGCCCTGAATCAGCTGCTCCTTTAACCCCATCCTGTCTGAGTGAAGAACATACGCCCTACAGCAACCTACATACAGAGGCGGGAAAAAATCCAAAACTGAGCCCCTGGGAGCTATGATAACAAGAGAAACGGACATCTCTCCCAGCAGCCTCAGAAGCAGCGGATTAAATCTCCACAATAAACTTGATGTACCCTGCATCTGCAGAATACCTGAATAGACAATGAATCATCCCAAATTGAGGAAGTGGACTTTGAGAGTGAGATATACTATATTTTCCCCTTTTCCTCATCTTGTGAGAGTGTATGTGGATGTTTCTGTGTGAGATTTTGATTGTATAGCTTTGCTTCCACCATTTGTCCTAGGGTTCTGTTCGTTCGTTTTTTTTTTTTTTTTTAATGTGAGTTTTTACTTAAAAATATTTTTCATTAATAATTTTCTATTTTAATAACGTTATTTTATCTATATTTTACTTTATTTCTTTTCTTTTTTCTTTTCTTTTCTTTCTGTCTTTCTTTCTTTGTTTCTTTCTTTCATTTATTCTTTCTTTCTTAATTTTCTTCCTTCTTCTTTTGCTCCCTTTTATTCTGAGATATCTGAATGAAAGGCTCTTGGTGCTGCCGCCAGGAGTCAGTTCTATGCCTCTGAGGTGAGAGAGACAACGTCAAGACACTGGTCCACAAGCCACCTCTCAGTTTCACATAATATTAAACAGCGAAAATCTCCCAGAGATCTCCATCTCAACACCAACACCCAGCTTCACTCAACGACCAGCAAGCTATAGTGCTGGAAAGCCTATGCCAAACAACTAGGAAAACAAGAACACAACACCAGTCATTAGCAGAGAGGCTGCCTAAAATCATAATAAGGCCACACACCCCCCCAAAATACACCAGCAGACCTGGGCCTGCCCACGAGAAAGACAAGATCCAGCCTAATCCACCAGAATACAGGCACTAGTACCCTCCACCGGGAAGACGACAGAATTTACTGAAACATATTTAGCCTCTGGGGACAAACACCTAAAACAATTGGATCTACGAACCTGCAGGCTGCAAAAAGGAGACCCCAAACACAGTAAGTTAAGCAAAATGAGAAGACAGAAAATCACACAGAACGTGAAGCGGCAAGATAAAACCCAACAGACCTAGCAAATGAAGAGGAAACAGGCAGAATTCAGAATAATGATAGTAAACATGATCAAAAATATTGGAAATAGCATGGACAAAATGCAATGATGAACAACACAATAAATGAAATTAAGAATACTCTAGAAGAGATCAATAGCAGAATAACTGAGGCAGAAGAACAGATAGGTGACCTGGAAGACAAAAGAGTGGAAATAACTACAGCAGAGCAGAATAAAGAACAAAGAATGAAAAAAACTGAGGACAGTCTCAGAGACCTCTGGGACAACACTAAACGCCCCAATATTCGAATTATAGGGGTCCCAGAAGAAGAAGAGATAAAGAAAGAGACTGAGTAAATATTTGAAGAGATTATAGTTGATAATTTTTCATAATAAGGGAAAGGAAATAATTTGTCATGTCTAGGAACCACAGACAGCCCCATACAGCATAAATCCAAGGAGAAACACACCAAGACATATATTCATCAAACTATCAAACATTAACTACAAAGAAAACATATTAAAAGGAGCAAGGGAGAAACTCCAAATAAAACACAAGGGAATCCCCATAAGGTTAACAGATGATCTTTCAGCAGAAGCTCTGCAAGCCAGAAGGGAGTGGCAGGACATATTCAAAGTGATGAAGGAGAAAAACCTACAACCAAGATTACTCTAGCCAGCAAGGATCTAACACAGATTTGATGGAGAAATTAAGACCTTTAGGGACAAGCAAAAGCTGAGAGAGTTCAACAGCACCAAACCAGCTTTACAACAAATGCTAAAGGAACTTCTTGAGGCAAGAAACACAAGAGAAAGAAAAAACCTACATTAACAAGCCAAAAACAATTAAGAAAATGAGAATAGGAACATACATATTGATAATTACATTAAATGAAAATCGATTAAATGCTCCCACCAAAAGACACAGACTGCCTGAATGGATACAAAAACAAGACCTATATATACGCAATCTACAGGAGACACAGTTCAGACCTAGGGACACATACAGACTGAAAGAGAATGGAAAAACACATACCATGCAAATGGAAACCAAAAGAAAGCTGTTGTTGAAATTCTCATATCAGACAAAATAGATTTTAAAATAAAGAGTATTACAAGAGACAAAGTAGTACACTACATAATGATCAAGGGACCAATCCAAGAAGAAGATATAACAAGTGTAACTATTTATGCACCCAATATAGGAGCACCTCAATACATAAGGCAAATACAAACAGCCATAATAGGGGAAATCAGCAGAAATACACTAATAGTAGTTTAACACCACACCTTCACCAATGTGCAGGTCATCCAAAATAAAAATAAATAAGGATATACAAGCTTTAAATGATACATTAAACCGGATGGACTTAATTGATATTTATAGGGCATTCCATCCAGAAACTACAGAATACACTTTTTTCTCAAGTGCTCATGGGACATTCTCCAAGATAGATTATATCTTGGATCACAAATCAAGCCTTGATAAATTTAAGAAAATTGAAATGGTATCAATTATCTTTTCCGAGCACAGTGCTACGAGATTAGATACCAATTACACGAAAAATATCTCTATAATATACAAACACATGGAGGCTAAACAATACGCTACTTATAACGAAGTGATCACAGAGGAAATCAAAAAATACCTAGAAACAAATGAGAATGGAGGCACGACGACCAATGGAGACACGATTAAGTGGCCATGTTGCGAAAGCGCACATGAAACTGTGAGCAGGTTCTAGGAATTGCTGGGGGCTCCTTCTCCTGTTGGCAAACCTCAACGCTGGGGAGCCTGATATGGTGCTCAGAACTTTTACAGCTCTGGGAGAATTTCTGTGGTATAATTGCTTTCCAGTTTGTGATTGCCCATCTGACATGTATGCGATTTGATTTTATCGTGATTTCACCCCTCCTACCATCTCTTTATGGCTTCTGCTTTGTCTTTGGATGTAGGGTAACTTTTTGGTAGGTTCCATTGTTTTTTGGAGGTGGTTGTTCAGCAGTTAGTTGTGATTTTGGTGTTTCTGTAAGAAGCGGGTGAGCTCACATACTTCTGCTTTACTATCTTGCCTCCCTCGTCTCTGTTTCTATCATATGCATTTAATGTAATGCTTTCACTTCAATATACTAATTTTTATAAGTTGAACTTTTACTTTCATTTAGTTAAAAATATTTTAAACTGTGTCTTGAGATTTCTCCTTTTTCCCATGTGATAGAAGTATTGTTTTAACTTCATGTATTTTGGGATTTTCTAGTTTCCCTTTATAATTTTCTGGTTTAATGCTCTTACAGTGTGAGAGCAGACATTGGATGATATGCATTCTTTCAAACGTATTATGGTGTATTCTGTGACTCAGAATATTCTGATCTTGTTAGAAAAATTAGTATACAGATGTCAATTATATTCAGTTCATTGATGAGGTTGTTGAGTTTAACTATGCTTTTACTGATCACCTGCCTGAGGATCTGCCCATTTCTGGTACAGGAGTGTGGAAGTCTCCAATTGTGATTGTGAATTTATGTATTTCATTTTGTATTTTTACTAGTTTTTGCCTCACACAGTTTGATGTTCTGTTGTTAGGTGGGTTCACGTTAAGTATGGTTATGTCTTACGACCTCCCTGATGGTGCACGGTAAAGACTCCATGCTTTTCCACAGAAGGGAGCACGTGTTTGATCCACAGTTGGGAAACTAAGATCCCACATGCCACACAGTGCAGACCAAAATGAAGCGAGTGGGGGGGTTGTTATGTCTTTATCATATATATGATATCATTATGTAATATGTCATGTAATGTCATTCTTTATCCCAGATAAAGATATAATTCTTACCTTTTCTCCTCTATAGGTGCTTAGCTATTTTTTCCTGGCTTCTTTTAAGGATTTTTTCTTTTATCTTTGATATTCTGTAGTTTAAAATGACATGCTTACTTACAGTTTTTGTTTTTATTTCTGTCTGGTGTTCTCTGAGCTTCCTGGATCTGTGGTTTAGAATCTGACATTAATTTGAGGAAGTCTTCGAATTTGTCAAATATTTCTTACATTCCATTTTCTCTTACTGCTTTTGTGAACTCTTGGGCCATTGCCTAGAAGTCAGCCCTTTTGGGTAAAAAACTCTGGGCGTATGTTACCTCAAAATATAAATCACAATAAAAGATGTATCTCCATATTCTATAGACATAATAAACACTTCACCAGGAGACACCTTGTTGCCTTCGGTGTCCTGACATTGCTGATTTTGACCAAGACCCTTGTTTCATTTCTCAGAATACAAATACTAGATTTTTCAAGAAGGCACTCTTTGGAACGTCCATTTCTCCTAATGAGCATAATGGAATATTCAAAGAATTCTTATGTAAGTTACAAAGCAACAATAGCAATTGAGTTCTGCTCTTCTGTCCTCTTCCTCCAACCTGCTCCCTTGCTGAGATTCACAATTGCTACAGCCTTTGATTAATGTAGTTTCCCACTCCTGGAAGACACATACACCATCTACCAATATCATACAGTTCTGTCAGCTGCCATTACTTGCCATAAAGGAGGACACGTCTACAAATCTTGTTTTTGATGTCTGCCTTGCCTTGTGGCCCTCTTCCCTAATCTGGTGCCTACTTTGTGTTCTAGGGAGGCACTTGTCAGTCAACATCACGGCTTAAAGGCATCAAGAGGTCTCTTAAAATAAAACGTTAAAATTAAAACCCAGTTTTGAAGTTTGCCTTGACATCAGGGGAAATTGACGGGGATGGAAATAGTCTGCTCTCATGTTTTTTTCCAACTGTGTTCCTGTATATAAGGTTTTCTAGCTAGACAACTCTTTATCAAAAGGACGAGGCACATTTCCTGTTTATCCCTGAGTAACAAGTTTTAGTTCTCTACTAGTGATTTGAAGTACCCAAACAAGTAGATTACATCTTCGCATGAGAACCATGAGGAGCCTAATCTTATTGATACTACAAAAATTACTTCCAACAATCCCTGTTCTTTTCATGAATGCATTACTGTCAGAGGAGAATTTGATGTTCCTCCTCTCCTGAGCTGTATGCAGTTGATAAAATGCTGGTAATCTCATCCGTCTATTGTTGTGTGTTGTGTGTTAAGGTATTTTCATAACCACAGGAAAAAAATCCCTGCAGTCGGCGGGTGAAAGGAGGTGATCAAAACACAGGCCTTAAACATAAGAGAAGATTTACAGTCAAATACAGAAGCAGAAGACAGGACTTACTTTGAAAAGGATGAAAAATTAGGTGGGTGAAATTGAAAACTATGGGTAGGAGGATAACTCCGGTTATGCATAGCAGAGTGACTTGTATTTATCTCAGTAAAGTGAACGGCAAAGTGCAGTGCTATGAGTAAATTGGGGGGCTTCAAATGTATGAAAATGAAACAGCACCTTTAAGAAGGTCAACATAGTCTTCTAAGAATCAAGCAGAGTCTTACTGGATCTTAGCAAGGGTCCCTGCAAAGCAGTCTTGAATTCCTTTGAAAATTCTTCAGGAATTTACTTTCTGTCCTATTAAGTACAGAGCAGTAACAAATTGGAAAACGAAAGTAACAATATGGCAACAGCACATTAAAGATTAAAAGCTAAATGGAAAAAGACAGCAGAGTGTACCAATGCAAAGTAAAGCATAAAGCTTTCAAAAGCAAATGTAGAGACTTAGAAAATTGGATTAATAGGAAACTAAGAAGATGGCGGAAGAGTAAGATGAGGAGATCACCTTCCTCCCCACAGATACACCAGAAATACATCTACAAGTGGAACGACTCCTACAGAACACCAACTGAATTATTGCAGAAGACCTCACACCTCCCAAAAGGCAAGAATGTCCATGTGTACCTGGGTAGGGGAAAACACAAAAGAATAAACAGTGACAAAAGAATAGGGACGGGACCTGCACCGTGAAGGAGAAAAGTTTTCCACACACTAGAAGCCCCTTCACAGGCAGAGACTTTGGGTGGTGTAGGGGGGGAGTTTCGAGTTGGTGGAGGAGAGTGCAGCCACAGGGGTGTGGAGGGCAAAGCGGAGAGATTCCCGCACAGAGGATTGGTGCCGACCAGCACTCAGCAGCCCAAGAGTCGTGTGTGTTCACACGCTGGGACAGGCGGGGATGGGAGCTGAGGCTCAGGCTTCATTCGGATTGCAGTGAGAGGACTGGGTTTGGCAGTGTGACCAGAGCCTGCAGGGTGTTAGTGCACCACAGCTAGCCGGGAGGAAGTTCGGGATATATCTGGACTGCCGAAGAGCTAAGGAACGTTTTCTTCCCTCTTTGTTTCCTGGTGTGTGAGGAGAGGGGATGAAGAGCACTGCTTAAAGGAGCTCCAGAGACAAGCACAAGATGCGGCTAAAAGCAAGGACCACAGACACGGGCGTGAGATGCTAAAGCTGCTGCTGCCAGCACCAAGAAGCGTGTGTGCGAACACAGGTAAGTATCCACACCAACCTTCTGGGAAGCCTGTGCAGCCTGCCACCACCAGTGCCCCGGGATCCAGGGGCGACTTCCCCAGGAGAACACAGGGCACACCTCAACTGGTGTAACGTCACTCTGGCCCCTGATGCTGCAGGCTCACCCAGCATCCATACCCCCCCACCCTTCGCCCAGGCCTGGGTGAGCCATAGCACTGAATCAGCTGCTCCTTTAACCCCATCCTGTTTGAGTGAAGAACATACGCCCTCCAGCAACCTACAGACGGAGGTGGGGTAAAATCGAAAACTGAGCCCCTGGGAGCTATGATAACAAGAGAAACGGAAATCTCTCCCAGGAGCTTCAGAAGCAGCGGATTAAATCTCCACAATAAACTTGATGTACCCTGCATCTGCAGAATACCTGAATAGACAATGAATCATCCAAAATTGAGGAAGTGGACTTTGAGAGCGAGATGTATTATTTTTTCCCCTTTTTCTCATTTTGTGAGAGTGTATGTGTATGTTTCTGTGTGAGATTTTAATTGTATAGCTTTGCTTCCACCAGCTGTCCTAGGGTTCTGTTCGTTCATTTTTTTTTATTTGAGTTTTTAGTTAAAAATATTTTTCATTAATAATTTTTAATTTTAATAGCGTTATTTTATCTATATTTTACTTTATTTCTTTTCTTATTTCTTTTCTTTTCTTTGTTTATTTCTTTCATTCTTTCTTTTTTTCTTTCTTTCTTTCATTTC
Organism: Inia geoffrensis; assembly: GCA_036417435.1. Classification (NCBI taxonomy): domain Eukaryota; kingdom Metazoa; phylum Chordata; class Mammalia; order Artiodactyla; family Iniidae; genus Inia; species Inia geoffrensis. The sequence goes on from CM070921.1 coordinate 13,361,277, forward strand.
TTCTTTCTTTCTTTCTTTTCTTCCTTCTTCTTTTGCTCCCTTTTATTCTGAGATATCTGAATGAAAGGCTCTTGGTACTGCCGCCAGGAGTCAGTCCTATGCCTCTGAGGTGAGAGAGACAACTTCAAGACACTGGTCCACAAGCCACCTCTCAGTTTCACATAATATTAAACAGCGAAAATCTCCCAGAGATCTCCATCTCAACACCAACACTTAGTTTCACTCAACGACCAGCAAGCTATAGTGCTGGAAAGCCTATGCCAAACAACTAGGAAAACAAGAACACAACACCAGTCATTAGCAGAGAGGCTGCCTAAAATCATAATAAGTCCACACACACCCCCAAAATACACCAGCAGACCTGGGCCTGCCCACGAGAAAGACAAGAACCAGCCTAATCCAACAGAATACAGGCACTAGTACCCTCCACCGGGAAGACGACAGAACTTACTGAAACATATTTAGCCTCTGGGGACAAACACCTAAAACAATTAGATCTACGAACCTGCAGCCTGCAAAAAGGAGACCCCAAACACAGTAAGTTAAGCAAAATGAGAAGACAGAAAATCACACAGAAGGTGAAGCAGCAAGATAAAACCCAACAGACCTAGCAAATGAAGAGGAAATAGGCAGAATTCAGAATAATGATAATAAAGGTGATCAAAAATGTTGGAAATAGAATGGACAAAATGCAATGATGAACAACACAATAAATGACATTAATAATGTTCTAGAAGAGATCAATAGCAGAATAACTGAGGCAGAAGAACAGATAGGTGACCTGCAAGACAAAAGAGTGGAAATAACTACAGCAGAGCAGAATAAAGAACAAAGAATGAAAGGAACTGAGGACATTCTCAGAGACCTCTGGGACAACACTAAACGCCCCAATATTCGAATTATAGGGGTCCCAGAAGAAGAAGAGATAAAGAAAGAGACTGAGTAAATATTTGAAGAGATTATAGTTGAAAATTTTTCGTAATGTGGGAAAGGAAATAATTTGTCATATCTAGGAAGCACAGACAGTCCCATACAGGATAAATCCAAGGAGAAACATGCCAAGACAAATATTCATCAAACTATCAAACATTAACTACAAAGAAAACATATTAAAAGGAGTAAAGGAGAAACTCCAAATAAAACACAAGGGAATCCCCATAAGGTTAACAGATGATCTTTCAGCAGAAGCTCTGCAAGACAGAAGGGAGTGGCAGGACATATTCAAAGTGATGAAGGAGAAAAACCTACAACCAAGATTACTCTAGCCAGCAAGGATCTAACACAGATTTGATGGAGAAATTAAGAACTTTAGAGACAAGCAAAAGCTGAGAGAGTTCAACAGCACCAAACCAGCTTTACAACAAATGCTAAAGGAACTTCTCGAGGCAAGAAACACAAGAGAAAGAAAAAACCTACATTAACAAACCCAAAACAATTAAGAAAATGAGAATAGGAACATACATATTGATAATTACATGAAATGAAAATCGATTAAATGCTCCCACCAAAAGACACAGACTGCCTGAATGGATACAAAAACAAGACCTATATATATGCAATCTACAGGAGACCCAGTTCAGACCTAGGGACACATACAGACTGAAAGAGAATGGAAAAACACATTCCATGCAAATGGAAACCAAAACAAAGCTGTTGTTGAAATTCTCATATCAGACAAAATAGATTTTAAAATAAAGAGTATTACAAGAGACAAAGTAGTACACTATATAATGATCAAGGGACCTATCCAAGAAGAAGATATAACAAGTGTAACTATTTATGCACCCAATATAGGAGCACCTCAATACATAAGGCAAATACAAACAGCCATAATAGGGGAAATCGGCAGTAATACATTAATAGTAGTTTACTCTAACACCACACTTTCACCAATGTGCAGGTCATCCAAAATAAAAATAAATAAGGATATACAAGCTTTAAATGATACATTAAACCGGATGGACTTAATTGATATTTATAGGACATTCCATCCAGAAACTACAGAATACTGCTTTTTCTCATGTGCTCATGGGACATTCTCCAAGATAGATCATATCTTGGATCACATATCAAGCCTTGATAAATTTAAGAAAATTGAAATGGTATCAAGTATCTTTTCCGAGCACAGTGCTATGAGATTAGATACCAATAACAGGAAAAATATCTCTATAATATACAAACACATGGAGGCGAAACAATACGCTACTTATAACGAAGTGATCACAGAGAAAATCAAAGAGGAAATCAAAAAATACCTAGAAACAAATGACAATGGAGACACGACGACCAATGGAGACACGATTAAGTGGCCATGTTGGGAAAGCGCACATGAAACTGTGAGCAGGTTCTAGGAAATGCTGGGGGCTCCTTCTCCTGTTGGCAGACCTCAACGCTGGGGAGCCTGATATGGTGCTCAGAACTTTTACTGCTCTTGGAGAACTTCTGTGGTATAATTGCTTTCCAGTTTGTGAATGCCCATCTGACATGTATGCGATTTGATTTTATCGTGATTTCACCCCTCCTACCATCTCGTTGTGGCTTCTTCTTTGTCTTTGGATATAGGGTAACTTTTTGGCAGGTTCCATTGTTTTTTGGAGGTGGTTGTTCAGCAGTTAGTTGTGATTTTGGTGTTTCTGTAAGAAGGGGGTGAGCTCACATGCTTCTGCTCTACTATCTTGCCTCCCTCCTCTCTGTTTCTAACATATGCATTTAATGTAATGGTTTCACTTCAATATACTAATTTTTATATGTTGAGCTTTTACTTTCATTTAGTTAAAAATATTTTAAACTGTGTCTTGAGATTTCTTCTTTTTCCAATTTGATAGAAGTATTGTTTTAACTTCATGTATTTTGGGATTTTCTAGTTTCCCTTTATAAATTTCTGGTTTAAGGCTCTTATGGTCTGATAGCAGACATTGGATGATATGCATTCTTTTAAACGTATAAAGGTGTATTCTGTGACTCAGAATATTCTGATCTTGTTAGAGAAATTAGTATACAGATGTCAATTATATTCAGTTCCTTGATGAGGCTGTTGAGTTTAACTACGCTTTTACTGATTTCCTGCCTGAGGATCTGCCCATTTCTGGTACAGGAGTTTGGAAGTCTCCGATTGTGATTATGAATTTATGTATTTCATTTTGTATTTTTATTAGTTTTTGCCTTACACAGTTTGATGTTCTATTGTTAGGTGGGTTCACTTTAAGTATGCTTATTTCTCAGGACCTCCGTGATGGTGCACGGTAAAGACTCCATGCTTTTCCACAGTAGGGGGCACATGTTTGATCCACAGTTGGGAAACTAAGATCCCACATGCCACACAGTACAGACCAAAATAAAGCCAGTAGGGGGGGTTGTTATGTCTTTATCATATATATGATATCATTATGTAATATGTCACGTAATGTCATTCTTTTTCCCAGATAAAGATATAATTCTTACCCTTTCCCCTCTATAGGTGCTTAGCCATTTTTTCCTGGCTTCTTTCAAGGATTTTTTTCTTTTATCTTTGATATCCTGTAGTTTAAAATGACATGCTTACTTATAGTTTTTGTTTTTATTTCTGTCTGGTGTTCTCTGAGCTTCCTGGACCTGTGGTTTAGAATCTGACATTAATTTGGGGAAGTCTTCGAATTTGTCAAATATTTCTCACATTCATTTTTCTCTTACTGCTTTTGTGAACCCTTGGGCCATTGTGTAGAAGTCAGGCCTTCTGGGTTAAAAACTCTGGGCGTATGTTGCCTCAAAATATAAATCACAGTAAAAGATGTATCTCCATATTCTATAGACATAATAAAGATTTCACCAGGAGACTCCTTGTTGCCTCTGGTGCCCTGACATTGCTGATTTTGACCAAGACCCTTATTTTATTTCTCAGAACACAAATACTAGATTTTTCAAGAAGGTACTCATTGGAACTTCCATTTCTCCTAATGAGCATAATGGAATATTCAAAGAACTCATATGTAAGTTACAGAGCAACAATAGCAATTGAGTTCTGCTCTTGTGTCCTCTTCCTCCAACCTGCTCCCTTGCAGAGATTCACAATTGCTACAGCCTTTGATTAATGTAGTTTCCCACTCCTGGAAGACACATACACCATCTACCAATATCATACAGTTCTGTCAGCTGCCATTACTTGCCATAAAGCAGGACACCTTTTCAAATCTTGTTTTTGATGTCTGCCTTGCCTTGTGGCCCTCTTCCCTAATCTGGTGCCTACTTTGTGTTCTAGGGAGGCACTTGTCAGTCAACATCAGGGCCTAAAGGCATCAAGAGGTCTCTTAAAATAAAAGGCTAAAATTAAAACCCAGTTTTGAAGTTTGCCTTGGCATCAGGGGAAATTGAGAGCGCCTGAAATAGTCTAATCTCATGTTTTTTTCCCACTGTGATCCTGTATATAAGGTTTTCTAGCTAGACAACTCTTTATCAAAAGGACAAGGCACAGTTCCTGTTTATCCCTGAGTAACAAGTTTTAGATCTCTGCTAGTGATTTGAAGTATCCAAACAAGTAGATTAAATCCTCGCATGGGAACCATGGGGAACCTAATCTTACTGATACTACAAAAACTACTTCCAACAATCCCTGTTCTTTTCATGAATGCATTACTGTCAGAGGAGAATGTGATGTTCTTCCTCTCCTGAGCTGTATGTAGTTGATAAAATGCTGGTAATCTCATCTGTCTATTGTTGTGCGTTGTGTGTTCAGGTATATTCATAACCATAGGAAAAAAATCCCTGCAGTCCGTGGGTGAAAGGAGGTGATCAAAACACAGGTCTTAAAGATAAGAGAAGATTTACAGTCAAATACAGAAGCAGAAGACAGGGCTTACTTTTAAAGGGATGAAAGAGTAGGGGGGTGAAATTGAAAACTATGAGTAGGAGGACACCTCCAGTTATGCATAGCAGAGTGACTTGTATTTACCTCAGTAAAGTGAACAGCAAAGTGCAGTGCTGTGAGTGAATTGGGGTTTTGAAATGTGTGAAAATGAAACTGCACTTTTAAGAAGGTCAACACAGTCTTCTACGAATCAAACAGAGTCTTACTGTATCTTAGCAAAGGTCCCTGCAAAGCAGTCTTGAATTCCTTTGAAAATTCTTCAGGAATTTACTTTCTGTCCTATTAAGTACTGAGCAGAAACAAATTGGAAAATGGAAGTAAACTTATGGCCACAACACATGAAAGAATAAAGGCAAAATGAAAAAAGAAAACAGAGTGTATAAGTGTGAGGTAAAGCATAAAGCTTTCAAAAGGAAATGCAGAGACTTAGAAAATTGGATTAATAGGAAACTAAGAAGATGGCGGAAGAGTAAGATGACGAGATCACCTTCCTCCCCACAGATACACCAGAAATACATCTACAAGTGGAACGACTCCTACAGAACACCAACTGAATGATGGCAGAAGACCTCACACCTCCCAAAAGGCAAGAACGTCCACGTGTACCTGGGTAGGGGAAAAGACAAAAGAATAAACAGCGACAAAAGAATAGGGATGGGACCTGCACCGTGAAGGAGAAAAGTTTTCCACACATTAGAAGCCCCTTCACAGGCAGAGACTTTGGGTGGTGTAGGGGGGGAGTTTCGAGGCGGTGGAGGAGAGTGCGGCCACAGGGGTGTGGAGGGCAAAGCGGAGAGATTCCTACACAGAGGATTGGTGCCGACCAACACTCAGCAGCCCAAGAGTCTTGTGTGCACAGCCTCTGGGAATGGCGGGGATGGGAGCTGAGGCTCAGGCTTCCTTAGGAGTGCAGTGAGAGGACTGAGGTTGGCAGTGTGACCACAGCCTGCGGGGTGTTAGTGCACCACAGCTAGCCGGGTGGGAGTTCGGGAAATATCTGGACTGCCGAAGAGCCCATGTACGTTTTCTTCCCTCTTTGTTTCCTGGTTTGTGAGGAGAGGGTATGAGGAGCACTGCTTAAAGGAGCTCCAGAGACAGGCATGAGATGCGGCTAAAAGCAAGGACCACAGACACGGGCATGAGATGCTAAGGCTGCTGCTGCCAGCACCAAGAAGCCTGTGTGTGAACACAGGTCAGTATCCACACCTACCTTCTGGGAAGTCTGTGCAGCCTGCCGTCACCGAGGCCCCAGGATCCAGGGAAGACTTCCCCAGGAGAACGCAGGGCACACCTCAACTGGTGCAACGTCACTCTGGCCCCTGATGCTGCAGGCTCACCCAGCATCCATTCCCCTCCCTTTCCCCACGCCTGAGTGAGCCATAGCCCAGAATCAGCTGCTCCTTTAACCCCATCCTTTCTGAGTGAAGAACGGATGCCCTCCAGCAACCTACATACAGAGGCGGGGTAAAATCCAAAACTGAGTCCCTGGGAGCTATGATAACAAGAGAAATGGACATCTCTCCCAGCAGCCTCAGAAGCAGCGGATTAAATCTCCACAATAAACTTGATGTACCCTGCATCTGCAGAATACCTGAATAGACATTGAATCATCCCAAATTGAGGAAGTGGACTTTGAGAGTGAGATATATTATATTATCCCCTTTTCCTCATTTTGTGAGAGTTTATGTGTATGTTTCTGTGTGAGATTTTGATTGTATAGCTTTGCTTCCACCAGCTGTCCTAGGGTTCTGTTCCTTCGTTTTTTTTGTTTATGTGAGGTTTTACTTAAAAATTTTTTTCATTAATAATTTTTAATTTTAATAACGTTATTTTATCTATATTTTACTTTATTTCTTTTCTTATTTCTTTTCTTTTCTTTCTTTCTTTCATTCTTTCTTAGTTTCTTTCTTTCATTTCTTCTTTCTTTCTTTCTTTTCTTCCTTCTTCTTTTGCTCCCTTTTATTCTGAGATATCTGAATGAAAGGCTCTTGGTGCTGCCGCCAGGAGTCAGTGCTATGCCTATGAGGTGAGAGAGACAACGTCAAGACACTGGTCCACAAGCCACCTCTCAGTTTCACATAATATTAAACAGCGAAAATCTCCCAGAGATCTCCATCTCAACAACAACACGCAGCTTCACTCAACGACCAGCAAGCTATAGTGCTGGAAAACCTATGCCAAACAACTAGGAAAACAAGAACACAACACCAGTCATTAGCAGAGAGGCTGCCTAAAATCATAATAAGGCCACGCACACCCCCAAAATACACCAGCAGACATGGGCCTGCCCACAAGAAAAACAAGATCCAGCCTAATCCACCAGAATACAGGCACTAGTACCCTCCACCAGGAAGCCGACACAACTCACTGAAACATATTTGGCCTCTGGGGACAAACACCTAAAACAATTGGATCTACGGACCTGCAGCCTGCAAAAAGGAGACCCCAAACACAGTAAGTTAAGCAAAATGAGAAGACAGAAAATCACACAGAAGTTGACGTAGCAAGATAAAACCCAACAGACCTAACAAATGAAGAGGAAATAGGCAGAATTCAGAATAATGATAGTAAAGATGATGAAAAATCTTGGAAATAGAATGGACAAAATGCAATGATGAACGACACAATAAATGAAATTAATAATACTCTAGAAGAGGTCAATAGCAGAATAACTGAGGCAGAAGAACAGATAGGTGACCTGGAAGACAAGAGTGGAAATAACTACAGCAGAGGAGAATAAAGAACAAAGAATGAAAAGAACTGAGGACAGTCTCAGAGACCTCTGGGACAACACTAAACGCCCCAATATTTGAATTATAGGAGTCCCAGAAGAGGAAGAGATAAAGAAAGAGACTGAGTAAATATTTGAAGAGATTATAGTTGAAAATTTTTCGTAATATGGGAAAGGAAATAATTTGTCATGTCTAGGAAGCACAGACAGTCCCATAAAGGATAAATCCAAGGAGAAACACGCCAAGACACATATTCATCAAACTATCAAACATTAACTATAAAGAAAACATATTAAAAGGAGCAAGGGAAAAACTCCAAATAAAACACAAGGGAATCCCCATAAGGTTAACCGATGATCTTTCAGCAGAAGCTCTACAAGCCAGAAGGGAGTGGCAGGACATATTCAGAGTGATGAAGGAGAAAAACCTACAACCAAGATTACCCTAGCCAGCAAAGATCTAACGCAGATTTGATGGAGATATTAAAACCTTTAGAGACAAGCAAAAGCTGAGAGAGTTCAACAGCACTAAACCAGCTTTACAACAAATGCTAAAGGAACTTCTTGAGGCAAGAAACACAAGAGAAAGAAAAAACCTACATTAACAAACCCAAAACAATTAAGAAAATGAGAATATGAACATACATATTGATAATTACATGAAATGAAAATCGATTAAATGCTCTCACCAAAAGACACAGGCTGCCTGAATGTATACAAAAACAAGACCTATATATATGCAATCTACAGGAGACCCAGTTCAGACCTAGGGACACATACAGACTGAAAGTGAGAGAATGGAAAAACACATTCCATGCAAATGGAAACCAAAAGAAAGCTGTTGTTGAAATTCTCATATCAGACAAAATAGATTTTAAAATAAAGAGTATTACAAGAGACAAAGTAGTACACTACATAATGATCAAGGGACCAATCCAAGAAGAAGATATAACAAGTGTAACTATTTATGCAACCAATATAAGAGCACCTTAATCCATACGGCAAATAGAAATAACCATAATAGGGGAAATCGGCAGTAATACATTAATAGTAGTTTACTCTAACACCACACTTTCACAAATGTGCAGGTCATCCAAAATAAAAATAAATACGGATATACAAACTTTAAATGATACATTAAACCAGATGGACTTAATTGATATTTATAGGCCATTCCATCCAGAAACTATAGAATACACTTTTTTCTCAAGTGCTCATGGGACATTCTCCAAGATAGATCATATCTTGGATCACAAATCAAGCCTTGACAAATTTAAGAAAATTGAAATAGTATCAAGTATCTTTTCCGAGCACAGTGCTATGAGATTAGATACCAATTACAGGAAAAATATTTGTATAATATACAAACACATGGAGGCTAAACAATACGCTACTTAATAATGAAGTGATCACTTCATTATTACAGGAAAAATATCTCTATAATATACAAACACATGGAGGCCAAACAATACGCTACTTAATAACAAAGTGATCACAGAGGAAATCAAAGAGGAAATCAAAAAATACCTAGAAACAAATGAGAATGGAGGCACGACGACCAATGGAGACACGATTAAGTGGCCATGTTGCAAAAGCGCCCATGAAACTGTGAGCAGGTTGTAGGAATTGCTGGGGGCTCCTTCTCCAGTTGGCAGACCTCAACACTGGGGAGCCTGATATGGTGCTCAGAACTTTTACTGCTCTGAGAGAACTTCTGTGGTACAATTGCTTTCCAGTTTGTGATTGTCCATGTGACATGTATGCGATTTGATTTTATCGTGATTGCACCCCTCCTACCATCTCATTGTGGCTTCTTCTTTGTCTTTGGATGTAGGGTAACTTTTTGGTAGGTTCCATTGTTTTTTGGAGGTGGTTCAGCAGTTAGTTGTGATTTTGGTGTTTCTGTAAGAAGGGGGTGAGCTCACATGCTTCTGCTCTACTATCTTGCCTCCCTCCTCTCTGTTTCTAACATATGCCTTTAATGTAATGCTTTCACTTCAATATACTAATTTTTATATGTTGAGCTTTTACTTTCATTTAGTTAAAAATATTTTAAACTGAGTTTTGAGATTTCTTCTTTTTCCAATGTGATAGAAGTATTGTTTTAACTTCATGTAGTTTGGGATTTTCTAGTTTCCCTTTATAAATTTCTGGTTTAAGGCTCTTACGGTCTGAGAGCAGACATTGGATGATATGCATTCTTTTAAACGTATTAAGGTGTATTCTGTGACTCAGAATATTCTGATCTTGTTAGAGAAATTAGTATACAGATGTCAATTATATTCAGTTCCTTGATGAGGTTGTTGAGTTTAACTACGCTTTTACTGATTTCCTGCCTGAGGATCTGCCCATTTCTGGTACGGTTGTGTGGAAGTCTCCAATTGTGATTATGAATTTATGTATTTCATTTTGTATTTTTACTAGTTTTTGCCTCACAGAGTTTGATGTTCTGTTGTTAGGTGGGTTCACTTTAAGTATGGTTATGTCTCAGGGCCTCCCTGATGGTGCACGGTAAAGACTCCATGCTTTTCCACAGTAGGGGGCACATGTTTGATCCACAGTTGGGAAACTAAGATCCCACATGCCACACAGTGTAGACCAAAATAAAGCGAGTGGGGGGTTGTTATGTCTTTATCATATATATGATATCATTATGTAATATGTCATGTAATGTCATTCTTTATCCCAGTTAAAGATATAATTCTTACCTTTTCTCCTCTATAGGTGCTTAGCTATTTTTTCCTGGCTTCTTTTAAGGATTTTTTTCTTTTATCTTTGATATTCTGTAGTTTAAAATAACATGCTTACTTATAGTTTTTGTTTTTACTTCTGTCTGGTGTTCTCTGAGCTTCCTGGATCTGTGGTTTAGAATCTGACATTAATTTGGGGAAGTCTTCGAATTTGTCAAATATTTCTTACATTCATTTTTCTCTTACTGCTTTTGTGAACTCTTGGGCCATTGCCTAGAAGTCAGCCCTTTTGGGTAAAAAACTCTTGACGTATGTTGCCTCAAAATACAAATCACAGCAAAAGATGTATCTCCATATTCTATACATATAATAAAGACTCCACCAGGAGACTCCTTGTTGCCTTTGGTGTCCTGATATTGCTGATTTTGACCAAGACCCTTGTTTTATTTCTCAGAACACAAATACTAGATTTTTCAAGAAGGTACTCATTGGAACTTCCATTTCTCCTAATGAGCATAATGGAATATTCAAAGAACTCATATGTAAGGTACAGAGCAACAATAGCAATTGAGTTCTGCTCTTGTGTCCTCTTCCTCCAACCTGCTCCCTTGCAGAGATTCACAATTGCTACAGGCTTTGAATAATGTAGTTTCCCACTCCTGGAAGACACATACACCATCTACCAATATCATACAGTTCTGTCAGCTGACATTACTTGCCATAAAAGAGGACACGTCTACAAATCTTGTTTTTGATGTCTTCCTTACCTTGTGGCCCTCTTCCCTAATCTGGTGCCTACTTTGTGTTCTAGGGAGGCATTTGTCAGTCAACATCAGGGCTTAAAGGTATCAAAAGTTCTCGTAAAATAAAAGGCTAAAATTAAAACCCAGTTTTGACGTATGCCTTGACATCAGGGGATATTACGAGGTCCTGAAATAGTCTAATCTCATGTTTTTTCCCACGGTGTTCCTGTAAATAAGGTTTTCTAGCTAGACAACTCTTTATCAAAATGACAAGGCACAGTTCCTGTTTATCCCTGAGTAACAAGTTTTAGTTCTCTGCTAGTGATTTGAAGTATCCAAACAAGAAGATTAAATCCTCACATGACAACCATGGGGAACCTAATCTTATTGATACTACAAAAACTACTTCCAACAATCCCTGTTCTTTTCATGAATGCATTACTGTTAGAGGAGAATGTGATGTTCCTCCTCTCCTGAGCTGTATGCAGTTGATAAAATGCTGGTAATCTCATCTGTCTATTGTTGTGTGTTGTTTGTTCAGGTATATTCATAACCATAGGAAAAAAATCCCTGCAGTCCGTGGGTGAAAGGAGGTGATCAAAACACAGGTCTTAAAGATAAGAGAAGATTTACAGTCAAATACAGAAGCAGAAGACAGGGCTTACTTTTAAAGGGATGAAAGAGTAGGGGGGTGAAATTGAAAACTATGAGTAGGAGGACACCTCCAGTTATGCATAGCAGAGTGACTTGTATTTACCTCAGTAAAGTGAACAGCAAAGTGCAGTGCTGTGAGTGAATTGGGGTTTTGAAATGTGTGAAAATGAAACTGCACTTTTAAGAAGGTCAACACAGTCTTCTAAGAATCAAACAGAGTCTTACTGTATCTTAGCAAAGGTCCCTGCAAAGCAGTCTTGAATTCCTTTGAAAATTCTTCAGGAATTTACTTTCTGTCCTATTAAGTACTGAGCAGAAACAAATTGGAAAATGGAAGTAAACTTATGGCCACAACACATGAAAGAATAAAGGCAAAATGAAAAAAGAAAACAGAGTGTATAAGTGTGAGGTAAAGCATAAAGCTTTCAAAAGGAAATGCAGAGACTTAGAAAATTGGATTAATAGGAAACTAAGAAGATGGCGGAAGAGTAAGATGACGAGATCACCTTCCTCCCCACAGATACACCAGAAATACATCTACAAGTGGAACGACTCCTACAGAACACCAACTGAATGATGGCAGAAGACCTCACACCTCCCAAAAGGCAAGAATGTCCACGTGTACCTGGGTAGGGGAAAAGACAAAAGAATAAACAGTGACAAAAGAATAGGGACGGGACCTGCACCGTGAAGGAGAAAAGTTTTCCACACATTAGAAGCCCCTTCACAGGCAGAGACTTTGGGTGGTGTAGGGGGGGAGTTTTGAGGCAGTGGAGGAGAGTGCGGCCACAGGGGTGTGGAGGGCAAAGCGGAGAGATTCCTACACAGAGGATTGGTGCCGACCAACACTCAGCAGCCCAAGAGTCTTGTGTGCACAGCCTCTGGGAATGGCGGGGATGGGAGCTGAGGCTCAGGCTTCCTTAGGAGTGCAGTGAGAGGACTGAGGTTGGCAGTGTGACCACAGCCTGCGGGGTGTTAGTGCACCACAGCTAGCCGGGTGGGAGTTCGGGAAATATCTGGACTGCCGAAGAGCCCATGTACGTTTTCTTCCCTCTTTGTTTCCTGGTTTGTGAGGAGAGGGTATGAGGAGCACTGCTTAAAGGAGCTCCAGAGACAGGCATGAGATGCGGCTAAAAGCAAGGACCACAGACACGGGCATGAGATGCTAAGGCTGCTGCTGCCAGCACCAAGAAGCCTGTGTGTGAACACAGGTCAGTATCCACACCTACCTTCTGGGAAGTCTGTGCAGCCTGCCATCACCGAGGCCCCAGGATCCAGGGAAGACTTCCCCAGGAGAACGCAGGGCACACCTCAACTGGTGCAACGTCACTCTGGCCCCTGATGCTGCAGGCTCACCCAGCATCCATTCCCCTCCCTTCCCCCACGCCTGAGTGAGCCATAGCCCAGAATCAGCTGCTCCTTTAACCCCATCCTTTCTGAGTGAAGAACGGATGCCCTCCAGCAACCTACATACAGAGGCGGGGTAAAATCCAAAACTGAGTCCCTGGGAGCTATGATAACAAGAGAAATGGACATCTCTCCCAGCAGCCTCAGAAGCAGCGGATTAAATCTCCACAATAAACTTGATGTACCCTGCATCTGCAGAATACCTGAATAGACATTGAATCATCCCAAATTGAGGAAGTGGACTTTGAGAGTGAGATATATTATATTATCCCCTTTTCCTCATTTTGTGAGAGTTTAGTTGTATGTTTCTGTGTGAGATTTTGATTGTATAGCTTTGCTTCCACCAGCTGTCCTAGGGTTCTGTTCGTTCGTTTTTTTTGTTTATGTGAGTTTTTACTTAAAAATTTTTTTCATTAATAATTTTTAATTTTAATAACGTTATTTTATCTATATTTTACTTTATTTCTTTTCTTATTTCTTTTCTTTTCTTTCTTTCTTTCATTCTTTCTTAGTTTCTTTCTTTCATTTCTTCTTTCTTTCTTTCTTTTCTTCCTTCTTCTTTTGCTCCCTTTTATTCTGAGATATCTGAATGAAAGGCTCTTGGTGCTGCCGCCAGGAGTCAGTGCTATGCCTATGAGGTGAGAGAGACAACGTCAAGACACTGGTCCACAAGCCACCTCTCAGTTTCACGTAATATTAAACAGCGAAAATCTCCCAGAGATCTCCATCTCAACAACAACACGCAGCTTCACTCAACGACCAGCAAGCTATAGTGCTGGAAAACCTATGCCAAACAACTAGGAAAACAAGAACACAACACCAGTCATTAGCAGAGAGGCTGCCTAAAATCATAATAAGGCCACGCACACCCCCAAAATACACCAGCAGACATGGGCCTGCCCACAAGAAAAACAAGATCCAGCCTAATCCACCAGAATACAGGCACTAGTACCCTCCACCAGGAAGCCGACACAACTCACTGAAACATATTTGGCCTCTGGGGACAAACACCTAAAACAATTGGATCTACGGACCTGCAGCCTGCAAAAAGGAGACCCCAAACACAGTAAGTTAAGCAAAATGAAAGACAGAAAATCACACAGAAGTTGACGTAGCAAGATAAAACCCAACAGACCTAACAAATGAAGAGGAAATAGGCAGAATTCAGAATAATGATAGTAAAGATGATGAAAAATCTTGGAAATAGAATGGACAAAATGCAATGATGAACGACACAATAAATGAAATTAATAATACTCTAGAAGAGGTCAATAGCAGAATAACTGAGGCAGAAGAACAGATAGGTGACCTGGAAGACAAGAGTGGAAATAACTACAGCAGAGGAGAATAAAGAACAAAGAATGAAAAGAACTGAGGACAGTCTCAGAGACCTCTGGGACAACACTAAACGCCCCAATATTTGAATTATAGGAGTCCCAGAAGAGGAAGAGATAAAGAAAGAGACTGAGTAAATATTTGAAGAGATTATAGTTGAAAATTTTTCGTAATATGGGAAAGGAAATAATTTGTCATGTCTAGGAAACACAGACAGTCCCATAAAGGATAAATCCAAGGAGAAACACGCCAAGACACATATTCATCAAACTATCAAACATTAACTATAAAGAAAACATATTAAAAGGAGCAAGGGAAAAACTCCAAATAAAACACAAGGGAATCCCCATAAGGTTAACCGATGATCTTTCAGCAGAAGCTCTACAAGCCAGAAGGGAGTGGCAGGACATATTCAGAGTGATGAAGGAGAAAAACCTACAACCAAGATTACCCTAGCCAGCAAAGATCTAACGCAGATTTGATGGAGATATTAAAACCTTTAGAGACAAGCAAAAGCTGAGAGAGTTCAACAGCACTAAACCAGCTTTACAACAAATGCTAAAGGAACTTCTCGAGGCAAGAAACACAAGAGAAAGAAAAAACCTACATTAACAAACCCAAAACAATTAAGAAAATGAGAATATGAACATACATATTGATAATTACATGAAATGAAAATCGATTAAATGCTCTCACCAAAAGACACAGGCTGCCTGAATGTATACAAAAACAAGACCTATATATATGCAATCTACAGGAGACCCAGTTCAGACCTAGGGACACATACAGACTGAAAGTGAGAGAATGGAAAAACACATTCCATGCAAATGGAAACCAAAAGAAAGCTGTTGTTGAAATTCTCATATCAGACAAAATAGATTTTAAAATAAAGAGTATTACAAGAGACAAAGTAGTACACTACATAATGATCAAGGGACCAATCCAAGAAGAAGATATAACAAGAGTAACTATTTATGCAACCAATATAAGAGCACCTTAATCCATACGGCAAATAGAAATAACCATAATAGGGGAAATCGGCAGTAATACATTAATAGTAGTTTACTCTAACACCACACTTTCACAAATGTGCAGGTCATCCAAAATAAAAATAAATACGGATATACAAACTTTAAATGATACATTAAACCAGATGGACTTAATTGATATTTATAGGCCATTCCATCCAGAAACTATAGAATACACTTTTTTCTCAAGTGCTCATGGGACATTCTCCAAGATAGATCATATCTTGGATCACAAATCAAGCCTTGACAAATTTAAGAAAATTGAAATAGTATCAAGTATCTTTTCCGAGCACAGTGCTATGAGATTAGATACCAATTACAGGAAAAATATTTGTATAATATACAAACACATGGAGGCTAAACAATACGCTACTTAATAATGAAGTGATCACTTCATTATTACAGGAAAAATATCTCTATAATATACAAACACATGGAGGCCAAACAATACGCTACTTAATAACAAAGTGATCACAGAGGAAATCAAAGAGGAAATCAAAAAATACCTAGAAACAAATGAGAATGGAGGCACGATGACCAATGGAGACACGATTAAGTGGCCATGTTGCAAAAGCGCCCATGAAACTGTGAGCAGGTTGTAGGAATTGCTGGGGGCTCCTTCTCCAGTTGGCAGACCTCAACACTGGGGAGCCTGATATGGTGCTCAGAACTTTTACTTCTCTGGGAGAACTTCTGTGGTACAATTGCTTTCCAGTTTGTGATTGTCCATGTGACATGTATGCGATTTGATTTTATCGTGATTGCACCCCTCCTACCATCTCATTGTGGCTTCTTCTTTGTCTTTGGATGTAGGGTAACTTTTTGGTAGGTTCCATTGTTTTTTGGAGGTGGTTCAGCAGTTAGTTGTGATTTTGGTGTTTCTGTAAGAAGGGGGTGAGCTCACATGCTTCTGCTCTACTATCTTGCCTCCCTCCTCTCTGTTTCTAACATATGCCTTTAATGTAATGCTTTCACTTCAATATACTAATTTTTATATGTTGAGCTTTTACTTTCATTTAGTTAAAAATATTTTAAACTGAGTTTTGAGATTTCTTCTTTTTCCAATGTGATAGAAGTATTGTTTTAACTTCATGTAGTTTGGGATTTTCTAGTTTCCCTTTATAAATTCCTGGTTTAAGGCTCTTACGGTCTGAGAGCAGACATTGGATGATATGCATTCTTTTAAACGTATTAAGGTGTATTCTGTGACTCAGAATATTCTGATCTTGTTAGAGAAATTAGTATACAGATGTCAATTATATTCAGTTCCTTGATGAGGTTGTTGAGTTTAACTACGCTTTTACTGATTTCCTGCCTGAGGATCTGCCCATTTCTGGTACGGTTGTGTGGAAGTCTCCAATTGTGATTATGAATTTATGTATTTCATTTTGTATTTTTACTAGTTTTTGCCTCACAGAGTTTGATGTTCTGTTGTTAGGTGGGTTCACTTTAAGTATGGTTATGTCTCAGGGCCTCCCTGATGGTGCACGGTAAAGACTCCATGCTTTTCCACAGTAGGGGGCACATGTTTGATCCACAGTTGGGAAACTAAGATCCCACATGCCACACAGTGTAGACCAAAATAAAGCGAGTGGGGGGTTGTTATGTCTTTATCATATATATGATATCATTATGTAATATGTCATGTAATGTCATTCTTTATCCCAGTTAAAGATATAATTCTTACCTTTTCTCCTCTATAGGTGCTTAGCTATTTTTTCCTGGCTTCTTTTAAGGATTTTTTTCTTTTATCTTTGATATTCTGTAGTTTAAAATAACATGCTTACTTATAGTTTTTGTTTTTACTTCTGTCTGGTGTTCTCTGAGCTTCCTGGATCTGTGGTTTAGAATCTGACATTAATTTGGGGAAGTCTTCGAATTTGTCAAATATTTCTTACATTCATTTTTCTCTTACTGCTTTTGTGAACTCTTGGGCCATTGCCTAGAAGTCAGCCCTTTTGGGTAAAAAACTCTTGACGTATGTTGCCTCAAAATACAAATCACAGCAAAAGATGTATCTCCATATTCTATACATATAATAAAGACTCCACCAGGAGACTCCTTGTTGCCTTTGGTGTCCTGATATTGCTGATTTTGACCAAGACCCTTGTTTTATTTCTCAGAACACAAATACTAGATTTTTCAAGAAGGTACTCATTGGAACTTCCATTTCTCCTAATGAGCATAATGGAATATTCAAAGAACTCATATGTAAGGTACAGAGCAACAATAGCAATTGAGTTCTGCTCTTGTGTCCTCTTCCTCCAACCTGCTCCCTTGCAGAGATTCACAATTGCTACAGGCTTTGAATAATGTAGTTTCCCACTCCTGGAAGACACATACACCATCTACCAATATCATACAGTTCTGTCAGCTGACATTACTTGCCATAAAAGAGGACACGTCTACAAATCTTGTTTTTGATGTCTTCCTTACCTTGTGGCCCTCTTCCCTAATCTGGTGCCTACTTTGTGTTCTAGGGAGGCATTTGTCAGTCAACATCAGGGCTTAAAGGTATCAAAAGTTCTCGTAAAATAAAAGGCTAAAATTAAAACCCAGTTTTGACGTATGCCTTGACATCAGGGGATATTACGAGGTCCTGAAATAGTCTAATCTCATGTTTTTTCCCACGGTGTTCCTGTAAATAAGGTTTTCTAGCTAGACAACTCTTTATCAAAATGACAAGGCACAGTTCCTGTTTATCCCTGAGTAACAAGTTTTAGTTCTCTGCTAGTGATTTGAAGTATCCAAACAAGAAGATTAAATCCTCACATGACAACCATGGGGAACCTAATCTTATTGATACTACAAAAACTACTTCCAACAATCCCTGTTCTTTTCATGAATGCATTACTGTTAGAGGAGAATGTGATGTTCCTCCTCTCCTGAGCTGTATGCAGTTGATAAAATGCTGGTAATCTCATCTGTCTATTGTTGTGTGTTGTTTGTTCAGGTATATTCATAACCATAGGAAAAAAATCCCTGCAGTCCGTGGGTGAAAGGAGGTGATCAAAACACAGGTCTTAAAGATAAGAGAAGATTTACAGTCAAATACAGAAGCAGAAGACAGGGCTTACTTTTAAAGGGATGAAAGAGTAGGGGGGTGAAATTGAAAACTATGAGTAGGAGGACACCTCCAGTTATGCATAGCAGAGTGACTTGTATTTACCTCAGTAAAGTGAACAGCAAAGTGCAGTGCTGTGAGTGAATTGGGGTTTTGAAATGTGTGAAAATGAAACTGCACTTTTAAGAAGGTCAACACAGTCTTCTAAGAATCAAACAGAGTCTTACTGTATCTTAGCAAAGGTCCCTGCAAAGCAGTCTTGAATTCCTTTGAAAATTCTTCAGGAATTTACTTTCTGTCCTATTAAGTACTGAGCAGAAACAAATTGGAAAATGGAAGTAAACTTATGGCCACAACACATGAAAGAATAAAGGCAAAATGAAAAAAGAAAACAGAGTGTATAAGTGTGAGGTAAAGCATAAAGCTTTCAAAAGGAAATGCAGAGACTTAGAAAATTGGATTAATAGGAAACTAAGAAGATGGCGGAAGAGTAAGATGACGAGATCACCTTCCTCCCCACAGATACACCAGAAATACATCTACAAGTGGAACGACTCCTACAGAACACCAACTGAATGATGGCAGAAGACCTCACACCTCCCAAAAGGCAAGAATGTCCACGTGTACCTGGGTAGGGGAAAAGACAAAAGAATAAACAGCGACAAAAGAATAGGGACGGGACCTGCACCGTGAAGGAGAAAAGTTTTCCACACATTAGAAGCCCCTTCACAGGCAGAGACTTTGGGTGGTGTAGGGGGGGAGTTTTGAGGCGGTGGAGGAGAGTGCGGCCACAGGGGTGTGGAGGGCAAAGCGGAGAGATTCCTACACAGAGGATTGGTGCCGACCAACACTCAGCAGCCCAAGAGTCTTGTGTGCACAGCCTCTGGGAATGGCGGGGATGGGAGCTGAGGCTCAGGCTTCCTTAGGAGTGCAGTGAGAGGACTGAGGTTGGCAGTGTGACCACAGCCTGCGGGGTGTTAGTGCACCACAGCTAGCCGGGTGGGAGTTCAGGAAATATCTGGACTGCCGAAGAGCCCATGTACGTTTTCTTCCCTCTTTGTTTCCTGGTTTGTGAGGAGAGGGTATGAGGAGCACTGCTTAAAGGAGCTCCAGAGACAGGCATGAGATGCGGCTAAAAGCAAGGACCACAGACACGGGCATGAGATGCTAAGGCTGCTGCTGCCAGCACCAAGAAGCCTGTGTGTGAACACAGGTCAGTATCCACACCTACCTTCTGGGAAGTCTGTGCAGCCTGCCATCACCGAGGCCCCAGGATCCAGGGAAGACTTCCCCAGGAGAACGCAGGGCACACCTCAACTGGTGCAACGTCACTCTGGCCCCTGATGCTGCAGGCTCACCCAGCATCCATTCCCCTCCCTTCCCCCACGCCTGAGTGAGCCATAGCCCAGAATCAGCTGCTCCTTTAACCCCATCCTTTCTGAGTGAAGAACGGATGCCCTCCAGCAACCTACATACAGAGGCGGGGTAAAATCCAAAACTGAGTCCCTGGGAGCTATGATAACAAGAGAAATGGACATCTCTCCCAGCAGCCTCAGAAGCAGCGGATTAAATCTCCACAATAAACTTGATGTACCCTGCATCTGCAGAATACCTGAATAGACATTGAATCATCCCAAATTGAGGAAGTGGACTTTGAGAGTGAGATATATTATATTATCCCCTTTTCCTCATTTTGTGAGAGTTTAGTTGTATGTTTCTGTGTGAGATTTTGATTGTATAGCTTTGCTTCCACCAGCTGTCCTAGGGTTCTGTTCGTTCGTTTTTTTTGTTTATGTGAGTTTTTACTTAAAAATTTTTTTCATTAATAATTTTTAATTTTAATAACGTTATTTTATCTATATTTTACTTTATTTCTTTTCTTATTTCTTTTCTTTTCTTTCTTTCTTTCATTCTTTCTTAGTTTCTTTCTTTCATTTCTTCTTTCTTTCTTTCTTTTCTTCCTTCTTCTTTTGCTCCCTTTTATTCTGAGATATCTGAATGAAAGGCTCTTGGTGCTGCCGCCAGGAGTCAGTGCTATGCCTATGAGGTGAGAGAGACAACGTCAAGACACTGGTCCACAAGCCACCTCTCAGTTTCACGTAATATTAAACAGCGAAAATCTCCCAGAGATCTCCATCTCAACAACAACACGCAGCTTCACTCAACGACCAGCAAGCTATAGTGCTGGAAAACCTATGCCAAACAACTAGGAAAACAAGAACACAACACCAGTCATTAGCAGAGAGGCTGCCTAAAATCATAATAAGGCCACGCACACCCCCAAAATACACCAGCAGACATGGGCCTGCCCACAAGAAAAACAAGATCCAGCCTAATCCACCAGAATACAGGCACTAGTACCCTCCACCAGGAAGCCGACACAACTCACTGAAACATATTTGGCCTCTGGGGACAAACACCTAAAACAATTGGATCTACGGACCTGCAGCCTGCAAAAAGGAGACCCCAAACACAGTAAGTTAAGCAAAATGAAAGACAGAAAATCACACAGAAGTTGACGTAGCAAGATAAAACCCAACAGACCTAACAAATGAAGAGGAAATAGGCAGAATTCAGAATAATGATAGTAAAGATGATGAAAAATCTTGGAAATAGAATGGACAAAATGCAATGATGAACGACACAATAAATGAAATTAATAATACTCTAGAAGAGGTCAATAGCAGAATAACTGAGGCAGAAGAACAGATAGGTGACCTGGAAGACAAGAGTGGAAATAACTACAGCAGAGGAGAATAAAGAACAAAGAATGAAAAGAACTGAGGACAGTCTCAGAGACCTCTGGGACAACACTAAACGCCCCAATATTTGAATTATAGGAGTCCCAGAAGAGGAAGAGATAAAGAAAGAGACTGAGTAAATATTTGAAGAGATTATAGTTGAAAATTTTTCGTAATATGGGAAAGGAAATAATTTGTCATGTCTAGGAAGCACAGACAGTCCCATAAAGGATAAATCCAAGGAGAAACACGCCAAGACACATATTCATCAAACTATCAAACATTAACTATAAAGAAAACATATTAAAAGGAGCAAGGGAAAAACTCCAAATAAAACACAAGGGAATCCCCATAAGGTTAACCGATGATCTTTCAGCAGAAGCTCTACAAGCCAGAAGGGAGTGGCAGGACATATTCAGAGTGATGAAGGAGAAAAACCTACAACCAAGATTACCCTAGCCAGCAAAGATCTAACGCAGATTTGATGGAGATATTAAAACCTTTAGAGACAAGCAAAAGCTGAGAGAGTTCAACAGCACTAAACCAGCTTTACAACAAATGCTAAAGGAACTTCTCGAGGCAAGAAACACAAGAGAAAGAAAAAACCTACATTAACAAACCCAAAACAATTAAGAAAATGAGAATATGAACATACATATTGATAATTACATGAAATGAAAATCGATTAAATGCTCTCACCAAAAGACACAGGCTGCCTGAATGTATACAAAAACAAGACCTATATATATGCAATCTACAGGAGACCCAGTTCAGACCTAGGGACACATACAGACTGAAAGTGAGAGAATGGAAAAA